>CAUDMG010002392.1:852500-858608 GCA_958450375.1 Homarus gammarus | reverse complement strand
TACCTACTTAATATCTCCAGAGGCTACGAGATATTTATAATGAGTTATATAGTTATTTATATAGATAGTTATACATATTTAACTCCTGGGTATAGAGGTATTTATGTGGAGGTTATGCCATGGTACATCTCTGCCTCCTCACCCCATTAAATAACATTGATAATTTATAGTCTTCAGTCCACAACAAACTCTTGATATAGTAGTAATGCTTGAGGGTGATGAAAGCTTCCCCCCCCCCTCCTTCCCACTCTTTCTCCATCTCTTTAACATATAGGTTGTATAGACGTTGAAAGACCCTCCCCGCCTCCTTCCCATCCCGTTAAAGAAAAACATTGAATATATCATTTAGACACTAATAAACCCCTTCCATAGAGTCGACGTTTTGAAGATCTTGACGATAACACTCTAGCCTATCCCTCCGAGGAACTCATAATTATTGCATTTAGACACTAACAAACTTCTATCATAAAGACGACACTTCAAAAACTCCCTCTGACAGTAAGAGTCTTAACCCACCTCTCAGCTTCTTACATCCACGATTTAGCATCACTTGTTGACTGAACCTTTTTGAACATATTTCTTATTGACAGTCGGGGTGCTGCTACTAGCGGGCACCTCAAGCCACCGTTCCTCATGGGCTATTGCTTATCTGTTAATCCGGGGAGAGGGGAGGGGAGGGGGGAGAAGGGGAAGGGTGGGGGGAGGGAGAAGACGTCTTACTTACGGCCGGGTGACAGGGACATCGGCGGTCGGCTCCTTGCCAAGACGCACGTCAGGAATTTTTCGCCTCAGCGGGACGACTCTTGAGGAAGTGGTGTGTGTGTGGGGGGGGAGGGGGGGGGGCTTTCCGGTGCCGTGGATGTCTCGGATACGACCCCCCTGGAGCCGTGGTTCCTTGTTTATGAGCATTGGGACTCTGGTTGTTTGTGTACGACCCCCTGGACCCTTACTTATTCTTTACGACCTCTCGACCCATAATACCCCTTGTACGACCTCTCGACCCATAATACCCCTTGTACGACTTCATAAGACCTATGGTACATAATCCTGCACTATCACAACCATACTTCACGTCAGCTACAGTGTTACGTCTTGTTTAGCACTGTCTTCACTCCTGGCTGCCAAGAGGCTAAAGAAACATACAAGGGTTTGTTTTGTATGGTCCCTTAAGTGGCTCTCGACTCACTAGATCAGATTCTGAACTAAATATGTTTTTCGTCAGGTTATTGTGTATAAAGTCGTTTGTTGAGGGGTGGATAATGGTAGTTATTGTTGTTATTATTATTATTATTATTATTGTTATTGTTATTATTATCCGTTAGATGGGGGTTTCATATTTAACGGACCCTCGATATAACGGACTTTCATCTCTACATAGTCCGTTAAATAGAGGTTTCAGTGTTAATAAAAAATAATTCTTTTTAAGTTTTGAAAATGACAGATATTGTTACCCCAAAATATGAAAGTTTAACAAAATACCAGAATAGTTACTAAAAAAAAGTTAAATAAAAAATACTTTGATTTATATAAGACGCCAGAATGGTACCTTAAAGTCCCTTAATTTAAATGAAAATATAAAATTAAAAAAATATTATAATAAGAAGAATAAATAATAAAAACACAACACAAAGTTAACTAAAAAAAATAAAACACATTAATAGAACGAAAAACACGAAAACAAAATCCCAGAAAATTAGGTAAAGTGTCTCTCAATGTCTCTAGCGGGGTTGGGGATAAACACATACATCTCTAGCGGTGAGATATGCTCCAGGATGAGGAGGAGAGATGGGGGAGAAGGGGTGAGGGGAGGGGAGGGGAGGGGGAGGGGGAGGGGTGGGGGGGGGGAGAGGGGGGATTTTCACTCGAGAATAGCGTGTTATGCGAGCTGGCACGAGGATGGAGAGAGGGTCGTTCTTTTACGAAATATGAACGTGAAAATTAGCGTGAAGAATGGAAATAACAACCTTGTGGAGGAGGGGGGAGGGTGGGAGGGGTAGGGGGTGTGATGGGAGAGAGGTGGGAAGGGGATAAATGGCAGGGGAGAGGGGTAAGGGGGAATGGATGGTGGCAGGAGGGAGGGAGAGTAGGTGAAGGTAAGATGAGGGGGAGAGAGAGAGAGAGGGAGGGGGGAGGTAGGAAGGAGGGAGAGAAGAATAGAAGGACGATGATAACAAGACAGAGTAGAAGGGAGAGGAGAATGGAGAGAGGGAATAGAGGGGAATGGAGAGAGAGGGAAGAGAGGGAGAGACTGATGGCATTGTGTGTGTGTCTCAGAGGGCCACCGAGTATTCTATATATAATCGATTAATATCAAGAATGTTTACTCTTCTTTCATAACAGTTTAAAACATTTCTTCTCAGCTGTTCTCTTCCTCCTCCTCCTCCCCTTCCTCCTCCTCCCCTTCCTCCTCCTCCCCCTCCTCCTCCTCACCCTCCCCATCCATCACTTCTGACCACCAGCCTTTCAGTTCCTGGCTCTAGGTGTTCTCATCATCACACCATAACACACTTGACCACATTCTCAGGTGACCCTCCTTCAGATCAACTTCACCCCCCCCTCACAGGTAAACTCTCCTTCAGGTAGACTCTCCTTCAGGTAGACTCTCCTTCAGGTATACTCCCCAGCAGGTAGACTCTCCTTCAGGTAGACTCTCCTTCAGGTAAACTCTCCTTCAGGTAGACTCTCCTTCAGGTAAACTCTTCTTCGGGTAGACTCCCAAGAAGGTAAATTCCCTTCAAATAGACTCTTTAGTTAGGTATAAATCTCCCAAAGACTCTTAAAAGAATCAATACTCCCGGAAACGTCACTACAGAGGCGTCACCCGATCTCTCTTTACTGATTGGGTAAGGTCTCTCTCTCTCTCTCTCTCTCTCTCTCTCTCTCTCTCTCTCTCTCTCTCTCTCTCTCTCTCTCTCTCCTTCCTTCCTTCCTTCCTTCCTTCCTTCCTTCTTTCCTTCCTTACTTATCACAGTATACTTTCAACAACACTTTTCAAAATATATCACACTGATTTTTGCAGTATTATCTGGTCATAATTTATTTCTGATACACTCTCTTGGGGTTAACGGTGTGTGTGTGTGTGTGTGTGTGTGTGTGTGTGTGTGTGTGTGCCAACCATGACTCGTATTAATATGACACTTAAAATCGACCATAAGTAAAAACTACCCCAAACTTAAGGTAAAATAAGTAAAAAAAGTAAAATAAAAAAGTAAATTAAAAAATTAAAAAAGTAAAAAGTAAAAAAGTAAAAAGTAAAAAAGTAAAAAGTAAAAAAAGTAAAAAACTAAAAATCAAAGAAGTAAAAAAACAGTAAAGGTAGAACATTAAATCGTTCACCCCGCGACATGGTGACGTAGCCGTGTCGAATCCTCACAGAAAATACATTTTTGTACTCTGACACCTGGGACAAAATACAGGTTATAGCCCTAATTATACCACCGTGAAGTGTGAATACCTCCCACTGCATCACCTGAAGATTAGACACCCTCCAGTTTATGTTATGTCGTGATTAAAAGCTCCTAATCTAACCTAACTTAACCTAACCTATCATAATTTAACCCAACCCACTCTTCTCTCTTCTTACCTCTCCTCACTCCACCCCACCCCACTCCACCCCACTCCACCTCACCCCAATATGAACATTATTTCTGAACTCACTCTTTGATCAGTATGCCATAATGTTCACTGTAGCTGCGAGGAGAATCACAAGCGCCATTAAAGAGTCTTCAGGTGCAATTTATGATTCGATATCTCATTTTACGAGTGACTGAGACGAGGTGACGTGTTGAGGCAGGATAGGATGGGGGGGTTATATAGACATGCTGAGAGGTGTATGAGGTATCCCGTGTATGTGTGTATTTGTGTATTTCTAGTGTGACTTGTGTGTGTGTGTGTGTGTGTGTGTGTGTGTGTGTGTGTGTGGTGTTCGTGTGTATAATAAACTTTGATAATGTTGAAGAATGTTGTGTGTATATATTTTGATGGTCTTGTAAATCTCTCTCTCTCTCTCTCTCTCTCTCTCTCTCTCTCTCTCTCTCTCTCTCTCTCTCTCTCTCTTGCAACACCGCTTCAACCCCCCCCCCCCCCAAATGTCATGTTAAACTTTGATAATATTGATGTGAATAACAACATCCTGTCCACTATTCTTGTTCTTGCTGTTTGGACATCCTTCGGTCGCCTCAGTGCAGCTAAATATGTAATTCTTATCTTAGACAATACATAAATACACTTATTTTATACACACACCCAAATACATAGTCTGTATCGCCCATCTGCTTCTGGTCTCCTTGTCAACTTCTCTCGATCTGTGGTCCCGGCGTCGACCTTCAGACACTGGGGTCATCTGGCCGGGTCTCCTGCAGTTATCTGGCGAAGGTGGTGGTGGAAGTTAAGGAGGTGGTGGTTGTGTTGGTCGTGGAGGAGATGGTGGTGGTGGAGGTGAAGGAGGAGGTGAAGAAGGAGGTGGTGGTGGTGGAGGAGGAAGGGGTGAAGGCGAAGGAGGAGGAGGAACCCAGACCCTCAAGGTAAGTTATTGTCCAGTCCTGCTGCAGGCGGTGTTCAGGAGCCTTGGGGGGATGAGATGCTTTGCTGGGGGTCAGTGGCTACGAGGAGGTGTGCTCTGGTGGGGTCTGTAGCCTTGCTGGGGAGGGATGAGGAGCCCTCCACCCCCCTTCTCTCTCTCTCTCTCTCTCTCTCTCTCTCTCTCTCTCTCTCTCTCTCTCGTGTAAATATCACCCATGACTGATTAAGAATGAAGCACTTGCCTCCTGTTTGGACTTGGATGAAAACAAAGCGTCCGAATTTAATACGTCCGCCTCAAGTCCCGTGATCTGACGAGCCTGGGCCACAGAGGACCTTGTAGCTACTGCCTGCCCTTGTGGAGGAGGTCACCAGGACAACAGAAATTGATAGAGGGCGCCGTGCCGTACTGGGAACCTCCCTGTCAGATCATTCTCCGAAAATCAATAGGGACTCGAGGCTACGGGACGCTATATAGGGCACGGGTGGCGTCCTTTAGGGTATCGAGTATCATATAAACGCCCCACGCTCCCCTGACCTAGACGCCCTGGCAGCAACGTCCTCAAGGCAGCATCAGGAGCGAGTGTTCTCTTAACTGACCACTCCCTACGCTGTCGACGGCCATCTGGCGGTAATAATAGCTCTTGGGCTGTATCTTGGCGCTGATCGTCTCGTTGCTTGCGGCCACAACACTCGGTGCCCCCCCTCTCCTCCTCCCTCCCTCACTCTCGTTCAGCCTCCTTCTCTACCCCCTCCATCTCCTTCATCCTCCTCCTCTACCCCTCCTTCTCCCTAATCCTCCACCTCTACCCCCCCCCTTCTCCCTCAGCCTCCTCCTCTAACCCCTTCCCTCTCCCTCTCCCTCTACCCTTCCCTCTCCCTCTCCTTCACTCTCCCTCTTACCACTCACCCCCGCCTCCGCCCACACCACCACATCTTACATAATTAGACCAATCAACGCACCGAATTTGCCTATCATCACATCATCATCACTGCCCCTCCGAGACAACCAATATTTTTTTTGAGGTGTGGGGGAGGGAGGGGGTGGGGGGCTCCAGATCCGCCTTTTGGAGATATATCATTCATAAACATTAAAAGCTTCGAAGACATTTAGGAGGGAGGGAGGGAAGTATATGCCTGCTGATGGGTTTAGGGCCCACTTAGACCATCTCGTAAGAACCCTTAGGGGCCCCAGTGAGTTATGGGGTCAATCAGCCATAATTAACATTTACACACACGCTTGGGCTTCCTCATCAACCTTATCACCTCTAACCTCACATCTTCCTCCTGACGAGACTAAGAGAGGTGTTAACCCTCCGTCAGGTTTATACTGTAGATAACCCAGGAACCACAAGCTCCAGGGTTCTCCATGTTCAACAGTTCAACATTTTCCTCTATGAACACCAAAACCTCCATTACAACAAACACCCAGTGAACATTTTAGAAACCATATTAAACCATCAAACAAAACTAAACAATATAAACCAGATTCACCAAAAAGGTTCATCTACTCACACATTGTCGCCTCATAAAAAAAAAAAATAAACAGAACGCTCCATTTTATTTACGACATATTCTCGATAACAACGA
>CAUDMG010002392.1:832500-847500 GCA_958450375.1 Homarus gammarus | reverse complement strand
CCACAACACCACCACCCAGCCCAAGAGGTTTGCAGCCGACGCGTTGTTCCTCGCTCCCTGTGTACACTAACGGAGAAGAGCAGCAACACTCCTCCTCAGTATTACAAGACAAAGGAAATATATTCACTCCATCGTACAAACAAGTCATCTCCCGGTGCTGCTCTCGGGTTTGAAATATATTTTTACCTGGATTCGAATCTCGTTCTTGAAGTGAAAGGGTTTGAGTGTGATCCCGATTCGTTCCAGAGTTTGTTAATGGAAGGATAGATGGCTGGGACGTTTGGATTAAAAGGAAGGAAATTTGGTTTAAAGGTTCGTTTTAGAGATTGGTGTTTAATTATGTGGATATACTCTAAACTTATTGACGTACATAGAAGGTATTGAAAGTTTTTAAAATGTACACACACAATATGTTTAGATTTCCAAAGGTACACATGATTTACACACACACACACACACACACACACACACACACACATACACGAACGATTCTTAAACTTGTAAATATACACAACATACATTAAAACTCACACGCATACACACTTTATAACTTACATACATACACACAAGACAAATCACAAATGTAGACACAATGAACTTACACACATAAGATATGGTATAAATCTTAAAGAAATATCTTATATTCAGCCAATTAAATAATCTACCAGGTGTTATACTTAATTACCTGAGTCTCACCTGGCCAGAATCTTGAGGTGTTTTGATCTGATCTTTTAGTGGTTAAGGAAGGTTTTATTATGACGTCACACACACACACACACACACACACACACACACACACACACACACACACACATACACACACACACACACACACACACACACACACACACTCTCTCTCTCTCTCTCTACCCAACACACCTGCCGCACCTCATCACCGTCACCATAATAGGTTAGGATGATGTAGTTACCATACAGTGTGAGTCTCAGCGTCTTGGCTCGTTAGCGCGGCCCTGTATTCACCTGTCAATTAATGTCCAGGTAACATACAGGTAACATACAGGTAGCATACAGTGACACAGGTAATTTATTAGGAGTCTACGTAGTATGCAGGTAGCTTAAAGTAACATACAGGTGATTTATGTAAGTTATAGGTAGCTCACGTAATATGTAATTAAGACAGGTGTGAGGGGAAAGGTGTGTAGTGGGAGAGGGGTGTAATGGGGCAGGGGGGAGGGGTGTGTAGGGAGGGGTGTAGGCTTTCTTATCTCCTTGTAAATAATAATTATATGTAATTTTAAGAGAGGGTCAAGCTATTATAGAAGAAATTATATAAACCATTCCAAAATATACAAAATAAATTATATAAACTAGTTCAAGATATCAGAAAAGATTAGATCATCGAGTTCAAGATATCAAGAGAAAATATATAACCCAGTTAAGGCTATCAGAAGAAACGGTCATCATGATATCAACAGAAACACCGACACCCTATACAGACTCAAGCATTTATCATCTCAAGAGGAGCGAGTGAGACATTTAGTTTAGTGGAGGGTGGGTGGGTGAGGGAGATGTGGAGGAGGAGGTGAGGGAGATGTGGAGGAGGAGGTGAGGGAGACGTGGAGGAGGAGGTGAGCAAGACGTGGAGGAGGAGGTGAGGGAGATGTGGAGGAGGAGGTGAGGGAGATGTGGAGGAGGAGGTGAGCAAGACGTGGAGGATGAGGAGAGGAGCAAGACGTGGAGGAGGAGGTGAGCAAGACGTGACACAAAACCAGGTAGTCATCCTGAAGGCAAGAGAGAGAGACATGGCAGAAGGAGGCTGGGCAAACCCACTCCAACCTCTTCGTCAGGGAGTCGAGAAGAGCCTTTGGGATCTGTAGCGTGACAGAGCTCTCAAGGCACTTTGAATGACGAAAGCTATCGGGAAGAAAATAAATGGATTTATTTAGGTTTTTTTCCTCCGTTATGTTGGATGGAATAAAGGAAAAAAGTCCTTCAAATAACTACAAATTCAATCATTATTTCCTCAACTCTTTTATGTGACTGAAGATCTCAAAGTTACCAATAGTGAAAGAAAAGTAAATATATTTTGGTCTAACTGTAAATCATTTTTCAATTGTCATCTTTACTCGGGCGTGTTGAGGTGAAGATCAGGGAGTAACAGCCTCTACTCTGACCTCCCACGACGCAAGAGGTGCACCTGAGAATTTTAGGGGCGAAATATTTTTTTTAGGGGGATGGGGGACATTATACACTTTGTCCTACAGCCTACACCATCCTACACCATCCTACAAAATATTAACCTGTAGATTACAAGTTAAAAAATATTCCTAAACCTTGCTATCAGGATAAAAAAAAGTTTAATTTAAGCTTTTGGAATCTGTAAGAAAAACAATTTGATTCACAGGTTAAAAAATGAGAAAAAGCCATTGTCAATTATACCTTTATGCTTCGGTGTTGACCCTGGGTATCCTGTGGGGGCCTCAGGAGGATCTCAGGAGGCGTGGCATCACTCGTGCGTGTTGGTCATGATACAAGAGAACACTATCCTACCGTCGTCTCGTTAGCTCCAGCATTCAAGTAGCGGCCGAGGCAAAAGAAGAAAAAAGAATTCCTACAGGGTGTATATATATAGTCTGGTGGTGAGTGGTGGGGGGATCGTATGGCAGCCCGAACAGAGGCACGAGTCATGATAGAGTGTGTGTGTGTGTGTGTGAAGAGGCTTTAAAATATGAAAATAATAACAAACAGTTCGGAATTGCTTCGTTCAGTTCGAGTCTCAGTTCATCATTCATTATAGTTCGTGTTAATGAAACCCAGATAGATCCTCGCCCTGGGGGATGCCGAACCTGTAAACCTTTTAGGAGAAGAACCAAAGATGTTATTTATTTAGTAGTAGAGAATGTGTTCTGCTTTTTCCTACTGATATTTTAAAGCTTAAGCTGTTATTTGCTATTTTGAAGCTTATATTATTTACTACTAATATTTTGAAGCTTAAACTGTTATTTACAACTATTTTGAAGCTTAATTTAGATTATTTCCTCCTAATATTTTGAACCTTAAGCTGTTATTGACTACTATTTTGAAGCTTAATTTATATTATTTCCTACTAATATGTTGAAGCTTAGAATGCTATATTAAAATCTGTACCCGTGGAGAGTTATCGGTATTGTTTTGTGCCATAATATAATCTACAGCGAACACATAATTTTTTTGTTCCTTAGAAGTAATTGTTATTGAGGAACTAACCCGTAAATAGGTGCCAAGATTTGAGTAATTGAGTCAGGTTTACACAAGTGATAATTACACTAGGATGAGTAACTGCTTCTAACTAGATTGATAATGGTGGCTCTCTCTCTCTCTCTCTCTCTCTCTCTCTCTCTCTCTCTCTCTCTCTCTCTCTCTCTCTCTCTTCCTAACCGTTTAACGAGAAGGGGAACTTTTTATTTGATGCCAGAGGAAGAGATGGAAGAGGAGGAGGAGGAAGAGATGGAGGAGGAGGAGGAGGAGGAAATAAAGAAGATTAGGAAGAGGAACGGAGAGGAGGAGGAGGAGGAGGAGGCGGCGGAGATAAAGGAAAGAAAAAAGTGAACACGAAGAGGAGAAAGGGAACGAGAAAGAGGAGGAGAGGGAGGAGAAGCAGCAGCACGAGAAAGGAAGAGGAGAAGGAGAAGAAAGGAGGAGAGAAGGAAGAGAAGAGAAGGAACTGATATTATTTATGCTTCATTGTGCTTCTGTTTCTCCTGAGGCCAAATGGCTGGAGAGGTTTGAGGTCATAGATTCTGATAAGGTGATTGGCTAGGCTTGTGTGAAGTGCATTGGTGATTGGGGTGGGAAGTTGTTCTAGAAATTACCGAACAAGAAGAAGGGTTTATGTGATTTAGAGTGATTGTATTTATTGGTTTATTTGGTTTATAAGAGTTTTAAATTTTAATTGTGATGGGTTGTTTTTTTTTTGGGGGGGGGGGGGGTTATTTTTCAATCGGGAGGAATGTCATAATAAATTCAGAGGTTTAATGGGTTTATATATGGCTTAAACATTTTTAAAACGATTAGTTAAACCCTCATGTCCTCGAGGGGTTTAAATCCTCATCCTCAAAAAGATATTAAACCAGTATCTTAAGACATTAAACCAGTATCCTGTTGAACTATCATCCTCAAGTGTTAAACCATCAAGTGTTAAACCCTCATGTCCTCGAGGGGTTTAAATCCTCATCCTCAAAAAGATATTAAACCAGTATCTTAAGACATTAAACCAGTATCCTGTTGAACTATCATCCTCAAGTGTTAAACCATCAAGTGTTAAACCCTCAAGTGTTAAACCATCAAGTGTTAAACCCTCAAGTGTTAAACCATCATGTGTTAAACCATCAAGTGTTAAATCCTCACGTGTTAAACCATCAAGTGTTTTACCATCAAGTGTTAAACCATAATGTTAAACCCTCAAGTGTTAAACCATCAAGTGTTAAACCATCAAGTGTTAAACCCTCAAGTGTTAAACCATCAAGTGTTAAACCATCAAGTGTTAAACCCTCAAGTGTTAAACCATCAAGTGTTAAACCTTCAAGTGTTAAACCCTCAAGTGTTAAACCATCATGTGTTAAACCCTCAAGTGTTAAACCCTCATGTCCTCGAGGGGTTTAAATCCTCATCCTCAAAAAGATATTAAACCAGTATCTTAAGACATTAAACCAGTATCCTGTTGAACTATCATCCTCAAGTGTTAAACCCTCACGTGTTAAACCCTCAAATGTTAAACCCTCAAATGTTAAACCCTCAAGTGTTAAACCCTCAAGTGTTAAACCATCATGTGTTAAACCCTCAAGTGTTAAACCATCAAGTGTTAAACCCTCAAGTGTTAAACCCTCAAGTGTTAAACCCTCAAGTGTTAAACCATCAAGTGTTAAACCATCAAGTGTTAAACCCTCAAGTGTTAAACCATCAAGTGTTAAACCCTCAAGTGTTAAACCATCAAGTGTTAAACCCTCAAGTGTTAAACCATCATCCTCACTGAATAGCCTGGTTGATCAAGGATGACGTATGAGTGTATATCGTTAGCTCTCTATACATTAATAAATATATATTCTTATAATTTTATCCAGTGATCAAAATTCTTATACTTATCACAGATTATTTACTGTTTTTTTCATTTGATTTATTTGTTTGTTTGTCTTTTATTTGTTAAGTCATAGAAAGTTACTGTTTTTTTTTTTTTAATTCTCGTCGTGTTTGCCCAGCTGTTCTCTGTCCTTATCTCACCCCCTCCCCCCACACTGCTACCTGGTCCCCTCTCTCCCACATGTTACCTGGCCCCCCCACTCACATGTTACCTGACCCTCTCCCACTCACATGTTACCTGACCCTCTCCCACCCACATGTTACCTTCACCCCCCCCACCCACATGTTACCTGCCCCCCCCCCACCACCTATATGTTACCTGGCGTACCTGATGAGCCCTCCGTCACGTACGCTGGCACGAGACACACAAGGGGTAATCACTTCACCTTCTCGAGTGGAAAATCGTTTTGTCAGGCCGACCTCGACAGACTCCCCAGAACACGAATCAGGAGCCTTAATTGAACCTAACTTGATGTACGCTTAATTTTTTCTAATCTAACCTACCTAGAACCTAACTTAACCTAACCTAACCTAACCTAATCTAACGTAACCTAATCTAATCTACGCCGTAAATTATATTTATAAATTAGTTAACTCTACAAGATTACAGGTCATTTTGATCAACACCTCGTATAGGTAACTAATTTAATAATAAAACTCATCAAATTCAAATGGAGATGAACAAATTCTCAAATAAAGCAATTTTGAGTCATAATCCATTTACTTGTGTGCTTCCGCGTGGCCTGGGCGAGTTCACTGTACAATGGTAGAGGGAGGTCAGGTGGAAGCATTGTGATACCTTGTTGATGCCAGTATATCTTATAAACAATTACCAGTGCCTCATTATTAACAAGCAACAAGTAATTACGGTTGTTTCATACCTGGTGGTGTAGGGAGGGCTAAGGGGGGGGGTTAAATCAGCCAATCAGTGTCACGTTGGTCTTGGTGAGGTGAAGTCGTGTCCCATCCCACACCCACACCCACCCACAGGTCGTCACTCATCTTACGTGGGTATGTTAGCTAGTTATTATCCACTAATTCACTATATGCAGATGATGGCCGCCGTCCACCTCAACTACACTGGTCAGAGGTCAAAGGTAAATTACAGGTGTTATGTTTTAATACCGCTATTTGAATAAGGAATTGGGTGCATCGTGGCCAGGTGAGGGGGAGAGGGGTGAGTGGGGAGAGGGGTGAGTGGGGTGAGGGGTGAGTGGGGTGAGGGGTGAGTGGGGTGAGGGGTAAGTGGGGAGAGGGGTGAGTGGGGAGAGGGGTGAGTGGGGAGAGGGTGGGGAGGTGGGTGATAAGGTCTTGATGTCGGTCTTCAGTGTGGTGTTGTCTGTGGCACTGATACGTGTTAGGATCTCTCTCTCTCTCTCTCTCTCTCTCTCTCTCTCTCTCTCTCTCTCTCTCTCTCTTCCACCTACTCCTAGTCCTCATCCTCCCTCCTCTTCCTCCCTTCCCTCCTCTTCCTCTACTCCCTCCTTCACTCTACTCCCTCCTTCACTCTACTCCCTCCCTCCCTCACTCCTCCTCCTCCCTTCACCCCCTCCTCCCTCTTCCTCGTCTCCCTTTCCCTCCCTTTCCTTCCTTTCCCTCCTCGCCCTCTCCTACAAGGTGATCCATTTCCTTTAAGTGATAGGTAGGAAAAGCCTCCTTCCCACAATTGGTATAATCATGGGCCGGCAAAACACCCACCTGAAGAAGGTAATGACGGAGGGAAACGCGGGCGTGTGGGCGTCCTTAGTCCGGCGGGCGGCGGGTGAACTTTATGCGAAATTTTAATTGAGCTCCTGAGGTCGGGTCTCTCTCTCTCTCTCTCTCTCTCTCTCTCGTACACCACCAGATCGTCAGATAGGGTTTCACGTACCATATGTTTTCTAGGGCACGTACCTGGTGTGTACGTGAGGTGTTTTCTACAGTCGGGTATTTTATTTTTACTTCTTCCCGTTCTCACCTGACACTAAGGGCTCCCAACACCGAATAATTTGACTTTATTATCTAATGTTTTCTAGTACCGTTTTCTTAGGTCACGTTCTCTGTGTTCTCTACAGACCTGGTATAACGTTCTCCAGGTCCCTTGTTTTGTGTCGTATTTTAGCGTTTAGGTTTTTTCACATCTCAAATACTATATACTGTATTTTCTATGGATCTTGACGACATTTTTGTAAGCCCTTGTCAGCCCTTGTAAGCCCTTGTAAGCTGTCAGCCCTTGTAAGCCCTAATTTAATGTTTTTTGCAAGTATCAAATACCAGGTTAACTAGGGACCCTCATCTCTTGTGTTTTCCAAGGCTCTGTTTAGCTTCAGAATCCTATATGGTGTGTAGGAGCCGTCTGCCCCGTTGCCTCATATAGCACTCGAGTTGATAGAGACTTGTTAAGAGAGGAGGAGCAACCATCAGGCAGGTATCCCTCAGGTGAACATACCTGGGCGGGTTAACGAGGGCGTCATACCTGGTCGGGTTAACGAGGGCGTACTAGGGCAGGACTAAAGAGGTGGCTTTTACAGAGTCGTAATTGGTGAGCTTATTTGTACCTGGAGGAGAAATATGTGCTAATAACCCGACATTAGGTGTATAATTGCTTGCTCATATGATGTTCGTCTCGATGCTTATCTCTCATGGTTGGGCACCACCGGGTCTCAGCTGCCCCGCCATAAATCATCATTTTTGGAGTTTGATTAACCAATTTCTGTCAGGCCGCATCTTGTGATCTTGAGGAGTAATTGGTGGAGATTCGGGTTAATATGTATACCAGTATGTATATATGTATAAAATCATGTGTAGATAAACTTTGATAATTGGTTAATAAAGTTTGATAGTTATTGAAATGTATGAAAAAAGTCTTAATCAAATCGGGTTTTTTTTAATTACTTGTGCAATTTCAGGTCAAGAAGTAATTAGTTGACAGTTAAGATAATTTATCTCTATTTAAAGTAAAAGATAACACAATCCAGTTATAAAGTTAATTACTTGATAATGACACACATGAGAAAAAAGAAAAACTCCACCATATTAACTTAGACTTTGATTAAGCAATTTCACCCCAACCACACCTGGACTCTGTAGACGTAATTAGCAAAGATTTAAGATGAGGCATTAGAGAATTACCAGAAGATATATGACCCAGGTGGAAGCACGCGAGCCATAAGTAAATAGATAGATGAAAGGCAATTGTGATTTACCTTTTTCGTTTAAATCAAAAGGAGAATATCCCACGTACAGGTAAGGGTCGTTGGGGGATATTGAAACACTTAAGACGAACATTTGAACCGGATTTAAGGGGGGAAATGATCTTAAGTCTCTCCTTAATCCATGGAGGAGACGGCGTGTGTGCGTGTCTGACCGCGGTAGTAGTCTGTGTGTTGCCCCTCTTGAGTACGACGACTTAACCCCTTGAGTACGACGACTTAACCCCTTGAGTACGACGACTTAACCCCTTGAGTACGACGAATTAACCCCTTGAGTAGCGCGACTTAACCCCTTAAATACGACTTAGTCTACCTGGTAAAATAATTTAATTCCTTGAGTACGATCATATAACCTCTTGAGTCCTTTTGAAATGTCAAGTCGTCGTACTCAAGGGTTTAAATCATCGCATTCAATGGGTTTTAAGTCATCGTACTCAAGAGTTTTAAGATATCGTACTCAAGGGGTTAAGATATCGTACTCAAAGGGTTAAGTATCGTACTCAAGAGGGGTTAATATGTCGCTATATATCCTAACACACACACACAGCGACCCTCTCGGCTGCATCCTTGAGGACTCCTTGTATCAAATAGTAGACAGCCACCTGCAGTAGCCCGACCACGCCCTCCTCCCCGGGACAACACGTAAATGAGTATAATGCACGAGATTCAGGGTGATGTAAGGAGGTAGTGGAGGGAGTAAGGGGGATAAGGGGTAGAGAAGGCAGGGGGAATGGGGAGGAGGTGTAGGGGAAGGGGGTAGAGGGGGGTGTGGATAGAGGGAAGGGGGAGATGTAGGGGAAACTAGGCGAGACATGGGGGGGTTTTAGGTATCGTGTTGTCCTCCAATAAAGCCAGACTTGGGGAGGCCCGTGGAGAGACGCGCCTGGCGGAGATTTCAACATGGTGTTAGATAGTGATCATTGGGCGGCTCGAGGGAGGGGGGGGGGTATTCTACACGCCACATCCTGACGCTCGTTGCTCTACTAGTCCTCGAGGTCTGTTTTTGGTTAGTTGCCGGGGTATGTTTTTGCCCCCCCCCCCCCCCCCGGGTCTTTAATCTACCAGTCCTTGATCGGATTTCACAGGGATTGGAAGGATTTTGGTAGCCTTAAGTACATCCACTAACTCACTAACTATTTCAAAATGAAGGTATCTGGTTATGGTATAATCTCGGTGTAATTTTGATACCATTTTGTGATCCTGTTATGGTATTCGAGCTAAGTCCATCAGCTGAATATGCTCTTAATCCTAGTTCACCTGTGCGTGTTTTGTCGTGGAACAGCTATCACGCGACTTAGAAATCAATGGCTTTCAATGGGACCTTTTACACAGGCATACGTGAAAAAAAAAAACCGTATTGTTGACGCTGACCGAACGTTTATACTTCTAAAACACGACGCATAAAATTCACCCAGCGTTTTAGAATTCATGTAGCTAAGGATGATTTCAGACATGAGTTTATTTTGTCGCGTTGCTGTTGTGTTTCCTCTCTCTCTCTCTCTCTCTCTCTCTCTCTCTCTCTCTCTCTCTCTCTCTCTCTCTTTATTTACCCTTGCTTTAACCTTTCCTTTCGCTTTCCACAATTTTCTTTATCATTTTCCTCAATTTCCTTTCTTACTTTTACATTTCTTATACTCTTTAATCCACCCAACACAGAAAAAACACACACATACAACAACAAAACAACAACAAAACAACAACAAAACAATAAAATAGGTATTGTAGTAAGGTGATAAGATGAGAGGCGTGTGTTTGTATGTTAAGTCAAGAGTAAACTCGTGTCAGAGCAGCGGGGAAGGGTTGGGGTTGAGAAGAGGGGTACGGTATGAGTTTACTGTGGGTAGGGGGGAGGTAAGGCTCATGGGGGTAGGGGGAGGGAGGGAGGGCATGAAACTGTTTGTGGTGGGTAGAGGAGAGGAGGGGGGGGGGAGGAGGGGGTGTGGTGCGGGTATATATATGTGTGTGTGTGTAAAGAAAACATTCATAGTGTGTATCTATGTAAGGACCCATAAACACCACTTAGACAGAAGAAGAAACAAAGATATAAGAACATAAACAAGACAGACAGACATACGAGAGAGAGGGGGAGATAAAGAAAGAGTAAGGTAAGTTTAAACAGTTAGTCCGTCGATCACAGGGGCCGCGGGTCTTGTAGGAACACGCTGAGGCAACAACAACCCCGAGTGTTTTACAAGTCTTTGGTTGTTATCAAGATCACAGAGACAAGACCCTCGTGAAACAAACCCTCACATACAAGCCTTAATCTGCCTTGTTAATTAATTCTGGGAGGGGAATAATGCCATAGTGCCGGGTGGAGCGGGCGGTCAGGTAGCAATTTTCCTGTAACTTCAATATTTTCAAGTTTTGTTTCATTTTGTATCGTCTCTTGGTGCTGTGTGTGGGGGGGGAGGGTGTGTAGGGGGTTTGGGGGGTCGGGGTGTGTGGGGGGTGGAGGTGTAGGTGTCATTACAGAGACTAGACTAGTTCGGTTGTGTCTGTGATCAAATAACTACATATATGGAGTTTTATGACCATGAGTATTTTAAGATATGACGACGTTAGTACTTATAAATTCATCGTGTTTAAGAGATCATTGCTCGACTTACTCTTGGTAAAGATTCATTAATGACCAAACACACGTAACTGAACCTCACATACCGCGATAATCTATGAATCACAAATCTCTTCTTAAAGGAAAGTTACATTTGCCTACACGATCAGATGACTCGCTCAATGCGCATTACTTTATATCATTGAAATTATGCGTTTGCCAGCCCGCGGCCGACCAGCGTGGCCCAGCGCGATCCTGGTATGATACTGAGCTGGTCTTTTGCGGCACCAAACTTGATGCCTCCAACTCTTGCCTCTAATACAACCTGCTGCTGCTCCTCCTGCTGCTGATGCTATTTCAACGCACCCAACTAGCAGTATATACTTGTACCTTTAGCTCCTCGAGATCGGATACACCAAGAATTAAAAATAGATTATGATTCAGGGTGTTTACAAAGTCCCTTGGTGTTTGTGTTTACTGTGGGATCCATTTAGGAAATTTTGCATCCAAGACATCAATGTGTATCCTACCATTTTCTGAATATATCTGTGCGTTATTATTCTGTTTTCTTTGACTTAGACGTTCATGAAGGATAAAAAGTTAAATAAGGAGAAAGATTCAGTTACGTGTAGCAAATGATGGACTCACCGATGTTTTGATTGTGTATCTTCCTTGAGGGGGATCTATAAGCACTAAATATCAAGGGACTTTGTAAACATCATGTACAAGATACCGAGAGTTCTTCCCAGTTATCGGGTGATCAGCTGAACGCCTCACTCGCCCACTGCCGCCCCTCCGTGAGTCCATTTCCTTTCCTTTTATCACACCAGAGTCCTAGATAATAGTTTACCTCCTTGATTGTGGCGCTATAGGACCGACAGATAACAGCTAACTAGAATGTGTTTTGATATCGAGAGATCTTCCGGTAATATGGCCAATGTTAAAAAAAAATACTCCAGGCACGGTACCGCTAAACCAATCATGTTAGCAGACAACACCGACCATCTTAATACCATCCTTAACCCGAGGGTAACAGTACCTACTTGTTGATCACTAAGTTAGGTTCGAATCAGGTTAGGTCATCTGCTTTCAAAAGAGATAATTAAATGCTTTAGCGATCGTGTCCGTGGTATATTTTCCAACACTGGCCGTCTAAGAGGAGGGAGGGGCCAGCAGCAACCAGCCAGCCAGCCACGCCCTGTTCTCCTCCACCCACCACCCCATCAGTCTGGACCCACTCCCCTCCCACTCACCCCTTCGGTCTCGCCCTCCTCTGATCCCCAGGTTTGATCGGGTCATTCGGTCATATTTACTGAAGCCCCCAGGTGTTGCGGAGAGGTCCTGAGCGCTGTCTTAGTGGTTATGGCATCAGTGTCGGAGGATTTTACGACTCTGTGGCTGATGGTATCGTATATCCGCTCTGAATTTATGGTAGAAGCGAGCGTAGGCAAATTTCACAGAGGTTTAATTAAAATGAATCTGAGACCTCATAAGCCGATGCCGAGGGAAGGATCTCAAGCCATCTTTATCGTCATCACCTTTGGCACACACACACACACACACACACACACGAATTGTAAACACAGACATGACTAAACACCCCAGACACCTCCCTCTTCCTCCCTCCTTAACTACTTCCTCTACTTGTCGCTAATTCCCCCCTCTCCCCTACTTACCTCTCCACCTCCTCCCCTACTTCCCCTCCTCCCTATGCCACCCCCCCTCCCAATCCCGTGAGATTTAATTACTTGTTTTCGGCTTTTAGTTGTTGATCGAGTGAAGCTTTGTACTTGTCGTGTCTTTAAGGAATATATATAATACATTGTTATTGTTTTTGTGAATGTTTTTGTTACGTAAATCCTATTGTTATTGTTACTGTTACGTGAGTGTTATCGTTACGTATTGTTATCATGTGAGTGTAATACAGTGTTATGGTGTTATCTCCCGCCGCGTTATGGAAGGATACTTGGAATGCTGTCTGTCTGTGTCTGTCTGTGTCTGTCTGTGTCTGTCTGTCTGTCTGTCTGTCTGAAGTGTTAATGAGACAGAGAATAAGCTTTACCTTGAGTCGTGTTTCTGAATCTGTATTGCTCTACATATCTAGGGCCACATATGCTCCTTTAAGGCCACATACGCTCTCTTAAGGCCACATACGCTCTCTTAAGGCCACATACGCTTTCTTAAGGCCACATACGCTCCTTTAACGCCACATACGCTCCTTTAACATCACGTCCACACGGCGCGACAGGGGCGGACCACCGAGAGATTCATTAACCTGGCCTCCACCTGTAATTACTGGATTAAATACCTGCCCCGCCTTACACCCTCCCTCCCTCCCTCCTTCTCTCCATCCTCTCTGTACCCTCCTCCCTGCCCCCTCCCTCTACCCTTCACCTTCCTCCCTCTTCCATCCTCCTCCCTCCTCCCTCCTCCTCCTCTCTCTTCCTTCTCCTCCTCCTCCTACTTTGAACCTTCACCATCCTCCTCCTCCTCCCCTCCCCCCATCCCCTAACCCACCCTCCCCTCCCCTAACCCACCCTCCCCTACCCCATCCTCCCCCTCTCCCTTTACCATCCCCCCTTTCCCCTCCTCCTTTCTCTCCCTCTCCCCCTCCCCTACCCTCCTCCCCCACGCCTCTCAGGGATGGTCAGGCCAGGTAAGGCATAACCCCGCCCACAAGGTCAAATCTGTCGGGAAATGCGGGTCGTGTCATCGGTATCATTGTAGCTTTTTTTAGCTTTTTTGTAGCAGCGGTTGTGAAGGTCTGTAGTCACTTCCCTGTATTTCAAACTGTATTCTTGATCATGGCTACAAATTAAAGCCCTCAAACCTGTAGAAAGATAAAGAGGGCTGTTTTTGAGTGCTGTAGCGGTTAGTTTTGAGTGAATCAGTGCTAGGGAATATCCGAGAGCGAATACCTAGACGAGCGAACACACTTGAGCGAACACACATACGAGCGAACACCAATGAATGAGCACCTGTGACGACAATTTATTAGGCACACCTGTAAGCACTTCGTCTTGGAGGAAGACCGAGTTGAAATAATTGGTGGGTGGGCGGCAAGCGACCTGATAATTACACCTGTAAGAGCCAGAATTATACCCAGGAATTATCGTCAGGAGTTAAGCTATAATAATTATGTCTAGGAATTATGCCTAGAATTACCGTTAGGAATTATCCAGGAATTGTCGCCTAGGAATTAGACTCAGAAATTATCACCAAGAATTATCACCAAGAATTATCACCAGGAATTATCACCAGGAATTATCACCAGGAATTATCACCAAGAATTATCACCAAGAATTATCATCAGGAATTATCACCAGGAATTATCACCATGAATTATCACCAAGAATTATCACCAGGAATTATCACCAAGAATTATCACCAAGAATTATCACCAGGAATTATCACCAGGAATTATCACCAAGAATTTTTGCCGGGAAAAACCCCTAGTTCCTCCGGGAAATAATTAAGGGTCTGTTGTAAGTTTAATAACATTCTCCCTGGCGGTTCATTCATAATAATTACCCGTACGACTATACACTTTCCTCCCCTGGGGTGCTGGGGTGGGGAGGAAGTGAGGATTTGGGGTGGAAAGGGTGATAGGATAATAGGGTGGGGGAGGTAAGATTGTGGGGAGGAGAGGGGGTGGGGGAGGTAAGATTGTGGGGAGGAGAGGGGGTGGGGAGGTAGGCTTAAGGGAGTGATTGTGGGGAGAGAAGATGATGGTGGTTGGGGAGATCTGATAGTGAATAGGTATAAGGAGGTGATAGTGAGGGGTGTGTGTGTGTGTGTGTGTGTGTGTGTGTGTGTGTGTGTATGTATGTCGCTGTGATTACGTCGTCTTAAAATAACCTAATTACATTCTGAGTTACCTTTAGATTCACCTGTAATTATTAGGTCGTCAGGTACCTAAAATACACACCTGGGACAACCTCGTCTCCTTAGTGTGTGTTATAGACGACACTTAACGGAGTCCTTGACGACCTGACCTACACGACTGACTGAGGGTGTCCCAGAAAATATCCCAAGTGTCCCAAAACACCTCTCCCCCCCCCCCCCCCACTCCTTGTCCCTCTAATTACCTTGTCTTGTTAGTTAAATTAATCACCTTCTACTCTCATTACTCTCTCTGTCGGGATTACCTGTGTTATTACGCATTACTACACCTTGATTATC
>CAUDMG010002392.1:475000-822500 GCA_958450375.1 Homarus gammarus | reverse complement strand
TCTATAATATCTACTATTCATGGTTGACGATAGTAGTTGAAATAGGTGGTGATTAGCTAATAGGTGATAACTCCAAGATGTAATTGTAATTGTTATCATCGACGGGTTACTATAATGCACCTGTGTAATGGTTAGCAATAATGTAGTTTACGGTAATGGTTGATGTTATTTATGGCCAGGAAGATTCGCCCGTAACTAAGACTCGCCCGTAACTAAGACTCGCCCGTAACTAAGACTCTCCCGTAACTAAGACTCTCCCGTAACTAAGACTCGACCGTAACTAAGACTCGACCGTAACTAAGACTCGACCGTAACTAAGACTCGACCGTAACTAAGACTCGCCCGTAACTAAGACTCGACCGTAAACTAAGACTCGACCGTAACTAAGACTCGCCCGTAACTAAGACTCTCCCGTAACTAAGACTCGACCGTAAACTAAGACTCGCCCGTAACTAAGACTCGACCGTAACTAAGACTCGCCCGTAACTAAGACTCGCCCGTAACTAAGACTCGACCGTAACTAAGACTCGCCCGTAACTAAGACTCGCCCGTAACTAAGACTCGACCGTAACTAAGACTCGACCGTAACTAAGACTCGACCGTAAACTAAGACTCGACCGTAACTAAGACTCGACCGTAACTAAGACTCGCCCGTAACTAAGACTCGCCCGTAACTAAGACTCGCCCGTAACTAAGACTCGCCCGTAACTAAGACCTGTTATAGTCGACCACTAACTCCTCATCTGCTCTGGGATTACTGCTGACCCATATATATGTGTTTGACCTTTGCCTGGGGAGGAGAGGTCAGGATGGGGACAGGATGGGGTCAACGAGGGAGCATTGTTGGTCAGAAGATAGTTATATATGTTTTATCTTTTGATTTATTTAAAGGCGATGGTTTAACCTGTTGTGTATGATGGTTTAACTCTTTTTAGTTATGGTTTAAACCTTTGTGTATGGTATTTGAACCCTTTTATTTATGGTTTAATCTTTTTAGTGATGGTTTAACCTTCATAGGATGATAGCATAACACGTTTAGGATGATGGTTTAACATGATGATGGTTTAACACCCTGACGAGAATGGATAGTTTACTCAAGGAAGCTAATTTAACATTTGATGATCTTAGTTTAACACCTCGAGGTTGACAGCTTAACTTCGTTCTCTAGTCTAATCTAACCTAACCTAATCAAACCTAATGTAACCTAACCCTACCCAACATAACCTAACTTAACCAAATCTTATCTAACTAAAGCTAACGTAAATTAATCTACATAACCCAGACCTAACCTAACCTAACCAAGTGACCTGGGGTAGTATAGCGGTCCAGCTTCTCACCTGTTATCGACCTGTCTGATTGAGCGTCACAGGATGAAAGAAGAGTCCGTATGGCACCAGCTGTTATTAGCACTGGGTGGAGGCGATGTAATTCTATGTATTCTTCCCATCAAAGCAGTACATTGTTAACTACCACTACCAACAGGTGACATGGTATACTATTTTGAGCCATAAGAAACAAGCGGTATTACATGGCGGTGGTTGGCGGTTCAAATGATCATTATTACGAGGGAGGTATAAGTTAGTGGTGGTTATTTTTGTCCCCTGTAACCAAGTGTCAGAATATATCCTCATGCCTTGTTTGGCTATAATGTCATCCTTGGGTATATCGATAACTACCACTACTGCTACCACCATTACTGTCATCACCACCACTAACAACCAACCACACTGTAACTATAAACCCGAGACGATATATTTGTCTCATACACACACACACACACACATCAACAACCCGCTAAACACCTGGACTCCGCCGTAATCATCACAGACCAAAAAAAGAGAAGAAGAAAGAAAAAAAATGAATTTGGTGTAAAACGAATCATCAAGGAGGAGTTGAAATGGAGGTGGTGAGGGGGAGGGAAAGTTAATACGTCGGTCGATGCTTCAGATGCAATTGGTGTGTTGCTGAAGCCACCCAACTCAAGAGTCGGCTAGCTGGGGCCCCCTCACGGCAGCGTAGTCTCGATACAATGTCCGTTTAATCAGCCAGTGACCATTTAGGGAGTAGCTACCACTGGCGGGGCTGTGTGTGTGAGAGAGAGAAAAAGAGAAATGCTCCCAACAGACGATCAAATGACTCGTTCGTGCGTAACTGTGGGACATTATACACCAGGTAGCAGGAGGGAGGTGGTCAGGGTGTTGGCTGGACATCATGAACGTTTAGCGGACCACAAATTTAAGGGTTTAAGTTTTGTTATGGCTCCTAAGGGTAGTCGGAGCTGGGGGTGTTGTAGGTGATGTACTGTATATTGGCCGTTATGTGGGAAATACTTGATGATGTTCTTGGCTAGAAATTGATATTTTTTTCTAATAATATTTTACTAAGAATATATATAGTGGTGTTAATATGTTACTATTGCACAAGGGATATTTTCTTACACTTAATAAATTATTGCAGATGTATCCAGTGTCCATGTGTTCATAATAGACGGCGCCCTCTGATACATCCGCCATAACCAGAGAACACAGAGGGAGTGTCGCCCTGTAGAACACCACCCACAACAACACGCTGCCTTTGAAGATACAAGTAAGTGTTTTAGAAGGTTTCAAAAGCAATTACCTGATCTTTAAATTTGTTTTAGAGGAAAGAATAATTAACCAAATCAAAGGCAACACCTAACCTAACCTAATGTAAATGGTACAGTGTGTGTGTGTGTGTGTGTGTGTGTGTGTGTTTTATGTATGCTCTGAACAATACCTAAGCTTAAAAATATCAAGTTTTTTAATCCTTATTTTACGCGAAACAGAAAGTAAACGTAGTTATATTTCAGCCATTCAGTTAGCTCTTGAAATAGTACGTGTTGTCCTTTCCTCCTCGTCTCTCCTCTCTGATCATCAACACCCACGTCGTCTCCTCATTCATGACGTGTGTGAGTCTTGAAGTATTTGAGTTTAAGCTGACGTGGAACAGGATGGGTACATAGATGAATTAATTTACCTAATACAGTTAAAGATTTATTTCAAGAGGTTCAAAGATGTCTCTTCTCGGGAGTCTACGTGTTCAGGGTTCACATTAAAAAGTTCTCAGTCGATGTGGAACTTAAGTGACTTTTTGGTCCTACACACACACACGCTTCACTTACGTCTCCTGTACACATTAGAACCCCTGGCGTGACCCCTGGCGTGTGACCCCTGTAGATCATTATACAGACGAAGCATCAAAAGAAGCTCGAGACGTGTGGCAAAAACCGTATTATCCTAAACACAATTCATTATTCACCTCCACTAACTCGCCTCTCAGGTACAGGCAACACCCTTGAAAATTTTCCCGTCCTCATTTCAGTCGATCAGTCAACTTGGATATCGTTAGTTGTCACAAGTTCCTGTCTAGTGATGGCTTATCGAGAGGCGACCGGACGATAGCTCTCTCCTTAAGGCTATTGTAGATCACAGGAGATGGAACGTTAGCCATAGTGATCGAAATTAATGTAAGAGGTTCGTTCTGCGTTCCCTTTGCGTCTTGTGTTATGAACATTGACTCGGGCTAGGCAGGCGTGTGAGGAGGAGAGTTAGACCATTGCTGTCTGTGTATGTATCTAAGTCATCAATTATGTTGGTGAGAATAACTGGAAAAGAACATTAACGCTACAAACTTCTTACTCGATGTTTATATTCACAGCTGTCATGGACCTCAGGATTTTAGTGTTGATGGAGAGGGGACAGTTATATAGTGTAAATTTTCTTATCGATACGACCATAGACTGACACAACGGGAAGAGGGTCAGTAGGTAAAATAGTGTGTGTGTGTGTCAGAGGCGCCGGGGGGGGGGGGGGGGTGCGGGGTTAGAGAAGGACTCGTTAAGATCACCTTGTTGTTATTGTCAAAGTACCACGGTGAATCGTTTATGGCGTCACATTTACACCGTCACAAGTACACTTAAGGTTTACAGTCACGTCGTCACATCTACCGTCACAGTGTTTATAAGAGTCACAAGTACTGTCTAAGCGTCACAGCTTCAAGGTCTCTTCCTGAGGGCTGGGCTGGGCAGGTATACTCACAGGTGGTCCAGTTCCCAGGTAAAGGTCGGAGGTTCAGAGGTGGACAACACGGAATTATATAACTGGTACACTCGTTCGAATCCCACCTTGGCCAGCCGCCTTGACCACCTCACCACACCTCCCAGCCAACTCATTCCATCCGACCACCCGTATTCACGCCCATATATATCTTACTCCTGCTCCCTACGCCCATTCATCACTATCATCACGCCCATACTATGTCCCCCACACCATTACTCACAACACACACACACTATCTACACCAGACAAAAACTAGCAATTTATTCACGCCCTCTCACCTGCCCACGCCCTCTCAACTACCCACTCCCTCTCACCTGCCCACGCCCTCTCAACTACCCACACCCTCTCACCTGCCCACGCCCTCTCACCTGCCCACGCCTCCTCAACTGTCCACGCCCTCTCACCTGCCCACGCCTCCTCAACTGTCCACGCCCTCTCAACTACCCACACCCTCTCACCTGCCCACGCCCTCTCAACTACCCACACCCTCTCACCTGCCCACGTCCTCTCACCTGTCCACGCCTCCTCAACTGTCCACGCCCTCTCACAGGTAACTAACACCATCTCCTACGACTCCCGTCACCTACCCTTTCAGACGCCATGCTACCTCAGGTGATCTAGTCGTGTTGTGACCTTTCCCTCCCTCCCTCCCCTTCCCTTCCCTCCCCTCCCCCTCCTTCCCTCTCCCTCCCTACCCTCCTCATCATTCCTCCCCCCCCTCACTCTCCCCCTCCCCTCCATCCCTCCCCTAGTTTTTTTTTTTTTTTGGTCACTTTTGCCTCGTTGTTCAGGTCTCTTCATCTTCCTCAGCTCTCATTGGTGACAGCTGTTGTGTTCCTTAATAGTTTTTCTGTTTGTTGTTCTTTTGTTGCGTATTTTTTGTGTCTTCCTTTATTTGTTTGGCTTTTTTTCTGTAGTTTGTGTTTTGGTTTTGGTTCTTTCATTTGTTTATTTTTTGTTTCGGGTTTTTTTTGTATTTGTTGAGTATTTTTGTTTTTTCTTTCATTATTTATTTTTTTTTAATTACTTTCCTTCCTTCCTTTCCCCTACTCTCCCCCTTCCCTTCTCCCTCACCACTCCATTCCCCCTTCCCACTCTTCTCCCCCCCCTCCCCCCACCTAGAAGCAGTGAACCCTCGTGTAGTTGTTCCCCAATCATCGTGTTTCCACTTTTCCTCAACAATCCAGCTGGTAATTGGCCAACACTTTACTCTTTTCTTTCTTTCTTTCTTTCTTTCTTTCTTTACGTGGACTTAAGGTCACGTTCTGATGCTCGTTATTTCTCCATATTGCACCGCTCTACCACCACCAACCCCCCCCCCAACTACCACCACCAACCCCCTCCAGTACCACCACCAACCCCCTCCACTACCACCACCACCACCACCCCCACCCCCCACTACCACCACCAACCCCCTCCAGTACCACCACCCCCCCCACTACCACCACCAACCCCCTCCAGTACCACCACCCCCCCACTACCACCCCCACTACCACCCTCCACTGCCACCCCCCACTACCACCCCCACTACCACCCCCCCAGTTACCACCACCAGAACCCGAGAATCGAACCTGTGTTTTTGTGTTGTTGAGACGAGTGTTGTTGATTGGTGGTAGGGAGTGGGAGGGAGTGGGGGAGGGAGTGGGGGATTGGTGATTTAATGGTATCCGAGGAAATAGGGATTTTTGGAGGAGGCTCAGGGTAGGAAGAGGATAAGGGAGGAAGAGGATGAGGGAGTGAAGAGATGAGGGAGTGAGGAGGTGAGGGAGTGAGGAGGTGAGGGAGTGAGGAGGTGAGGGAGTGAGGAGGTGAGGGAGTGAAGAAATGAGGGAGTGAGGAGGTGAGGGAGTCAGGAGGTGAGGGAGTGAGGAGGTGAGGGGAGTGAAGAGGTGAGGGAGTGAGGAGGTGAGGGGAGTGAAGAGGTGAGGGAGTGAGGAGGTGAGGGAGTGAGGAGGTGAGGGAGTGAAGAGATGAGGGAGTGAGGAGGTGAGGGAGTGAAGAGATGAGGGAGTGAGGAGGTGAGGGAGTGAAGAGGTGAGGGAGTGAAGAGATGAGGGAGTGAAGAGGTGAGGGGGGTGAGGAGATGAGGGAGTGAGGAGGTGAGGGAGTGAGGAGGTGAGGGAGTGAAGAGGTGAGGGAGTGAGGAGGTGAGGGAGTGAAGAGGTGAGGGGGTGAGGGAGTGAGGAGGTGAGGGAGTGAAGAGGTGAGGGAGTGAGGGAGTGAGGAGGTGAGGGAGTGAAGAGGTGAGGGAGTGAGGAGGTGAGGGAGTGAGGAGGTGAGGGAGTGAGGAGGTCAGGGGAGTGAAGAGGTGAGGGAGTGAGGAGGTGAGGGAGTGAAGAGATGAGGGAGTGAGGAGGTGAGGGAGTGAGGAGGTGAGGGAGTGAGGAGGTGTGTGAGTGAGGAGGTGTGTGAGTGAGGAGGTGAGGGAGTGAGGAGGTGAGGGAGTGAGGAGGTGAGGGAGTGAGGAGGTGAGGGAGTGAGGAGGTGAGGGAGTGAGGAGGTGAGGGAGTGAGGAGGTGAGGGAGTGAGGAGGTGAGGGAGTGAGGAGGTGAGGGGAGGTGAGGGAGTGAGGAGGTGAGGGAGTGAGGAGGTGAGGGAGTGAGGAGGTGAGGGAGTGAAGAGATGAGGGAGTGAGGAGGTGAGGGAGTGAAGAGATGAGGGACTGAGGAGGTGAGGGAGTGAGGAGGTGAGGGAGTGAGGAGGTGAGGGAGTGAAGAGATGAGGGACTGAGGAGGTGAGGGAGTGAGGAGGTGAGGGAGTGAGGAGGTGAGGAGTGAGGTGTGTGAGTGAGGAGGTGAGGGAGTGAAGAGATGAGGGAGTGAGGAGGTGAGGGAGTGAGGAGGTGAGGGAGTGAAGAGATGAGGGAGTGAGGAGGTGAGGGAGTGAGGAGGTGAGGGAGTGAGGAGGTGAGGGGAGTGAGGAGGTGAGGGAGTGAGGAGGTGAGGGAGTGAGGAGGTGAGGGAGTGAGGAGGTGAGGGAGTGAAGAGGTGAGGGAGTGAGGAGGTGAGGGAGTGAGGAGGTGAGGGAGTGAAGAGATGAGGGAGTGAGGAGGTGAGGGAGTGAGGAGGTGAGGGAGTGAAGAGGTGAGGGAGTGAAGAGGTGAGGGAGTGAGGAGGTGAGGGAGTGAAGAGGTGAGGGAGTGAGGAGGTGAGGGAGTGAAGAGGTGAGGGAGTGAGGAGGTGAGGGAGTGAGGAGGTGAGGGAGTGAAGAGATGAGGGAGTGAGGAGGTGAGGGAGTGAGGAGGTGAGGGAGTGAGGAGGTGAGGGAGTGAAGAGATGAGGGAGTGAGGAGGTGAGGGAGTGATGGAGGTGAGGGAGTGAAGAGATGAGGGAGTGAGGAGGTGAGGGAGTGAAGAGGTGAGGGAGTGAGGAGGTGAGGGAGTGAGGAGGGTTGGTACACCTGGTCGGATCCATATTGCACGCTGGCTGGCTAGGTGACTCGCTGCGCCGCTCACCCCCGATAACACACAGGGGAACGTGTCAAGGCGGTCAGAACCCCCCTCCCCCTTCCCCCACCCCCCTGTTGTCATGCCTCCCTTGACAACCCTTTAACGCACCATTACCTCTAACCCCTTAACCCTTAGACCCCCTCCCCTTAGATAATGATTTGAGACTTTATTCTGTGGATATTAAAAGATATTGGTGGATAAGTCACTAGGATTCGAGCTATGGATTAGTGTACGTGAGATTGGGTGGTCGAGGAAGGTGATCGTCAGCCAGAAGGTAGTGGTTGTTCTGGCCTCCTCCTCCTCCTCCTTCCATTATCCCCCTTCCCCTCCTTCCCTCCCCCTCCTTCCCCCCTCCTCCACACCATTAACCCCCCCCCCTTCTCCCTCCTAACCGCAAGAGTTTCAGAATTCCGAGTTTCCTCAATTTTCAAGATAATTGATGTGTCCTCCGTTGTTCCCTCAGGACCCGTGTGAGAATGCCAGCCCCTAGTACCAGCCACGGCTTTATATATGATGATAGTGTATAAGGATATAGTTACCCCTTGTAGGTCTCTCTCTCTCTCTCTCTCTCTCTCTCTCTCTCTCTCTCTTTTCATAGTTGTTTATATAGGATTGTTATAAACAGGTACCTACTTATTTATACATATTATACGCTACATGTGTGTGTGTGTGTGTGTGTGTGTGTGTCACCCCTCAAATGACACCTTAACTGCCATTATGTCAGGTCCGGGTGAAGTAATGACCCATTTTAGTGACTCTTAACACCAATAACTCCCTTGTTAGGTAGACTGATTCATTGATTGATTGATTCGTTGATTCACTGATTCATTCATTGGTTGATTGACCTTTTTAATATTTCTCTCTGTTTTTCCTTCACCCTTACTCTCCCTCACCTCCCCCCCCCCCATCCTTCTCACTCTCCCTCACCTCCCTCACCCCTCCGTCACCTCCCTCACCCCTCCCTCACCTTCTCTCTCCCCACCGCCCCTGGCAAGGCTTCTCTCCCAACCTTGTCACTCTCCCTCACCTCCCTCACCCCTCCCTCACCTCCCTCACCCCTCCCTCACCTCCCTCACCGCCCCTGGCAAGGCTTCCCTCCCACCCTTGAGTTGTCGTGGGAGAGTCTGGCTTAATAATGCTCACCAGAGACTCGAGGGGTCGACACTATCTGCCACCAACTGCCCTTGTCATGGTCTGCCACTCTCCTCCTGTCTGCCTGTTGTCAGTCTGCCGTTCTTTTTTCTCTTACTGTCTGCTGTTCACTTAAGTCTTGCCTGTTGTCACTGTCTGCCACTCTCTTGTCTATTAACCATAACCTATTCGTGTATGTATAATAGTGTCCGTGTAGTTCAGGTGATACTCGTGTGATATTCCCACCAGTTAGTCGTTACTACACCTGTATTATGTAGCTAAATATGTACTTTGGTGATACAGAATGACACTGCTTCTCGATGTGTTCAGGCGGCGTCTCTCTTATTGCCACCACTTGAAGATATCTGCACCTGTACTGTACACCTGTGCCTACACCTGTACTGTACACCTGAGCCTACACCTGTACTGTACACCTGAGCCTACACCTGTACTGTATACCTGAGCCTACACCTGTACTGTACACCTAAGCCTACACCTGTACTGTATACCTGAGCCTACACCTGTACTGTACACCTGTGCCTACACCTGTACTGTATACCTAAGCCTACACTTGTACCCTATAAATGAGTCTGCACAGGTGTTGGTCCCTCTGAATAAAACTTGGATGAATACACATACATATGTCCTGCAGCCTACGTGTTGTAAGAGAGTCCTTGCAAACTATACGTGTCAAGTGGCCTGTAGGCTAAGCGTCAAGAATATTCTGTAACCTAAGTGTCAAAAGTGCAGGTTGCATGTCAAAGAGTGAACTACAACCTACGTTAAGTGCAGGTTGCATGTCAAAGAGTGAACTACAACCTACGTTAAGTGCAGGTTGTATGTCAAAGAGTGAACTACAACCTACGTTAAGTGCAGGTTGTATGTCAAGTACAGGTTAGCCGCACTGTCACACCGAATTTGTAAGTGGAGGTGTTTACTACGTATTGCTCCAGGCTCAAGGGCGTGTTCGTTGGTTTTTGTTTTCCACGGAGCCTCGGGCGTCCAGTGAGAGAGAGAGAGAGAGAGAGAGAGAGAGAGAGAGAGAGATGGCATTCCGCGGGTCATGGGAGGTTAGGTTAAGTTAGTAGAAGGTAAGATTTGATTCGGTTCCGGATTCGTGGATTAGCGAGTCCCGTGTTTGACTCTCTCTCTCTCTCTCTCTCTCTCTCTCTCTCTCTCTCTCTCTCTAGTCTCTCACGTCTTCTCCCAATACGTGTGAACTAGTCTAGATTTCTCTCTCATTTCTCAGCTGCAGAACCCATCAAAGTAGATTAATACTGACCACTCAAGTTGAAGTCGTCAGCTAATTTGGTAGAGCACCGTTCACCTCGTTATAATATTCCAAAATGTTGACGTGTAAAATAATAACCAAGAATCTATCGACCTTCATATAAGACAAACCTTCTAAGAATGACATTATGGCACCAACTCAACCATTTTATAACACCAAGGATTCATCTGTTTTAAGCTGATGATTCAACACCGTAATGGGAACAGCTTTAAAGACCCCACAACAACAACAAAGTGTAAATATCTCACCTTGGATTTCTTTTATTGCTTGAGGAATTTTAATCATATGTCTTCCGTGTAGGATTTTTATGAGGAGGAAGAGATAAAAAGGATATTATTGTTGTGTTGACCAAGGGCATGTGTGTGTGGGGTTTTATTACCTGTGTGGATAACGTTAATGATAAACTCCTTCACCGTGACTATAAGTAAGCCGATGCGGATACTGAGTTCGTAGTTCTTGTGTTATATATGATCAAAAATATTCCAACCAGTCCCGTACGCACATCATCCTATCTCCTACTGGGGCAAGAACTACCATTTAGGTCCGTAGCTACATCCTTCCCACTAGTCTTTCTTCCTATGCTTCCTACCTCCCTCTGTGCCTTCACCCCTCTACACCTGCTGTTGATACCTCCTGGGAATGATACTATCCTGATTTTGGTCTCTTTGCATCCTGTTGCTGTTGCGTTGATGAGTCTCTGTTTGATCTCACACACACACACCTGAAGGCCCACACCTGCTTAATTAACGACTGTAAACACCTGATGACTCGATCGACTTGCTCTAGTTTTAATGATCGGCCAAGGACTCTGCCTCACCTGTCTCCTGAAGTCTTTGTTATCGACCGGAGACCAAGATTCACCCACCGTGTCCCTTCCACACCACCACCACTCACCACCATCACTTACCACCACCATCACCCTTCTCCACCACCATCACTTACCACCACCACTCACCACCACCATCACTCTCCACCACCATCACTCACCGCCACCACCACCACCACCATCACTCTCCACCACCATCACTCTCCACCACCACCATCACTCTCCACCACCACCACCATCACTCTCCACCACCACCACCATCACTCTCCACCACCACTCTCCACCACCATCACTCTCCACCACCATCACTCTCCACCACCATCACTCTCCACCACCACCACCATCACTCTCCACCACTCATCACCATCACTTACCACCACCATCACCCTTCTCCACCACCATCACTTACCACCACCACTCACCACCACCATCACTCTCCACCACCACCACCATCACTCTCCACCACCATCACTCTCCACCACCACCACCACCATCACTCTCCACCACCATCACTCTCCACCACCACCACCACCATCACTCTCCACCACCACCACCACCATCACTCACCGCCACCACCACTTGCTGACGAAGCTGCACGTAGCCCCACCAGTTGTCACCACACTACAGTTAAACAACACCGAGACACCTGACTGGGTCTATGAAGTTAACCATATAATTGGTCTTTTCACGTCTCAACATTGGATGATTATCGTCAAGACTCAAGAAATTTAGTATGAAATAATGTGTGATGACAGAAGTGTGTGATGACAGAAGTGTGTGATGACAGATGTGTGATGACAGATGTGTGTGATGACAGATGTGTGTGATGACAGAAGTGTGTGATGACAGAAGTGTGTGATGACGGAAGTGTGTGATGACAGAAGTGTGTGATGACAGAAGTGTGTGATGACAGAAGTATGTGATGACAGAAGTGTGTGATGACAGAAGTGTGTGATGACAGAAGTGTGTGATGACAGAAGTGTGTGATGACAGAAGTGTGTGATGACAGATGTGTGTGATGACAGATGTGTGTGATGACAGAAGTGTGTGATGACAGAAGTGTGTGATGACAGAAGTGTGTGATGACAGATGTGTGATGACAGATGTGTGTGATGACAGATGTGTGTGATGACAGATGTGTGTGATGACAAGTGTGTGATGACAGATTTGTGTGATGACAGATTTGTGTGATGACAGAAGTGTGTGATGACAGAAGTGTGTGGTGACAGAAGTGTGTGATGACAGATTTGTGATGACAGAAGTGTGTGATGACAGAAGTGTGTGATGACAGATTTGTGATGACAGAAGTGTGTGATGACAGAAGTGTGTGATGACAGAAGTGTGTGATGACAGAAGTGTGTGATGACAGAAGTGTGTGATGACAGAAGTGTGTGATGACAGAAGTGTGTGATGACAGAAGTGTGTGATGACAGAAGTGTGTGATGACAGAAGTGTGTGATGACAGAAGTGTGTGATGACAGATGTGTGTGATGACAGATGTGTGGATGACAGATGTGTGTGATGACAGAAGTGTGTGATGATAGAAGTGTGTGATGACAGATGTGTGTGATGACAGATGCAGCAGCTGGTGAGGTTCATTCGTCCCTCAACTTAAAACTTAATCCAACTTAACCTAACCTACCCTACCCTACGAAAGACAGGGCCTAACTTTTAATCCAGATTCGGAGATCAACCTAAGAAACCACCACCACCAGCACGACCACCACCACCAGCACCACCACCACCACCACCACCACCAGCAGGAGTGATAAAAGTAGGAGCATGTCACGTCCTCCTCCAGGTGTGTGCTGGTCGAGTCATGCAGGTGGTGACCAACATTGTTGTGGGTGGGGGCGGTGCCAGGCAGTGCTCGGGGGTCCCGGCCCTGTGTGGTCCACCCGCCCTCCTCCTGCCTGGCCGTGCTGGCATCATCTGTCGACAATTTCTGTACAGCATGTCGGGAATGCCGTTTCTCCTTCCCCCCTCCCTCCCCTCCCACTCCCCTCCCCCCTTCATCCCCCCTCCCACCCAACCTGTGTGAGTCAACCAGTTGTTGCCGGAAGAAGGTAAAGCTCTCGACCTCACCGTGTTGATGGTCGATTGTGTTGTTCTTGGTGGAGGGGTTTAGTTAAGGTGTTCGACTCGTCTCATCAGCGACTTTGTATTACTTTATACTCAGTCGACATTTTTGTGTTTCACATTTATAATCGATCTTTTTTATTTGACTTTCTTCAGAATCGACAGTAATTTTTTATTCGAATTATGAGCTTAAATTGCTTATGACAAACTCTTCTATAAGTCTTTGAATATTCAAGTCGACCTCACAAACCAACTTTCCTGAGTCATGAGTTTATATATGACAGTTATTTCATCCCGGTTAGTATTTCAATTAATCGACCTCCTAATCGACCCTTTATTATCAATGTTGTCTTAGTAGATAACGTTACGGTGAAGTCTTGGCCCATTGTCACGGCCCAGTGAGATGTGACATATGACCATGCTTACGTTACCCAACTTCCGCCTTCCATGATCTTACTAATAGATGTTGTTCTTTACTCCTGAGGGATATATATATATTTCTCAAGGGCGACACAACACAGCCAGTTTATATTTCTTAATCCACCCTTGTGTTTATTGTGTGGTTGTTGTTGTTTATTTTTCACCCATGGTAGGTATTTATTCATATCACTTACCTGTTCACTCACCTGTAATACGGTGCTAAGGCTATCACTGCTATGTTCACCTGATCCAATTACTGTACAGGTGATGGGTGTGGTTGTGATGTATTGAGAGGTGTGATTGGGGTGTGTTGGGGTGTGTTTAGTTGTCATGTGTTGGGGTGTGTTTAGCTGTGATGTGTTGGGGTGTGTTTAGCTGTTATGTGTTAAGGGTGTGGTTGTGATGTGTTGGGGTGTGTTTAGCTGTGATGTGTTGGGGTGTGTTTAGCTGTTATGTGTTAAGGGTGTGGTTGTGATGTGTTGGGGTGTGTTTAGCTGTGATGTGTTAGGGTGTGTTTAGCTGTTAGCCTCCATCATTTGTCACGTGGCAGGGGAGCTGTTAGGCCCTTGGGTACCAGTTAATACAAGGGCATCCACTACCACCTACCACCACCACTACCATCACCACCACTACTACTACCACCACCATCATCACTACTACCCTTCACTACTCTCACCATCACTACCTGCCACCACTACTACCAGCATCACCACTACCACAACTAACAACCGCCACCCTCTACAAACCACCAACCAACTACAATCAACCAACCACAATCAACCAACCACAACCACTACCTCCAGATCAAGGCGAGTCTCTTATAAGGGCGGCTCCACTGTTGATTACTCGTTCCCTCCCATCGACCATCAGGGCCACACACACTACCTGATAACAACAGCTTGTGGTCCACGTTGTAAGGTCACTGACGACCCACCCTCCCCCCGCTGTGGTCATCGATGGTAGTTGTGGTCGTTCTGTGAGGTCGTGTTTACCCTTTATATCACTCCTTCTTTATGTCTTCCTCTTTCTCCCTTTCCTCATTTTCCTCCTTATCCACCTCCTCCTCCTTCCCTTCTTTCTTCTTATATCACTTCCTCTTCCTCCATCTCCACCCCCTTGTCCTTCACCACATTTTCCTCCTCTTCTTCTTCCCTCCTTTTATCTCACTTCTTCCTCCTCCTCCTCCTCCTCCTAGCAACTGGCCTCTAGAGGGAGAGAAGGAAGGAAGGAACGGGAAGGCTGCCACACCCTTACCCTCAGGCACCATCAGAGGGTGTGTGTGTCTATAAGGTGCCCAGGCTTGACCCATACTCTCTCTCTCTCTCTCTCTCTCTCTCTCTCTCTCTCTCTCTCTCTCCCTCTCTCTTTTCTGCTTTGCTCTGACACGAAAGAGATAAAACAATAAATAAAATAGATATTCCACACTTTTCTTCCTCACACACACACACACACACACACACACACACACACACGCGGAAATGAATCACTTAACATCCACAGGTGTAGAAAGTAACAACAAACGAATGCAGTAATAAGGAAGAATTTTTATCACCCCTCACACGTAAGTCTATTCCTGTCCTCTCTCGTACCTCCGTGATGGTATCTTGATGGCGTGATATTACCAACCACCAGTTATAGGATTTGTTGACATGATATGAATTCGTCTACAGGATTAAGTGATTGTCCTAGAACCTAACCTAACACCTTGTGCCAAGTGGGAGTGTGGAGGGATTGTTTTGGTTAGGTTAGGTTAGGGAAGGTGAGGTGGTCTTACTCAGGGTTGTGTTCTGCTTAGATATTGGGGCCCATTAGAAAAGGATTAAGGGGCCCCATTTGCAGATTGAGGGCCCCATTTGAGGATTGAGGGCCCTATTTGAGGATTGAGGTCCCCATTTGAGGATTGAGGGCCCCATTTGAGGATTGAGGGCCCCATTTGAGGATTGGGGGCCCCATTTGAGGATTGAGGGCCCCATTTGAGGATTGGGGGCCCCATTTGAGGCTGTAGACCTTTATCTATACTTTCCCTTTACTCTTCAATAGCGAGATCTTTCATTCCCCCTTCGTTAGCTGTGTTCAACCTCTAGAGCCGCTTCCTTATCGATGTCCTTCCCTAAATTAACGAGGTCCTTCCATCCTTCCATATATCCTCCCACTCCTTCAGTCTGAGGGGCGTCTGGTGTCCGTCTGTCCTGATCCTTGTTGTAAGTTCACCTGTTGAACCTGAACTAATCAGAACACCTGGATGATTTGAGGAGCTACTTAATCTCTCTCTCTCTCTCTCTCTCTCTCTCTCTCTCTCTCTCTCTCTCTCTCTCACCCGCCTCATCTTTTGCCCAGATCCTGATCTCCCGGTAAGGCTTCGGCAGGCAATCAGAATAATGGCAATGGTGTCAAGGAAGTCGTTTTTTATACCTTTGTTTACACATTGTTAGTCCGCTGCGGCTTCCTTGTCTTAGTAATGTGGCTCATCTAGATAATATCAACCACGCTCGACCCGGGACTCACTGGTTCGAACCCCCGCCGCCGTTGCTCGGATGTTTTGCTGATCTTTGTGGGTTTTTTGAGGGTTCGGTGGTTCATGTGTGTTTTCGAAGCTTGTATTATTTTTAATCTTCGATTTCTGTTTTGAAAGCTTTGGTGTCTCTGTTGGGGTAATTTTTCACCGTTTTTGAAGTCTCGACTCAGCCGTTATTCGTTGTCGGTTGAAGCTTAACGGCTTTTAGTATAAACTGAAGCCTTCGGGGACCATTTATCTTATAAGCACCGATGGGTTCAGTTCTGGTGCCCCTATTATAGAATGGATATATATTCACTAGAGTCAGTGCAGCGAAGAATGACAAAAATGATTCCGGGACTTAGAAACCTTCCATATCAGGATAGGCTAAAGAAACTTAACTTGCATTCCCTAGAAAGACGAAGAGTGCGGGGAGATATGATAGAAGTATTTAAGTGGGTGAAAGGAATCAATAAAGGGGATATAGATAAAGTTCTTATAATATCCGAGCAGGATAGGACTCGGAGCAACGGATTCAAGTTGGATAAGTTTAGGTTTAGGAGGGAGATAGGAAGAAACTGGTTCACAAATAGGGTGGTGGACGAGTGGAACAAGCTTAGCAACTTTGTAGTAAGTGCTGGAACTCTGGAAAGTTTCAAAAGGAGGCTAGATAGATTCATGGATGATAGAGAGTGGTAGTAACTCTCGACAGGAGCTGCCATACACAGACCAACCGGCCTATTGCAGACTCCTTATTTTCTTATGTTCTTATGTATACTGAGTCAGTGTTTAATTTAGTGCTTCCGTGTGTGTGTGTGTGAGTACTGGTGCCAACGTACATTGTGGGTGCAAAGAATGGTGCTTCATTCCGTTCCCATTGACAAAAAACTAACCTAACCTAACACAGTAACGTTTATATATTGAGTAAAACAAACAATTGGGCTGTTAAGTTAATGGCAGCGGTTGTGACAGTGAGGGGCTGGTCCATGGGGGCTGATCCACGAGGGGCTGATCCACGAGGGGCTGCATGAGGGCTGATCCACAAAGGTCTGATCCACAAAGGGCTAATCCACAAAGGTCTAATCTACAAAGGGCTGGCCGAAGCCTTATCTACAGTGAGCCTTGAGAACTATAATACTCGCCATCAGTACAAGATAACAGAGTCTCATTTTTCTTGATTCTTATCTTAGTGTGGAGTCTTATCTTCCTTTTTACTGTTTACTGTTTTAATTCCTCTCCTGTTTCTTCCTTTTTACTGTTTACTGTTTTAATTCCTCTCCTGTTTCTTCCTTTTTACTGTTTACTGTTTTAATTCCTCTCCTGTTTCTTCCTTTTCATCTGTTGTGGCTTATTGGGTCTTTCTTATGTGTCTCTTTCTTTATTTTCTTGGATTTGTTGTTTTTTCGTTGTTTATTGTTTATCTTTATCTTTTCTCTTTCGCTTTTTCTTTTATTTTTTATTTCATTTTTTTTCTCGTTATTGTCTTCGTTATTGTGATATTTTGTTATTTTTTATTTTATGTCTGTTTAGATTATTTAATATGTTTTTCTTCTCGTTATTGATATTTAATTTATCTCGTTAATTATACTCGTATTTATTATCTCCTTCGTTATATTTTACCATAGCGAGAGAGAGAGAGAGAACGAACTTTCACCCATCTGTTTATATAATATTGATGCTGTTTTATATAATGGTTTATATATATCACTTAGGAATGTCTCTTAAATTTAGATGACTTATTGTGCATTAAATCTCTTTGTTATTTATATATTCACAACACCACAGAGGAACATGTGTGGGAGAGAGGAGTGGCAGTGAGTGATGGTAGATTGTGTGTGTGGGGGGGTGTGGGAAGGGGATTTGTGTGTGGGCGGTGTAGGGGGGTGGTGTATGTGTGTGTGGGGGGGGGTGTGGGAAGGGGATTTGTGTGTGGGCGGTGTAGGGGGGTGGTGGTGGTGTATGTGTGTGTGGGGGGGTGTGGGAAGGGGATTTGTGTGTGGGCGGTGTAGGGTGGTGGTGTATGTGTTTGTGTGGGGGGGGGGGTGTGGGAAGGGGATTTGTGTGTGGGCGGTGTAGGGGGGTGGTGTATGTGTGTGTGTGGGGGGGGGGGTGTATGTGTGGAGGTGTAGAATGGGTGAGGAGGGGGGGGGGAACGCAAGGTGTAAGTGAGGCAAGATAGTATTCGAGGAGTGAGAGACATTAGACAAGTGAGAAACCCCAGAGGCTGAGACCTTCCTACTGAAACCTTGACTCACCTGCTGAAGCCCTGAATCACTCTTGACTCACCTGCTGAAGCCCTGAAATACTCTTGACTCACCTGCTGAAGCCCTGAATCACTCTTGACTCACCTGCTGAAGCCCTGAAATACTCTTGACTCACCTGCTGAAGCCCTGAATCACTCTTGACTCACCTGCTGAAGCCCTGAATCACTCTTGACTCACCTGCTGAAGCCCTGAAATACTCTTGACTCACCTGCTGAAGCCCTGAATCACTCTTGACTCACCTGCTGAAGCCCTGAATCACTCTTGACTCACCTGCTGAAGCCCTGAATCACTCTTGACTCAGCTGCTGAAGCCCTGAAATACTCTTGACTCACCTGCTGAAGCCCTGAATCACTCTTGACTCACCTGCTGAAGCCCTGAATCACTCTTGACTCACCTGCTGAAGCCCTGAAATACTCTTGACTCACCTGCTGAAGCGCTGAATCACTCTTGACTCACCTGCTGAAGCCCTGAATCACTCTTGACTCACCTGCTGAATCCCTGAATCACTCTTGACTCACCTGCTGAAGCCCTGAAATACTCTTGACTCACCTGCTGAAGCCCTGAATCACGCTATTGGCCAAGAACCTTTCCCTTATACCGGGTTATGGGAGATGTAGTCATGAAGGAGGGGTAGGAGAGGGGGAGGAGGGGGGAAGAAGGGGGATGGAGAGGGGGAGGGGGGAGTAAGGGGGACGGAGAGGGGGGGAGGAAAGGGGTAGAATGATGTATCGTTGCTGGAGAATGATGAATGTCCGTCAGGTTCACGCGAAAAGAAAAATGAGAGCGTCGAACAGCGCCTCCCATGTTGGCGGACCACCCTTCCTGCCTCTGCCACCCACCTCTTAGCCACCCACCTCTTTGCCACCCATATCTCTGCCACCCATATCTTTGCCACCCATATCTCTCCCACCCACCTCTCTGCCACCCACCTCTCTCCCACCCACCTCTCTCCCACCCACCTCTCTCCCACCCACCTCTCTATAATTGTGTGGCTGGGAACTATACCACAAAACTATCACTCTATCAATTTATATTTTTTCAGCCATTAACACAACTCATCCTTGTCCTCGGGGGCCCAGGTGAGGAAAGTGGAAGAGGAGTATAGTTCCGGTAACTCCTATAGTCCCCACCATTACGCTGCCAAAAGAGAGTCGGTCAATTGATTCGATTTTATCCATCTTTAAGTTGACCTATACACCTGCCATTACCTACCTGGAAATTACAAAAACACTCATTATCATCCTCTACCTGTGATTAATTGTACTGGTAGGTAAGCTCGGTGTTGTTTTGCCTTTAGATAACTTAATTGTGTAGTTTGAGTAGATAAGAACCGGGTATGTGTTGTTCTGAACCTAAGCATATTCTGCATTGTCATGGTGAGTCAGCGTTTTTATGTATTTTTTGGGGGTATTTGAGGTTGGTGATTAGAGTGTAAAATAATAGTTTTCCTTACTTTCTGGGTGGTTGGGGGGGGGGGGGGTGAGGTATGTGCACGTGTCTGTGTCGTGGGTGTGTGTGTGTATGTGTGTGTGTGTGCGCCCTGGCCATTGTGTTGACTGGGTACGCTCTATGGCAGGTCCAACACCACCCAGGCCAGGATAAATCTCTTGTGCTGTGGTGACTGGCTGGCAGGGCTTCACACACACACACGCACACACACACACACACACACACACACACACACGCACGCACACACACACACACACACACACACACCACAATGACCTTCACTTATATAACGTAGAAAGTCATTTTAGTCGTCGAGGTCATTAAATATCTCTTTCAGAATATTGTACCACTTTATTTTTTGTAGTGTTGTGAAATTTAATTTTATTTTTATTTTATTATTTCTATTTTTTTTTTGAAAGGTTGACTTAATATTTTTTTTGTCGGTATTTATTCGTTAATCTGTAATTTTTCTCTTTATATTTTTGTTTAATTTTCTACTTCCTTATTTACTTTATTATTATTATTATTATTATTATTATTATTATTATTATTATTATTATAATACATCGTACTCTCTCGCTCTCTACACAATAGGTTGACCTTGTGAACCTTACCGTCTCGTAGTTAGTTTATCACGGTCTTCATCCCTCCTAAGGAAAGTGATCCATCAGCATCCCTTACTGACCTGGTGGCCTGAGAGAGGATCCTGTTGGCTGTCCCGTTGAATTGTCCTGTTGGTTACTGACTTTGAACTAAATTTTTGGTTGCTCCGTTGAGTTGTCCCGTTGTCTGCCCCGTTAGATTCCCCTCTTTGTTACCTATTAAAAAATCGTATTGGGAACGGGGAGAAGGGAAGGGAGGGAAGAGGAGAAAGGTAGAGTAGAAGAAGGGGGGGGGGGGAGCATTACCGTTGAAATCATCAACCACTACCATCACCACCACCTGTTGTAGCCCCCACGGATCTGTTTGGAAGGGACACCGTTGAGATTGTACATGCACAGGTAAAGGTACAACTCCCCCTCCCCCCCCCACACACACACACCTGAGACATATATAGAGTCTTTTGAAGCACAGGTGATTATTTTCCCCTCACAGGTGCACAAAGACACACACACACACACCTACACGAGGACCTGACCCATCCGTCTTTCGTGGGGACAATGCACAACAATTTGCCTCACAAGATTATAATGTTTGGTTGTTATTCTATCTCAAATCGACGGGTGTAAAGAGTTTGTGTGTTTTGTGTGTGTGTGTGTGTGTGGGTTTGAGTGTGTGTGGGTTTGAGTGTGTGTGGGTTTGTGTTTGTGTGGGTTTGAGTGTGTGTGGGTTTGTGTTTGTGTGGGTTTGAGTGTGTGTGGGTTTGTGTTTGTGTGGGTTTGAGTGTGTGTGGGTTTGTGTTTGTGTGGGTTTGAGTGTGTGTGGGTTTGAGTGTGTGTGGGTTTGAGTGTGTGTGGGTTTGAGTGTGTGTGGGTTTGTGTTTGTGTGGGTTTGTGTGGGTTTGAGTGTGTGTGGGTTTGTGTGTGTGTGGGTTTGTGTTTGTGTGGGTTTGAGTGTGTGTGGGTTTGTGTTTGTGTGGGTTTGAGTGTGTGTGGGTTTGTGTTTGTGTGGGTTTGAGTGTGTGTAGGTTTGAGTATGTGTGGGTTTGAGTGTATGTGGGTGTGGGTTGTGTCTGTGTGTGTGAGAGAGATGGTTGTTTGTGGGGTGTGATATTTCTGCCTTTACTAGGAGGGGAAAAAACTATTTATTGTAATGTAGTGATGATATATAAGTAAGTCTTTATTAGGAAGATGGGGGGAAAAAAATAAGAACTTGTTTTACATTAGTATGAGGTGATTTTACCAGTGGGTGAACACAGGAATTAAAATGTTGTTATCGTGTTTGGTAGAGGCGCGACCACCACCGTTTACCACGAGTTACCAAGAGGGGCAAACATTTACCCTGTAACTCTACCTTCTGTGAGCAAACACACGGGGCCTGATGCTAATGCTGGTGCTGTTGTTTGATGCTGATGGTGCTGTGTGTGTGTGTGATAGCTTCTCGTTGGTTCAAGAGAAGGGCGTGTCACTCCTGAAGGATGTTATAATAGTCTGATAACACCTTTTTGTTGCTTCATTGTTGTTGCCGTTGTTCCTGCTGTTGGTGATGTGTGTCTGGTATCCTATAAAAGTGCAAGCAGTTGGTAGAGAAGGAGGGCGTGTCACTACTGCACAAGGACTGAGGGATGTCTTAATCATCAGATAACTCTCCTCTAACGTGGTGCTTACTGGTGGTGGGTCTGTGTGTGGTAACCGGTAGTAGTTCTCCAGCCACCGAAGGAGTGGGGCGTGTCACTCCTGCAGCACCTCTGAAGGATGTCTTAATCGTCAGATAACACTCCTGACACGGGGGGTGACTTGGTGTGTGTGTGTGTGTGTGTGTGTGTGTGTGTGTGTGTGTGTGTGTGTGTGTGTGTGACGTCACTCCTGCCGTAGCCCTGAAGAACGTCTTAATTTTCAGATGGGTCAAGACTGCACCTTTGATTTAAGTTAGGTTAGGTTTGGTTAGATTGGGGGTAGGTTAGGTTGTTGTCGGGACTTAACCTATCTTAAGCCACACTCAGATTTACCTACACCCCCCCCCTACCTAACCTACCCCCTCACCTACTCTTAACAGAAAGAAACTCGGGTCAGATCCAGCACTGTTCATTATTATTATTATTGTTATTATTATTATTAGTAGTAGTATTATTATTATTATTATTATTATTATTATTATTATTATTATTATTATTATTATTATTATTGCTACTACTACTACTACATAAAGCAGCACACGGCGGCCCACACCATCAAGTGTTTCCAGGGACCGTGTACCTGTACATGCAGATCATTTATCACTAATAATTTACCACCTGGGACATTATCTCTGAATGTTGTCTCCTGCCCCCGTGGCCCTCCCACAGGTGAAGCAGGTGAGTCATTAAACCCTTTGGTGTGTGTGTCAGCGGGTGGGCGGGAAAGGAGGGAAGGTAGGGAGGGAGAGAAAGAGGGAGGGAGGGAGAGAAAGAGGGAGGGAGGGAGGGTAGGAGGAGTGAATGGAGGGAGGTTCACAGTAATTAACACAGGTATAGTGGACACCTGTACCACTGAGGAAGTAAGAAAGGTCATCACGTATATCTATATTCAGCCGGGGGAAGTCTAGAGCGGGAGGAGGTCATTTAAAGAGCTCGTGTTGGTCGCTTCTTGTCTGGGGGAGGGGGTGAGGAGAGGCGGGTGAAGTGAGGGGAAGAGGAGGGGGGAAGGGGTGGTAGTGGGGTGAGGTGGGGGAGAGGTGGGGTTGGTGGAAGTAGGGAATGGGTGATGGTGGGGGAGGGGAGAAGAGGGGTGGAGGGGAGGGGAGGGTGTAGGGGAAAGGAGGGCGGTGGGGTAGGGGGAGGGGGGAAGCACCTTGAGTGAAAGTTGGTGTTGATGTTTTTCATAAAAGTACTTTTGTTTTATTAAGAAATTGTAGATATTTTTTGTTAATGTTTTTTTTTAGTTTTTGTTATTTTATACTTAATGTGCTCTCTCTCTCTCTCTCTCTCTCTCTCTCTCTCTCTCTCTCTCTCTCTCTCTCTCTCTCTCTCTCTCACATACTGTAGGTCAAGTGGGGCCCTAGTATTAAAAAGCCCCTAACCTAACCTAACCTGAATATCAATAGACTCTTAACAAAACCCTCAAATTGTTATTATTATTATTTTTTGGTCTCAGTTTGTGTTACCAGCCGGCTTAATAATCTCAGGTCCACACTCTGCCATTTACCGTTCATTAAAATGTATAGCTCAGTCCGTATAGGGGAATAAATCATATCTAGAAGACAACGTGTTTATCATAACCTGTGTGTGTGTGTGTGTGTGTGTATGTGTGTGTGTGTGTGTGTGGATCCAAGGAGGTCTTATATATATGCATAGGCTGGATCAACACACTCCTGATTGATTTACTGCCTCGAGGTCTAACACACACACACACACACACACACACACACACACACACACACACACACACACACACACACACACAGCCATAATCTATGTTCGTAACCAAACCCGAAACCTAACCAAATTTAACCTAACCTAACCTAACCTAACCAAGTTTAACCTAACCTAACCTAACCTAACCTAACCTAACTTATTCTCTCTCCTTTACACCTGACACATCCCCCCTCCCTCCCCACATCTACTTACAAGTCCCGAGGAGAAAATAATTACTGATCTTTAATTAAGAAGTTGTATTCAAGGGTTATAATCAGGGGGGTCATAAGGTCATCTGAGGCTATTTATGTAACACACACACACACACACACACACACACACACACACACACACACACACAATAGTTCCATAAATAATATCAACTGACCTCTGACCCTCCTTAATATGACCCCATAAGTGTAGTTCAAGATAGAGCCTTGTACCTTAGGGGATATTATGAACATGTTATAGACACGATAACTTACTCGAGGTCATCCAGGAAGAGTTAAGAGGGTAAGTGCACCAAACAAGACTCGGGGTTCAGAAGCCTCAGAAACTCTTTACGTTAATGTCGTCCTCTTAACGGGTAGTGTGTGTGTATAGTTAAGACTCAGTGTAATTTTGATACCATTTTGAAGTTAGTTTTTATGTATTACTTTAATTGGACTTGTAAAATATGTTCTAATTGGTATATTTATGAGGAAAATTCGACGAGTTGAGCTATTTAGGAGTCTTCCCAAAGTCCGCCATAACTCAAGAGGGCTTAAGTCATCGTTGGAGGTACTCGGACGCAGCCAAGTGACCTTCCTCTTGTGTATTTGAGCGAGTCATTATTCTCAAAATAAGGGACACGAGATGAATATGCAAGCGACATGCACCAGGGTGGTCTTCCGCCTCCTTCTCGGCCTCTCTTGTGTTATTTAAATGCACATCCAACCACGTCAGCATCAGCTCATCCCCGTGTCCTTCATCCTCGTCATGGCTTCGTCTTCGTCACCTGTCAATACTGAATCAATTACCATGATGGCGCATCTACTAGTTAATACAAATCATCCCGTAGTCATCCTCTCGTTAAAATTATCATCAGCTAATGAGTTAACTTGCCATAATACGTCAGGTATCTCAGGAATTAGATCAGAAGATTACGTGACGTTGACGGACATTGGGACAAGTGCTCTAGTTTGCCAGATAGTCGGTCCCTCGAGGCAGTGGGTGGGGGGGGAGGGGCGCCCTGGTCCTCTCATCTATCTTGCAAGTTGCAGCGCGCCATGCATTGCAATAGCTGCCCTGACCTCCCCTGTGGCCGCTTGTCTAAGAAGGGAGTGCCGGACACACATCGAAGGGCAAAAGATGGGGCGTGTAGGACCTGGTGAAGGAGATAAGACGCGAGGATGAGGTTAGGTTAGGTTGATGGGTAGAAAGAATAGAACGGATAAATAGGGAAATTAATCTCCAGTGAATAGAAAAACAAGATCGCCAATGGGGGAAAAAAGATAGGATGCTGTTTGGTGGGAAAATGGGAGGCCGTTGGAGGGGAAACAGACGGGTAAAAACACAAGGGAAATTGGAGGCCATTAGAGGGGAAAAACAGGGAAAAACTAGGGAAATAGAACAGTGGTGGGTGAAGAACGTTGTCATATAGGGGAATTAACCTTGAGTCTTGGGATATGGACGATGACGGTGAGAAAAATAAGAGATGCAGACACGTATGGAGGAGTCCTTGAGGGAGGAGTGTTGATGTGTCTCACTTGACGTGGGTGAGAGAGAGAGAGAGAGAGAGAGAGAGAGAGAGAGAGAGAGAGATTACAACTACAGAAAAGGAACAGAAAAAAAACGAATAATGATGGATGTAGAGAGGGAGGAGGAGTGATTGAAGGAAGAGAAAAGAAAGAAGTGATAATTAAGGAGGAATATAAGGAAAACGGTTTATACTGCTGCCATATGTGACCAAGTCCCAGGTTGATGATTTGACTTTCTGCCTCATTTACACACAATTGCAGGGTCTCGATTGTTTCTCTTACTATTGACAACACAACATACATATATTGTTTCTCACTATTGGTCGTATTTTTATTATTTCTTTATTATTATTATTATTATTATTATTATTATTATTATTATTATTATATTTTCGCCCCCAGGCCCCGATGTGGGTCAGTGGCCTGTGCTCAGGAGGGTTAATCCCTGTCAAAAAAATATTGACTAAGGAAGAAATAGTAAATGTAAAAGAGGTAAGAAATGAATAATGAATAAAGAGGAATAAGAATTGATATGATAAAAATAGGACTAGGAGGAACAGGATGGAAGGGAAGGGGTATGGAAAAGAGGGAGTTTGGTGAGGAACAGAAATAAGAAGGAATGGGTGATTGATGTCCAACAAGGCTATGGAGGGTGTAGGGTGAGGCTTGGGATCAGGGGGTCACACACACACACACACACACCTCGGCAGGAAAGGCCACTTACATGAATGAGTTATTTGTGTGTGTGTGTGTGTGTGTGTGTGTGTGTGTGTGTGTGTGTGTGAACATTGAACGAGGTAATATAACGAACTGTATAATTTAATAGAATTACTAATTGAAGATATAACCAATCACTAGGTTAGGTTAGTTAGTTTCTTATGGTAATTATTGATTAAGTGAAGGAGTCGTAATGATATAGTTAAGTGATTAAGAGACGCTCAGGTGGTGTCACTTAGTAATTATCTCAGTGGTTGACGTAGAAGAATATGGTGTCATCCTCAGTGACTTTGATTAAGCTTTAATTAACTCATTAGAACAGCGTTTAACAGCGACTCTCAGCAATACAACACCAAACCTGAAGGAGCTACGGTAATCAACTTTATCTTACACACTCATCCTGAAGAAACCCCTTAAGTTGCTGTGTGTTTCTGAGGTCAAAGGTCAAGGTCCTATGTTCGAAAAGGGGCGCTACTTAAGGATCGATTGGGTCGAGAGTAGTGTAGTTATTATCCCATGGCAGAGTCCTACACACACACTAAGACTTAAGACAAACTAACCAAACTCTCCTGTGTGTGACATATTAATGGGCACCACTTAATTAAGGTCTGGTTCTCGCTGCGTCGACATGACCCGCCTGTAATGATATGAATCACTGATGGTTTATAGCCATGAGTCATGTATGTGGGCTCCTGGTTATGATACTTACACGAGCCTCACTATCACTCCCGGCCACTGACAGCTCCGGTAAGGTTAGCTCCGTGCATGTACTTAGATTATACAAACATTAAGGCTACAACATCATAATTAAAGCATGGAGTTTCTTGAACAACAGACGCCACTCGCCGGATTCCCTCTCCCCCTCCCCTCCCACCATTAACACTGGCGACGACAGCGCCCCTAGCGGGATGCACGTCCTCACATGTAAACACACCCAGCCACTTACTGTAGTCGAAATTAATCGTTAAAAATCCTCTTAAATATATCCTGCCTATCCTGCTGTCTCTCGTCACAGATTGAAGTAAGGTTAAAGAACGTGACACAGACTTGAGTTAGTGGCAATAAAGACAAGATTTAACCCCGTGTTTACCGTGATCGTTAATGTTTCTACAGTATACTTTAGGTGAGTATTAAATAAACAACATTAATTCAAACATATCCAGTCCTCAATATACCGTAACTGTATCCACCAGAGTATGGAACTGAATGTATCAAGGCTCTGGGATCACCTGTACACCTGGGCTAAATCGACTGGAATGTATCAAGGCTCTGGGATCACCTGTACACCTGGGATAAGTCGACTGCAATGTATCAAGGCTCTGGGATCACCTGTACACCTGGGCTAAATCGACTGGAATGTATTAAGGCTCTGGGATCACCTGTACACCTGGGCTAAATCGACTGGAATGTATCAAGGCTCTGGGATCACCTGTACACCTGGGTTAAGTCGACTGGACCTTGGGTCATATAATTCTGTACATATTGGTTTTATTCTCACAATCTCAATCATTAAATATATATACCAAAATGTCTATACCTGTTTTGGGGGGTAATTATCACAGACCAGGTGTAGTATAGGGTATATAACTGTTCTTTTGATGTTTATGAAGAGTTTGTTATCTAGTCTGTCTGTCTGTCTTTCTGTCTGTTTGTCTGTCTGTCTCTGTCTGTCTGTCTGTCTGTCTGTCTGTCTGTCTTATCTGTCTGTGTGTAAGGGAGAGGAACTAGTGGGATATATAACTAAGGTAATGGTTTCCACAGTTAAGAAAAAATATAAACAGACTTTAACCTAACCTAACCTAACCTAACCTAACCTCACCTAACCTAACCTAACCTCACCTCACCTCACCTCACCTCACCTAACCTCACCTAACCTAACCTAACCTCACCTCAATACAGTTCATAGACGGTAATAATAATAAGCTTGTAATAACATAAATAAACGTATGAATAAAATCAACATAATTAACAGAGGGCGAAAAATAGCGTGTGTGTGTGTGTGTGTGTGTGTGTGTGTATGCGTGTGTGTGTGTGTGTAAGAGCAATTTTATGTGTACAAGTTTATGATGTGGTGTTCGTTGACTGTTTCATATTTCAATTTATATCATTAATCCAGGTGCATTATCGCTACAGGTACAAATACAATTACGTGTAGTCATCATTATTATTATTATTATTATTATTATTATTATTTACCTTCATCTTCTATTCATAAATTTCAAAGAGTTTTATTCACTTATTATTTACTTGTGATTTATTCTTTGTTGATGTTTATTAACTATTTTATTATGTTTTATGTTTATTAATTCAATTTAACTTTGCATTTGTTTATTGTGTGTGTGTGTATGTGTGTGTGTGTGTGTCGTCAGGTAGGCTGCTGGTGAACTTTGACCATTATCCCTCTCAGTCGTCGACAAGGTTCAATTAAAGTGACCACGTAAGTCCTGGTGTTGATCTGGGTGGCCGCGGGTCTCTCTCTCTCTCTCTCTCTCTCTCTCTCTCTCTCTCTCTCTCTCTCTCCTTCCTTATTGCAGTGGTGGTATAGTCCCTTCCCTCCTCCTTTCTCGCCCCCCTCTTACCTTCCCCCTCCTCCCCCCCCTCCCCCCCCCCCTTCCACTACTCTTATTGCAGTGGTAATGTCCGTTTGTTTGCCTCACTCGCGGTCGTTTGTTTATATAATTCTTCTAGTTTGTTGGAAGGATTTTAATGGTGTTTTGAAGGTACACTCTCTAACACCCACCCCCCCCACACACACACATATATACACACACACACATATATACACCACAAACTCACCCCACACCCGACACACTTACCCAACATACACACACACTCACCCAACACCCAACACACTCACCCCACACCCAACACACTTACCCAACACACACACACACACTCACCCCACATCCAACACACTCACCCCAGATCCCACACACTCCACAAAGATCAACTTGTTACTAACTGGTGTAGCTACGCCCTCCCGGACCCGGTTATATGAGGCGGAGTTAGTAAAGGATCTCCAGTATAATCTGAGGCCATTAGACCGTCTGCTACACTGTTTTATTATTTTCACCGTGAGACAAAAACTGACCTTAATCATTTACTTCCTTTGGTTGACCTCTACTGACCCCGGTCCCGCTGGCTGGTCAGTCCGGGTCACCGTCACCCCGGATGCCACGGTTCGAGCCCCCGTCCAAGATCACCTGGTCGCCTAATATAGGTGTTTGATGGTGGTGATTGTTTTGGTTATTGTGGTAATAAAGGGTGTGGGTGTGGGTGTGTGTGTGTGGGTGTGGGGTGTGTGTGGTGTGTGTGTGTGTGTGTGAGGATTGGATTGGATGTGTGAATGCGTTAGTGGGATAAGTAGGCAAGAGGCTGTTTGGTTAATTGGTTAGGTTAAGTTTGAATCGATTGAATTTGGTGAGATCAAGTTAGGTTAGGTTAGGTTAGGTTAGGTTTCAGACATAATAATTTAGAACAAAACACACACACGCACACACACACACACACACACACCACACACACACACACACACCTTAATTACAGCAACATTACGAGTCTCTTCTTGTTGTAAATAAACGGAGGGAAGAAACATTTCACCGACCGCTACCTGAGCTCCTGACAACAACCATCCCTTAACTTTAAATTGGGCGGAGGACCTTTATCGTGTGGGCGTGGTGGTGGGTTGAGTGTGAGTGTGGGCGTGGTGGTGGGTTGAGTGTGGGTAGGGGGTGTGTGTGTGTGGATGGGTCAGGGTGTGGATGATGGTTGGGTGTTGGTGAGGACTGGATGCGATTTAAGTGTGGGTAAGGGTTGAGTGTGGGTGAGGGTTGAGTGTGGGTGAGGGTTGAGTGTGGGTGAGGGTTGAGTGTGGGTGAGGATTGTGTGTGGGTGAGGGTTGGGTGTGGGTGAGGATTGTGTGTGGGTGAGGGTTGAGTGTGGGTGAGGATTTAAGTGTGGGTAAGGGTTGAGTGTGGGTGAGGGTTGTGTGTGGGTGAGGATTGTGTGTGGGTGAGGGTTGGGTGTGGGTGAGGATTGTGTGTGGGTGAGGGTTGAGTGTGGGTGAGGGTTGAGTGTGGGGGTGTGGATGAGATGTAGTGCTTGAGCGTGAGTATAGGAGAAGGAGGAGGAGAGGGAGAACTTGAGAGTGTGGGCGTAGCGTCAGGGTAAAGTTTGAGGGCGTGGGGCGCGGCTGACGACCTGGGATGGCTGACAGAGGGCGCGGCGCATCAGGTTCCGGGTCGACCTCTCCTGACCTTCCACTACACCGCCCCTCTACTCCATCAGGTCAATAAAATCCATCGCAAGTTCAATCTGACCTCTTATTGACCCCTCCCTGTGACCCAGCTTTTGAACTTTGCCTTTAGTTGTTGTTATTGTTCATTTGTTATTGTTCATTTGTTCATCATGGTAGTGTATATAGTGGCCCCATGGTATAGTGTGTTCCATACGTGTCAATTATGGTAATGGTGATTTGGTCTCGTTCATGGTGGTTAGGTTCTCGTCTCTCCTAAACACTGAGGAGAAGAAAGGTGTGAGGAAATAGCCTCTACAGGTATCCTATTTAACTCCCTCTAAGGTGAAGGTGAGGAGAAGGACGCAGTTAATTGTCTCTAAGGTGAGTAGGGGCGGACGGGGGAGGGGGTTGGCAGCCAAGTGGAAACGGCGCTCGCTTCCTTTCCTAAGAATCAATGGTTCGCACCCCCCCCCCCCCATTTAACCCAGTCTATGCCCACCTGTGAATAGGTTACCTTAGTTTTACAGTTGGGGAAATAAAGGTGGTAGAGTGTAGTGTCGATCAAGCTGTCTTCTTATACTTAACGCTTAGTATGCAGTGTTCTATATCCACACTGCCCCTAACGAGTCGTGGCTAGCCTATGGAACCTAATTTCAAGGTGAAGGTATGTATAGGAAAGATAGGTGGCTACTGTGAGCCCTGAGTCACCTGAATAAGGATCAGGTGATCAGTACGGCCTCCTGAGTCACCTGAATATGAGTCTCCAGGTACGAAGGAGAGTGAAAACCTACCAGGTGTTGCCCCTGAAGGTGAAGAGGTCGAACGTGGCAGGTGGTGATCGTGGTCGTTCCTCCTGGGCGGCGTCGCACCTGACCTCAACCTGTGCACCCTCACGTCGTGGACTCATTACCGGCGTCACCGATAATATCCTCCCCTGCTTATCGGTTACTTAATATCGACCGATCTCAATCTCACAGCTCATACGGGATATCATCGTTGAGGAGATAACTTGTGATAACGCTTGATAACGCTTGATAACGCTTTTATCAGACGTGCTGCATCAAAAGGACGTAACTAGAACCGTGTAATTATTCTCCTTTGTCTCGTGGGCTGGTGATGATAAATGAGTGAATCTGAGGGTGCTTGGTGCTCCTGTCACGGTCAAGAGAGATTCCTTGGCATCAGGAGTCTGGGAACCTTGAGTTAAGGCCATCAGGGAGGATCTGATCCCGAGTTAAGGGCATCAAAGGTTATCTCAACCCCCTGGGTGTAAGGGCATCAGGTCGATCGAAGCTTGAAATATTATTGGTTTCTTTGTGGTGTAGTTTATACCCGCTTTGTGTGTGTGTGTGTGTGTGTGTGTGTGTGTGTGTGTGTGTGTGTGTGTGTGTTCACGCTGCAGACAATAACAAGAATCATATAATATAGTAGATGTATTATATTGTTCTTCAGTTATTAGAGACAGATTTAAACTTTGTAACACTGAATGGTTTCTGTCACGTCTTGTAAATGGCATCGTTGTTCTCAGGATGGTTTTGTAGAGTTGTTACTCACTTTAGTATCGTTCACACCCACAAGTTTCCGCTCGCTCTTGACTAGACATAAATAACTACGTCACAACTCCATCCACCTCTTGAACTGGAGTTAATACTTCACGCCATCAATCAAGGGCCCACGGTCTCAACTACACCCAGACCTAACTGTGTATTGTAACCACCCTCCTAACCACGTCCATAGCCTCACCTACGTCTACAAGCGCGTCCGTGGCTTCACACACATCAGTAAGACACACACACACACACACCAGGTACAACTCGCTCAGCGCCGCCCTCCGTCCGTCCATCTTCCGGTGGAGGAAGCACCTTGACCTCAACAAACATCCGGCGTGACCCTGTGTGACCTTCGTGTGCCGTACTCCTGTTGCCTGACCCCTCGCCACTACACGGCCAATCCTGAACCACGTTGAGCTCTTAAATAATAAAAAAAAAGAGGAGGGGAAGGGGGAGGGAGGAAGGAAGGTAGGAACAAGTGCGGTACGAACCCCAATGAACCTCTTCCGGTATCATGACGCCGTTCAACTCGCCTCTAAATCCGGCGCGTACCTTACAGAGGCGCTGGACGACGGGTGTGAGCGTGGCGTGACTTACCGGCCACCGAGAGACACAGCGCGACAATAAAAAAAAAGAAAAAGTACAAAAGTGATCCTTGTTGAAGCTCCCGTAAGTGATCCTTGTTGAAGCTCCCGTAAGTGATCCTTGTTGAAGCTCCCGTAAGTGGTCATCATCGCTCCCGTAAGTGGTCATCATCGCTCCCGTAAGTGATCCTTGTTGAAGCTCCCGTAAGTGGTCATCATCGCTCCCGTAAGTGGTCATCATCGCTCCCGTAAGTGATCCTTGTTGAAGCTCCTGTAAGTGGTCATCATCGCTCCCGTAAGTGATCCTTGTTGAAGCTCCCGTAAGTGATCCTTGTTGAAGCTCCCGTAAGTGGTCATCATCGCTCCCGTAAGTGATCCTTGTTGAAGCTCCCGTAAGTGGTCATCATCGCTCCCGTAAGTGATCCTTGTTGAAGCTCCCGTAAGTGGTCATCATCGCTCCCGTAAGTGATCCTTGTTGAAGCTCCCGTAAGTGGTCATCATCGCTCCCGTAAGTGATCCTTGTTGAAGCTCCTGTAAGTGGTCATCATCGCTCCCGTAAGTGATCCTTGTTGAAGCTCCTGTAAGTGGTCATCATCGGTAAAGACGCGGCTGGAAATTGCCTCCACAGCGGCTGGAAATAACTCGTGGCAAAGTCTCATTACTCGAGGCGTTCGACCAGCACCGTCGCCCCCAACAAGAAGAATTACAACCCCGATGCAACAGAGACAAAGTTGTGCCGATAAATACACCTAGGGAGCAACACCCCCCGGCGGCGGCCAGTGGTCATGGACCTGTGTGTGTGTGTGGGTGGGAGGGAGAGAGGGTACAGTGTGCGTACAAGCATATGTGCGTGCATGTAAGCTCTCGCCTGATAGTTAAGTAGTGCTATTTTCTCACAGCAACTTCTCCTTTTACTTCGTCTTCTTCGTCTACTCCTGCAGGAGGGAGGGAGGGACGACGGAGGTGAGGTTATCGTCACCTCAGCTCCTCGCCCGCCGCTGGTCTTCACACATCATTGTTGTTGTGTGGTCTTGCAGTATCTCGGCCACACTAATTTCCACACCTGAACACTCTTAATAAAATCGCAGCTTTGGTTAGGTTAGGTTAGGTTAGGTTAGGTTAGGTTACCTAGATTGAGTTCGCTATGATTAGTTTCCGGATCCGGGTTCTGGGATCAGAGAGTCCCGTAACATGCAGGTATGACAGGTGGCCGCAGTGCATGACAGACAGTGTGTGTGTGTGTGTAAGTGTGTGGTCATTATATGCAGGTGAGACGGGCTGTAATGTTTACCTGGCGAGAAATTGAGAGAGTCGAGGCTCTTAATTGAATGGAGTAATTCAGGTGATGGGCTCTATGGTGTTGCTTACCTGTGTGAAGCCATGATGGGGAGAAGGGGGTGAGGGGGGGAGGAGGGGTGAGGGAGGGAGGAGGGGTGAGGGAGGGAGGAGGGGTGAGAGAGGGTGAGGGAGGGAGGAGGGGTGAAGGAGGGAGGAGGGGGTGAGAGTGGGAGGAGGGGGTGAGGGAGGGAGGGTTGTCGCCTGTTTTGTGGTGGTAGTGATGATGATGATAGTAGTAGTGGTGGTTGATGGTGGTGGTGGGTTGATGATACTGGTAATTGTGGTAGGTGGTGATAATGATAGGCTTGGTGGATAACAATGGTGGTGGTAGTTGTGATGATAATGATGATGGTGATTAGTTCTTGACCAGGATAAAGTGTTAATGGTGATAGTGATAATAGTAGTTGGTAATAGTAGTAGTAGTAGTAGTAGTAGTAGTAGTAGTAGTAGCTGTTTAAAATACTTGGACTCTTCGTTACCATTAGGTTCATCTAAACGTAACTTGAGAATAACGAGGGACGCTTCAGGTAATTAATACACCAAGACTTACCTCCTGATCACTCGCCGCCTGACCACTCGACTTCCAAACATTCGCCTCCTAGCAACTCGCCTCCTAATCACTCGCCTGCTGATCACTCGCCTCCTGACAACTCGCCTTTCTATGTATTGTTGTATTGTTATTTATACGTACAGTTGAGTCATGATGAAACACTGTAAATCACTCTCAATATTAATCACTGTGTGTGTGTGTGTGTAAATAATTAACGGTTTATTGAAAGAGCTTGTGTGTGTGTGTGTGTGTGTGTGTGTGTGTGTGTGTGTCATATACATTACTGTGTCACTTTCTAAACACGTCTTTCACCTGTTATTCCTTTCTTTCTCTGCGCCTTCACTTAACCCTTTGATCCGTCATGAAAGTATGAGGGGAATAGTGATAAGAGAGAGAGAGAGAGAGAGAGAGAGAGAGAGAGAGAGAGGGGGGGTGGGGGTGTGTCATGGAACTGGGGGGTGTCATGTACTGAAGGTGGGGGTGTGTCATGGAACTGGGGGGGTGTCATGTACTGGGGGGGCGGGTGGTAAGGCGTGTAATGGGTGACAGTTGTTTGTGGTGGAGTGGGTGGGAAAAAAACAGGGACGCTACACACCTCCACCACTGTCATCGCCACCGCAGCCACATCTCCACTACTACCACACCTCCACTACTACCACACCTCCACTACTACCACACCATCTCCACCAACTAGCCACACATCCAACACTCACCTTGGGCCTGCGTGTGTGTGTTTTTTTTATGATTGTTATGTGTGTTTTAATGACGTTTGTGTGTGTGTGTGTGTGTGTGTGTGTGTTTTGTTGGCATATGTTTGTGTGTTTTTGTTTGGTGTTTTGTGTGTGTGTGTATGTGTGTGTGTGTGTGTGTGTGTACAGGTGACCTCACACGCCAGCCAGGTGAACATGAAGGTATTTCTCTGGTCATTACCTGTTGGTGGTGAGGTCTGGTGTCCACTGTGGTCAACCCTGAGAGAATGGTACCGTGGCCTTCCCAGAGGCTCTCATCTCTCACACCACACCCTCCTTCTCTCCCTCCTTCCCTCCTTCCCTCCCTCTATATCGAGGGTTAGTTAGATATGAAACCTCTATTTATCGGATTATATGGAAAGGAAAGTCTACCTGGGATTGGCGATCGTGGGTTCGAACTATGGTCCAGAAAATTGTCCAGTCAGTGAACCAGTGTACTGATCAGTGACACTCAAACTAGTACCTCAGGATATGATGTCTGGTAGTGCTTATTTATGGTGATAATGATGGTGAAAATGGTGAGGTGGCGAGGGTAATGATAGTGATGATGATGGTGGTAATTATGGTGAAGAAGAGCAGCTGGTATGATTGTGGTTGTAGACGATAATGGAGATAAGATGATGATGATAGTGATGGTGAGAATGGTGATAGTGATGGTGAGAATGGTGATAGTGATGGTGAGAATGGTGATAGTGATGGTGAGAATGCAGCTGTCTCTTGGTTCGTTGGGGATGTTGGGAGGAGGTGTGTTAAGGTACCGGATAATGTCACTATTAGCATCATCATCATCGCTTGTATTACCATATCATTATATTATTTACATTCTATAATTTCTATCATCACCATCGTCATCATTATCATATCTTATCACCTCCACAATCTTCAACCAACACCAACAAGAGGCTCAGTGCATTATCATAATCATCATCACTACTACCACTGGTCATTACATCATAATAGCATTTACACTATCATCACCTCACTCATTATCAAGTCATTATCATCCATCGGCCATAATAATCCCTCCATCATCATTATCATTATCTCCTTAAGAGGGCGCCAGCATCACCTGTCGTGTGTGTGCAAGACTTGAGAGGCCAGGTGAGGTAGTCGTCACCCCGAGCGGCGCTACATGGCCGAGAGGTGATTAAGGCAGCGTCTGATTGTGTTCTTATCGACTCTGATCGGTAAAGTCACCAGCGGGCGGCCTCTGAGGGTCTCAACTCAACAAACCTTTGCATATTTAATTCCAGTTCCTTAGTCGTGATTATAGGTTAGGTTAGATTAGGTTAGGTTAGGTGGAGTCTCGTACTAATTTTAATTCCTCAACTTCTTCCGTGTTGTACTTGAAGCGAGTTAGCCACATGAAGTCATTTTCTTTCCCTCAAGTCGAATCTTTAGGGGTAGTTGTGATGCCTGTTTTGGGCGTTGTTCCGTAGCTTAATTGGACCGGATAAATGCAGTCTTACATCTCTACTGACGGGGAGCAATTTTACCGCACCGAGAATCTGGGCTTAAAGGATTATGTAAATGGGGCAGAGTAAGATCAAGCGACGGGTGATTTAGGTGATGCTGTGCTGGTGTAATGAGAGGCAGCTCCTCGACTTTGATGACCCAGGCGAGGAAGGTTTCGAGTTCCTGGCAGACCTGATACCACACACGAGGTCTTTTGCTGCCCCCCCCCCCCCCCACCCCACACACACAACGTGAATTTACAGGCTGCTGGTAAAATGGGTCTCAGTGCTAATAGGCCCCGCCCTGGTCTCAACTAACCATTTAAGATAAAGACTCAAGTCGATTAGAACGAACCCAATGAAGTAGGTTAGGTATGGGGCCTATTAGGGTTGAGGGTTAATAAGATCTGGACCTATTTGACCAGTCACCTATCTCGATGGGGGTCACGGACCTTTTGAAAGCGTGTACACGGATGCGCCCACGTCCGACAATCCCTTCAAAGACTCGTATTATTAAAGCGATCTGTGGTCTAGTTGATATCTCGCTGACGATTAAGTAAGAGAGAACTGGTGTGTCCATGGCCGAGGCGTGTCTGATAACAAATCATATAAGAGAGTTAAGTCATATCAGCTCTCCAAAGTTGGCTCGATTGTGTGTCTGGAACCTGTGTGTGTGTGTGTGTGTGTGTGTCTGTGTCATTGTGTAACGAAAACGTATATAGTGTGTTTAAGAGATCTTGAAATCAGTGTCGTTTTCATGCTAGTTATGAACCCTTGGACTTAGAATCAGTGGACAACGGTGATGATGATGATAGTAGCAGTGACCACCCAGCTACCACCCGATCGACTATCTTAGATTCTACACCAGGGCGAGGTGCCAGATCTCGCCAGGCGGTACCTATTTTTCCTGAATTGTGACTTTGATCTAATGACCCGTTAAACGAAAGAACTCCAGGTGTTGTCAGGTTGGATATAATATAAGTAGTATTAACGTAGTAGTACTGTTGTCGAGTTATAGTGAGGATATATAACGTGCCTTATATAGCTCGTTGGATATATCACGTATAGCCATGAACAACACTGACCATCCTCGTCACGCGACCACTCACCCTCCCTCCTGTAGAACCGGAACTGTTTGAAAGCGCCCTCGAGTAATTTCCCGAAAAAAACAAAACTTTAGAAAACGCCTTACGCAATGCCATCCGAGACACGCTAATGGTGAGTAGAAAGTAAGAAATAAGACTGCTTTCCACCCTCAATGCGGTCATTTTCGAGGCGTGGGTGTTTGGACCAGACGCCTTCGGGAGCTTGAAGGGAAAATGGCCCCTTCTCCTCCCCCACCCTCCTCTCATTCAACTCCTGGACCCTTTCTCTCGTATATGTGGGATCGTCGTGCAGTCTGCGGTATCTCTATTTCTTACAGAACCCTTATTTAGTTTACTGGACCCCCTCCCTCTCTCCTCCTCCTCCCCTCCTACCCCCCAACACCCCCCAACACCCCCCTCCCTCCTCCCATGCTTACTTGTTTTTGCATGGTCATCTCACTCACTCATTTTGCGGAATTTTTTGTACGCAATTGACACAACTTATTTGTGCTATTAACCTGATGCATTTTTTGCAATTTTGAAGAACCCTTGCACGCAATTTGTAGAACTCCGTCACACAAATTTGTAGAACTCCCCTCACGCAAATTTGTAGAACACCCTCACTCAAATTTTTAGAACACCCTCACGCAAATTTGTAGAACACTCACGCAATTTGAAGAACACCCTCAGGTAATCTACAGACCTTTCTAGTATTTTGCCACGTGCGGAGGGGAATGACACGTGCTAGTTAAAGAGCAGAACAGAGCGCTCGTTATGGCGAAAATTCTCGATATGTGAGTCTTAAGTGTTGACCTCTTGCTCCTTGAAGTGAGCGGGCAGTCTGGTGACATTGTTTGTTAATACACCTTCTTCTTCTTCTTCTTCCTTCTTCTTTCTTCTTAATCCTTCTTCCTTCTTAATCTTTCTTCCTTCTCCTCCTCCTCCTCCTCCTCCTCTTCCGTAATATTAAAATGCAAAAACATGTAAAAAAAAATAAAAAATAATTTGAAACAACCAGTAATGGAAATGAAACACCAAAACCGGCGACCAAAGTTAATTAATAAAAAGAATTAACGTGAAAAAGACTCATAGTTATCAGATGAAGGAAAACCGTGAAACATTTCGAAGCGTCTCGAAGCCTCAAAGTGATGAATCAATTATAGAAACTGGCAAACAAAAAATAACTAAAAAAACAAATTAAAAATATCAAAAAATAAAACTATCTAGTGAAGCAAAAAGAATATTCGAGTTATATTTCGGAACGTTTCGAAGCCTCTTGAGAAATGATTTGGAAACTGCTTCGTGTGGGTTGAGAGTGAGCAACGGAGCGTGGTGAAGGGTCGAGGCGCCGTCCTGGTCTTGGTGTAAGAGTACAATACACTCGTTGTTAGAGGCGTTTGTGGTCCGAGGTGTTCTCATCCCTCAGTATTGGTCCAGCACCTTGAGATATCTCCATTGGATAAGATTTCGTGATATTCACTTGTGGTCCAGAAACTTCGTGGATAATTTTGTTGTTTATTTATTATATTTTTGTTAGTAGTATTTTTATTTTATTATTATTATTATTATTATTATTATTATTATTATTATTATTATTATTATCATCATCATTATCATCATCGTCACATCATCTAGAGTCAGGGGGCAACATACACGCATACTCAGAGTGCCAAGTTACATTAGAATCCATCCACTCCTTCATGGGTTGTGGATCACTTAACGGACAGGCTACGGACGCCACGAACACGACGAACATACGCGTGTCATTATTCCTGAAACTCTTTCGTGGTTGTGGTAATTAGTGATGTAAATTGTTAGGGTTTGATTCTGCAACTCATTAACAGACCAGGTACGTGTGTTAAGGCTACCTGGTTTTATCTGTCTTCAGCTTGACCGACCCTCCGGCCACCCCAATTTGACCAGCAGTCATAAAGTAAGTGCCACCCCACCCTATTGCTACCCACAGACAGCCACCCATATATTGGCCACCCAACTCAACCCCGCCCAGTATCATTTATGCATAGATACACACACACACACACACACACACACACACACACACACACACCAATACTTCCCACAAAGCAAAAAAAATACCTTCACCCACAAACACCTTCAAGCATCCATTAGCACCCACCCACCCACCCACCCACTCGAGACGAAACATCTACAGACACCCACAAACATCATCATCCACCCATTGCCCAACCCACACAACCAAAAAAATCACACTACACCCTTTCCCCGCCACCCCTCACCTCACCCCCCCCCCCCCTTCTGGATGAAACCAACTCCACCCACGCACGCCCACATAAAAGCAAGCACCTGCCAAGCACCTCCCCGCCCACCGCTAAATGTCACTCACGGGGTCACCTTCGTCAGGAGTCTCTTTGGTTACAGACAGAGGTGAGTCGTCGTGGAGAATCGCCTGCAAGCAACGTGACACAGAGAGAAAAGTGCCCCAGCTACGACTTCATCAGGAGGTCACGACTCCCTCCCCGTTCCTCCCTTCTGCCTCTCTCTTAGGAAGGATCAGTCGAGTCCAAAGATGGGAGATGCTGGGGGGGGGGGGGGGAGGTGGGATGGTGCGAGGGATGGTGTGGTGGTGCGAGGGATGGTATGGTGGTGCGAGGGATGGTGTGATGGTGCGAGGGATGGTGTGGTGGTGCGAGGGATGGTGTAGTGGTGTGGTGTTATGTGAGGGATTTGGTGTGGTGTGTGGGGGGGGGGGGGTTGAGATTGTGTGGCGTGGTAGGAAGTATTGTGATGGGAAGGACTCCAGAGAGAGAGAGATGGTCTGGCGAAGGAAGGGAAGGAAGGAAGGACTGACGGAAGGGGAGGAGAGGACTAGGAAAAAAAAAGAATAATGATTTAAGAAGAAAGACCAAGACAGAGGAGATGAAAGAACGACATAAAAGGAAAGTGCAAATAGAGACAAGAAGAGAGAGGGTTAAGAATAAAGGAGAAATGACATAGAGATTAGTAATTAAATAAGGAAACAATAGAGAATACCTAAGACTAAGACCATAGTATACCTCCCTTAACAGATACCAAATACTCAGACATAAAATAAATCTCAAACTTTTAAAACATGTAAACAATAACAACAACAACAACAAAATCAATAGAAAATAAAAATCGAAATTGCACATAAAAATTTAATATAAAAATACATTAAAATTTTATATCCATATTATTGTAAATTATCCAATAACTCGTAATATAGGATTTTTTTTGTTTTGTTCATCATAATTTGTTTGAGATTTTGTCTTGATGGATAATTTTTGTGAATAATATTTCATTTTTCGGAGCGTCAGATTTCGGATGGGAGGGTCAAAAGGAACCAGCGAGGTCAAAGGTCAAGGAACAAGTATGATGCTTTTCTTGCATATTTCCTTAATACTTAACTGTGGTGCTTGAGGGAGGGCGGACGGGGATGGGGGGGGAGGGGGGGTGTGGGATTGGGGACGTGGGTGGGATAGAGGATGACTCAGGGACGGGGATGTAAAGCATTGAGATGGAGGGAGAAGAGAGAGGAGTGAGGGGGTGAGAGAGAGGGGTGAGGGGGAAGGGGTGTGAGGGGTGAGTGAGAGAGGTGAAGAGTGTGAGAGTTCAAGTGTCGTCGTGACAATTTCTTATCAGGAGGTGGACAGCGGCAGGCATTGACGGAGACCCTTGGTGGGAGAACCACAAGCTGGTGCTGATGAGTGTGTTACCTCTTGGTGTGTGTGTGTGTGTGTGTGTGTTGCATTCTTGTATTACTTGTACGTGGTAGTCAGGAAAGTATACTGTGTTGTATTTTTGTGTTGCCTGTGTGACTGAAGATTTTGAAGGTGTGTTACTTGGAGTGTTTGAAGTGTTGGTGATAACTAATGGTGGTGTTGGTGATAACTGATGGTGATGTTGGTGGTCATGTTGGTGATAACTGACGATAAGTGTTGGTGAACGTAATGGTGGTGGTGGTGGAGAAGTTGTGGTGTCGTATGGGTGTCGGATGGATAAATTGGCTGGATGTCTTAAAGTTACGTTCTGTTTATAAACGTCAGGAGACAATGGGAGGGACCTGACACCAATTTAAGTTAAGTAGGTTATTGGTTTACAAGCGACCACTTTTGGCATGGGACATTGTGTATATGTTTGTCTTGTCCGACTCCTCGTTTAGTATCGTCAGTAGAGGAATGGAACGGAGGAGGAGGAGGAGGATCGATAAATGAAGATAGTAAGGGGGAAAAGGAATGAGGAAAATAAGGAAAGAGGGAGGAAGACTTATCAGGGAATAAAGGAAGTAGGAAGGGAGGAAAGAGAAGAAGAGGGATGAGAGAGAGCAGGAAAGAAGGAGGAATGAGGGAGAGTAGAAAGGAAGGTAGAAGAAAAATACGGAATGGGACTAAAAGGAATTAGGAAAAAGAGAAGGAAAAGAGAAAGAAGGAGAGAGGAATCGGCAAACAAACGAGAAATAGAAGGAAGAAAGTTTAAGAAGGAGAGAAAGAGAGAGAGAGAGAGAGGTAATAGATATGTTCAGGTGTGTGTATGTTACTCTTGACTTCCCCAAGGTGAAGGAACAGTGGTGGTGGTGGTGGTAGTGGTGGTGGTGGTGGTGGTGGTGGTGGTGGTAGTGGTGGTGGTGGTGGTGGTGAAGGAACAGTGGTGGTGGTGGTGGTGGTGGAGGTACACAATCTTAGCGGGTGCGGCAGAGTGGTGGTGGTGGTAGTAGTGGTGTGGGTAGTGGTATGGTGCGGGGTGGTAGTTGTGGTGGGTGGTGGGGGGACCTGTAGAGTAGTGGTGAGAGTCCCAACACATGCTGAGGCGTTATTTAGTGGGTGGTTGGGGCGTCGTTAGCGGTGAGGAAAGTGTTCATGGAGGCATTGCTGCGAGGGGACAAACACACTACTACGAGTTATTTTTTGTTCCCTTTTGTTCATAATAAAAATCTCACTGAAAGGTTATGGCGGTAGTTCCGAGACGTGGTTCTGAGTACTTGCGTAGTTGGTTTATAATAGTAACACAACCACGATTAATAACAACCATTGGCTAAGAGAATCACCCCTAACAAAAAATGTAAATAAACTTCAGAAACGATTTTAAAACCAAAAGAAAAAAAAAAGTTTGTAGAACGAGCTAACTACCATCGGTGTGTTTGACGTAACTAAGAGAGTGAAATAAAACACCTAAGATTATCCACCAGTTAACGTCGGAAGTCGAAAATAGACGCTCGGTTGGTCACTTACCGATCTGATGTACTAGTCATGAGAGGAACTGAGGCCGCTACTGGAGAGATGACTGAGCTGTGTCATTTCTTTGATGGTGGTCGTGTTGTTGTCTGGCAGGGGGAGGTGAGGTTAGGTTAGGGGGAGGTTAGGTTAGGTTAGGGGGAGGTTAGGTTAGGGGGAGGTTAGGTTAGGGGGAGGTTAGGTTAGGTTAGGGGGAGGTTAGGTTAGAGGGAGGTTAGGTTAGGGTGAGGTTAGGTTAGGAGGAGGTTAGGTTAGGGGGAGGTTAGGTTAGGTTAGGTGGTTAGGTTAGGGGAGGTTAGGTTAGGTTAGGTTAGGGGAGGTTAGGTTAGGTTAGGTTAGGGGAGGTTAGGTTAGGTTAGGGGGAGGTTAGGTTAAGAGAGAAGACACTGAGTGGAGGCTAGAGGTCATTGTGCCTCTTAGCTACCGAGAGACTATGAGCTTTAAAGTTAAAATGAACATGTGGAGATATATATCTTGTTTAATGATGAAAGATTACATAATGCTCAGATCTCTCTCTTGCTCTCTCTCCCTCTCTCCTTCTCCAACTTCCCCCCTCCTCCAACTTCCCCCTCCTCCAACTTCCCCCCTCCTCCAACTTCCCCCCTCCTCCAACTTCCCCCTCCTCCAACTTCCCCCCTCCTCCAACTTCCCCCTCCTCCAACTTCCCCCCTCCTCCAACTTCCCCCTTCTCCAACTTCCCCCCTCCTCCAACTTCCCCCTCCTCCAACTTCCTCCCTCCTCCAACTTCCCCCTCCTCCAACTTCCCCCTCCTCCAACTTCCCCCTCCTCCAACTTCCCCCTCCTCCAACTTCCCCCTTCTCCAACTTCCCCCCTCCTCCAACTTCCCCCTCCTCCAACTTCACCCCTCCTCCAACTTCCCCCTCCTCGAACTTCCCCCTTCTCCAACTTCCCCCTTCTCCAACTTCCCCCCTCCTCCAACTTCCCCCTCCTCCAACTTCCCCCCTCTCCAACTTCCCCTCTCCAACTTCCCCTCTCCTCCAACTTCCCCCCTTCCTCCAACTTCACCCCTCCTCCAGATCCCCCCCCCCTCTACCCCCTCTCGCCGCAGCAGACAGTGGTCACCGGTCATTAGCTCCAATAATGACCAAGACGAGGCAGTTTACAGACCGTGTGTTGGTCCAGATGAATGGGATGAGATGCTTCCCTTGGGTTACACCAGCCAGGGGGGAAGGAGGGAGTACCTTCCTTCTTCCTGTTCCTCCTCCTCCTCCTCTGCCTGTTCCTCCTCCTTTCTTCTTCCATAATCTCCTTATATTTATTGCTCTTTCATCTCTTCTCTTCATCAACATCCTCCTCCTCCTCCTCCACCTCCTCCTCCTCCTCCTCTTCTTCTTCCTCCTCCTCATTCTCCCCCTTCTTTCCCTCCTACAGGTGTTTAATATCATTTTTCCCTCCCTTCTAGGCGCCTTAACCCCCCTCCCCCCCTTCCTCCCCCTTCCCCCCTCCCTCCCCTCGGCCTTTCCACCAGCAGACACGAGAGAGAAACACCCACACTCCTCCTCCCTCACCAGCCAAATTACACGTGTTTTGGGGGGGGGAGGAGGGGAGGATGGGGGGAGGTAGGGGGGGTTAGGGGGAGGGAGGGGGGTTACAGGGAGGTACGGGGGTTAGGGGGGGCTATATTTTGGTCAACAGGTGTGAACGTACGATGGTTGGTCAGTCCGTTCACACACACACACACACACACGAGAGAGAAAGGCTACCACACACACCGTAATGGTTTTATATTTCTTGTCTATGTGCAATTAATGGTGTGTGTGTGTGTGTGTGTGTGTGTGGTGAAGATTTTTGAATTGGTGTATTTTGTAGCCTCTCTCTCTCTCTCTCTCTCTCTCTCTCTCTCTCTCTCTCTCTCTCTCTCTCTCTCTCTCTCCACCACGTAATATAATGAAACAAAATTAAATTAACGTAACTCTTAACTCACTTCCGCGGCCATCAGGTATAATTATAAACACCCATGAAACAAAGCTCTATGGGAGTCAATGTCAATAAGGTTTATTATTCCACTACACCACACAAGGTTATCCGACTTAAGTGATCTTGGGGTATAGCACTGTCTCGCCCACCAAGAATCTATTATCATAATTTGGAGTCTTATTTCATGGGTTTTTAAAGGAATTAGTTGTGGATAATTAATCTCTATTGATTATTGTGTTGTATAACTTCCGTCGACAGCTGATTGGTGGAGGAGTTGCTGTCTCATATCTTGTTTATTTCTTGTCTTGATTATGTTTAATTCCGTCAGCTGGTTCTGTTACACACACACACACACACACACATACTGTACAGACATACATACATACGTAAAGTTTTGAAATAAATCGTAGGTCAAAGGACTGTTCTTCGCCACCCCCAAAGAACCTAACCTAACCTAACCTAACCTAACCTAACCTAACCTAACCTAACCTAACCTAATCTAACCTAACCTAACCTAACCTAACCTAACCTAATCTAATCTAACCTAACCTAACCTAACCTAACCTAACCTAATCTAACCTAACCTAACCTAACCTAATCTAACCTAACCTAACCTAACCTAACCTAATCTAATCTAACCTAACCTAACCTAACCTAACCTAATCTAACCTAACCTAACCTAACCTAACCTAACCTAACCTAATCTAATCCAAGGTGTTGTGTTGTCTTGGTGTAAAACAGTTACTTAAGACCGAAGACACTTAGAATTAACGATAATTTAAAACTAACACCACTTAAACCAACAGCCACTTAAACCAACACGACGAGAGTAATTATGTGGTTAAGATAGCATTTTAGACCTTAGTGATGCCAATAGCAATCATTTGTGTAGGAGAGAGAGAGAGAGAGAGAGAGAGAGAGAGAGAGAGAGAGAGAGAGACATCACTATACACCTGGGTTAAGATGATCACTCTAAGTCACCTTGATCACCTGTAATGTGTTGATCACTCGTCTGATCGATTAGTCACGAGTACTGATCACCAAGATTAAAAAGGGGATTAATTTCTCGCTCCTGATCAGTTCTGGTTTGATGATTTCACTCGTATTAAAAGGCCCGACTGTGGTTCATAGATTACCTGTGTGTACCTTGGCCAGTACTCACACAGGTAGGCTGGTTAGTACTACCTGGGGATATGTTTGTAAATGATTGTGTAAATTAGTTTTGTAAATAACTTTGTAAATGTGTAATGCGACGAAATGTATAAAGAACTGATTTATGAAGTTTTGCTGTGATGTTTCCTCAGATAGAGAGATGAACGGGGGAACGCTTACACTCACAACACCAACAATAACACGGCCAACACAAACATCACAGACTTCACCTCTGCCTCACCTCTGGCTTATCTCTTCTCTCTCTCACACAGCAGAAATATCATAATTTTGCAACCCTGAATGAAACACTCGAGCTGCAAATCAGAATTTTAACATTTCGTCAATTTTTTCTTACTGGAAAAAACTTTGAAATTTTTCCAAGATGGTTGAGTTTTACGCAGAAATACAACTTGAAAACTCTCTCTACTTTCTTCAGGATTTACTGTTGGAATTCCATGTTTTGACCTCAGAAGAAAAAAAAAGAACTTGAAAGCTTCATTAAGACAATCTACTTAAAACTCTTATTTAAGGTTTGGTTCGTCAAGATCTTGGCGGGGTCGTCTCGTCCACACAACTGCTGGTACAACACTCTAGCACTGTAGACCAGATTTCACGATCCTACTAACTTGGGTGTGTGAATAGGCGTGTGACTTTAATGTGTTTCAAACAGTGAACCAAATTATGGAGTTGTGAGAGAGCGAGCAGCGTGAGGTAGACGATTAATGCTCGCCAGCCTCTTGTACCCCGACACGCATGGCGTCCTTCTCGCCCTCCTCCTGCTTCCATTGGGCGTTCCTGGGACCTCTTTCTTCCTGGAGGGAGAGTGGGCGTTCCAGAAGCCCCTTCCTTGAGAAATGGGAGTGGTTCTCTTGAGGTCCTTTTCTTCCTGGGTGGAGACTGCCTTTTCTGTGCTCCTTTTCTTCCTGCTAGTGAAGAGGCTGTCCGGGGAGATTCCTTTAGATGTCATTAGGAGTCTCGGTATTTTCATCTGACGTCCTAAGTTGTCCAACAGTCAGTTTGGCATAAGAGAGCCCCAATTACCCCAGCACCCGAGCCATGAGTTACCAGATGGCGCTTCAGATCCTCCATAAATAATGAACATATAGAACTCTCTGTGTAAAGACACCGTTCAAAACTCTCTTATTTGGAAGGCAATAAAAGGCTTCAATTCTCCCAAAGAACAAATAGACTATCTTCAATAGAGTCAGGTCATCTACTTTCACGGAACATTTAGTCTCCAATAGTGGCTGCAAGATTTGAACTATATTGTCACTTCACTTTTTATTGACACTTTCTGTAGCCTACAAAATAAGATCCTAAACTGACTCTGGATATCCACGGATGCATCAAGATGTCCGGAGATTATCCCTGACGACCCAGAAGATAAAATATATCATCAGATAAGAAACTTAAAATAACATAATATCCTCTACATGATTTTAGATTATCAGTGGACGACGTTATCAGTGCTCATACATACGGGGTTTTAATCATAACATATACTCTTCTTGTTGTAACTTCCCGAGTGATGTCCCATATGTCAAGAGGGACCTGTTCCAGCCTCCTCCTTGCCCCATCTTGGTGAGGGATAAGTGGTATGTCATCCCTGGCTCCGTGTTGTTGTAGGCTCATGTATGTGTGTGTTGATGGTCGTCTCTACTTGTTCCTAGTCCCGAAGTAGCGTCGCTGTCACATCCCTGTCACTCGCTACCATTCTCTCTGGGGTTTTTACTTGACCTTGTGTGTCCTCCCGTCTTGCCACAGTATAATGGACGTGTGTGTGTGAGTGGAATAAATTATGAAGCATCTTAGTGGATCATCTATTAATACCTTAGAAAACTTCCCCACGTTCTTCACCACCTTTGAAGATTCTATAATGTTCTTAACCCACTAGAAAAACTTTGGATTCTATGAGGATGCTTTTGATTATTTATTTATCATTAACATCCGGTAACAACACATCTATTATGCCTCTGTTGGTGCTGTAGCTGTCAAAAGGTTAATGAGCACCGTTCACCAAGTCTTGATTACTACAACAGAGAACTGGTCGATAATTATTTGTGTGTTACTTAAACTAACGTATCACCTTTGATCTGTGTATGTATCATCTCTCAAGCATTTTCTCCGACCTACAAACTATTCCCCCCCTCCCCATCCCCCTCCCCCTCCCCCTCCCCTCTTTTTCGTCGACTTTCCCTGACATTTAATCCATGGGGGTCATGTCCATCCTCACATCTTCCCTCTACCACCCACCTCCTCTCCCCTCCCCCTTCCCCTCCTCCTCCTCCTCCCTGGCGCTGTGCCCTGGCTGGTCAGGAACGGCACAAGGGGTCACAACGCTGCCCACTCCTGCCCCTCTGTTTATCATGCGGCCCTCACCTGTTCCCACACGCACCCGCCTTATATATGTAAATGAGAGGGGCCTTTTGAAGCTCCCGACGCTCCTCCTGGTCCTTCACGCTGCTCCTCCCGAGGCTGTAGGAGGAGGGAGAGAGGGCAGGGAGGACATTGAAGCTAAGGGCGAGGATGTGATGTTCTAAGGGAGGCCGGGAAGGGGTCAGGAATAGGGTGGGGACCATAGGAGGATGGTGCCAAAGGGTAATAGGGAGGTGTGATGTTTATCGTTGGGGTGGGTGAAGGGGAGGCAGGTGTCGGGGTGTGTGTGTGTGTCATTCCCTCTCTCCCTGCCCCTTCGCCAACTACTGAATACCGAATCTTCTCCCTTACCTGCTACCTCTCCTCTCCCTCTCCCTCTTCCTCTTTTCTCCCTCTCTCTCCCTCTCATAATATCAAGCGAAGAGAAATTTATTAGATGGGAGACTGTAGGTTGACAAACGACAGTCATCCTCCTCCTCCTCATCCTCCTCCTCCTCTTCCTCCTCCTCCTCCTCCTCCTCCTCCTCCTCCTCTTCCTCCTCCTCCTCCTCCTCCTGTGACTGTCTCCTCCTCCTTCTACTGTACGCCTGTCCCATCACCCCCCCCCCCCTCCTCCTCCTCCTCTTCCTCCTAAGCTTGCCCCATCCTCCCTCAACTAAGCTTGCCTCATCCTCCCTCAACTAAGCTTGCCTCATCCTCCCTCAACTAAGCTTGCCTCATCCTCCCTCAACTAAGCTTGCCTCATCCTCCCTCAACTAAGCTTGCCTCATCCTCCCTCAACTAAGCTTGCCTCACCACCCCCTCCCCCCTACTCGTCCTCCAGCAGTGTACTTCCCTGGTCACTGTCAAGAGGAAAGTTAACAGGGGAACTAACAATAAGAGGGAAAGTAGCGTGTGTAACAGTACTCTGAGAAGGAGGAAAGCCGAGGGAGAGGAAAGCCGAGGGAGAGGAAACCCGAGGAGGAGGAAAGCCGAGGGAGAGGAAAGCCAAGGAGGAGGAAAGCCGAGGGAGAGGAAAGCCGAGGGAGAGGAAAGCCGAGGGAGACAAAAGCCGAGAATGAAGAAAAAAAGCCGAAGAGGAGGAAAGCCGACCGCGTATATAATATGTTTCTGGCTTACGTAAAGTACACTTAATATAGTCGAGCGTGAGGAGAATATTTTACACACTTACAAGACGCAATCTGTCGAACATGTTTTACTTATATACTTAAATTACGTAGTGTGTTGAACATTATATTACTTTACACTTAACCTAACCTAACCTAACCTAACCTAACCAAACCTAACCATAATGCAACGTAACCAAACATCATAACTTACAAGAGATGTTTTGGATATACATTTACGCATATTTTTTTTTTCTACTTAAGAGTCATGTAGGTATAAGAAATTACTAGAAATTTATTTATTTTATTTATTATTTAGTTATTTTTAGTTATTTATTTATTTGTTTATTCTCAATTTTGTTTCCTCGTATCATAGTCAAGTTATTTCCGTGTTGTTATTCAGCTATAATTTATAATGAGAAGCAGTGTTCAGGAGCCATAAACCCATGACTTATATGACCCATGGTTTATATGACCCATGGTTTATATGACCCATGACTTATATGACCCATGGTTTATATGCCCATGATTTATACGACCCATGACTTATATGACCCATGACTTTTACGACCCATAACATATAAAACCCATGACTTATATGACCACCCATGACTTATAAAGACCCACAAGTAGATGCCAGATATAAACCAAAATAATCATGGGTCCGGGGTGGGGATGGGGGGGGGGGGTTAATGCAGGGGTTATAAGTGAAGAATTACTTACATACTTATATTACTTTTTTAATGTGTTACTTAAATGGTTATAGGGGTAATAATATATCATTTCAGTATGTAGTTGTTTTATAAAGTTAGATAATAAGTTCTTATAGCAGTCTTATAGGGGGGGGGAACAGGTAGGTTATATACGACTAATGTATTCTAGGTGTGTGTGTGTGTGTGTGTGTGTGTGTGTGTGTAAGTTATGTTTGTGTTTAATGATACCATCACGCACACGCTGCCAGATAATCATAAATATACACCTACATCATCACTACACACAGATTTGTAATGTACACACACACACACACCCACACACACACACACACACACACGAACTTGTATATATAATTTATTTACTTGTACACACATATACACAGTCAGATACGTATGACTAAGCAAACACACACACACGCACACACACACGCACACACACACACACACACAGAGCGTCAATTCATGTTTTGTGTCGTGGTGTTTGGACAACATCGTTTACTAATCATTAATATAGATGTGACGGTCGTGGTTCTCAAGTCAACAAAATCATCACTCATGTCGACGAAGCTGCCGTGTGTGTGTGTGTGTGTGTGTGTCGGCAGCATAACTTAGTGTTTTACAGAGGTTAAAGGCCAGAGTTACAGGTTTCATATAATAGGCGTCTTGGTGTAAGTTTGCTCCTTGTTCGAGTAAAGTTATGGTGATTATAATGTATTTAAACAACTATTATTTACCTGTATTGATATATATTGGTTATGGGTCTAAAGTATTTCTCCTTTGATGAAATTCCGACTAAAAGTGGATCCAAACACCAATGAAATCACAGAAAGAAATATTACTCAAAGCTGATTGGTGCTTTTTCATAGTTTATAGATAAGTTAATACTCAAAACTCATTGGTGGGTTCTGACGGTGTAAATAAAATACATTAATTACTCGAAAGCTGATTGGTGGGTTGTCACAGTGGCTATAGATTAAAGGAAGAAATTCAAATCCTCTATTTAAAGACTCTTGGATTCTTTTCGTGTGGGAATAGTTTAAGAGATCCAGTCCTTTGTTCTTGGGTTGCTAGACTGTCTTTTGTTTATGAAAGGAGGATCTCGGGTAGCGGCTGTAACTCTTCCGGCCTTTATAACCTTGATGAAGTGCCCGCCGCCGCCACCGCCTGCGTCAGGATGATTATGACCGGCCACTGACGCCGCCCACCTGGCTACTGTCTGGACCTGTGGGCGGATAATGGGAAGTGGATGAGCTAAGGTAGATATATAAAGTGGATCAATCAACTGGAGAGGTAAGGGTGGATCACTCTGGTGGATAGACAAGATGAATTAATCAACTGGGTGGATCAAGTGGATAGACCAGGTGGATAAACCAGGTGAGTTGACCTATTGTAACCCAGCTGAGAATAAACCAAGGATGGGTGTCTCGATAGGGTAGGGTAGGTTAGGTTAGGTTAGGTTAGGTTAGGTTAGATTAGATTTGGTTAAGTTAAGGCTAGGTTAGGTCCAAAAGATTCCTCAGGTGGTAGAAGACCTTAATTGATTACTTACACCGATCAGTCAGGTGAGAATCGCTGTATAAACCGAAAATTGACAGAAGTTTGGGAAAATGTGAACGTGTGCTCAGGGGCCCCATATTCAACGACGTCTGGGGCCCCTAGTGTGCAGAAAGTCGGGGCTTACGTTCATTGACGTCCGGGCCCCCACTTGCACAGGTGGTGGAAGCTGAGTTACCTGTACACCGGCGTCTTCAGGGTCATTACGGCTACTAATGAGGTTCATGCAGGTGTGGGCGCGGGTGTGGGCGTGGGTCAGTAAGCAGGTGTGGGCGTAGGTCAGTAAGCAGGTGTGGGCGTGGGTCAGTAAGCAGGTTTGGTTGAGATTCAGTATGCAGGTGTGGGTCAGTAAATAGGTGTGGGCGTGGGTCAGTAAGCAGGTGTGGGCGTGGGTCAGTAAATAGAACTATTACCGCTGATTACTCCCTTGATGTGGACCCGCCCACCTAGCTTCCTGCCTCGGGTCCTCCTCCTCCTCCTCCTCCTCCTTAGTTCTTCTCCCTCTTCATCATCGTTTCCTGTATGTCCTCTTTCATTATTCTTTCCTCTATATTATTATTATTGTTATTATTGTCTATCCTGTCTCCAGTTTGTATTGTTATTCTTCCCCCCTCCTCCTCCTCTCCCTCTCTTCCACTTCCCTCTCCACCACCTCCACGGTCCACCTGCCTCCACTTTTGGCTAATCTAAGACCTGGATTTTAATTACCTCGTTCTACTGCATCATGGTGACGTCACGCTGACAGCTGGACTAGGGTCAATTTCATCGTCGGTGGGTGGCAAGACAGTGCTACTCACACCCCACTCCGTAAGGTCGTTCCTCGAGATTCATTCCCATGTAACTTCCAGCCATATGGATCTCTGCTTCTTAGGTCTAGTTAGAAGGGGACGGTAACATGAAATCTCCTGGAGGTGGGAATGTCGGAGAAAATGCCTACTGGTGTACGCAGGTTCGAATCCCACCTGCTGCCACCACTGAGAGAGAGAGAGATAGAGCAACAAAAACAATTACTCTGTCTATTCTATGCAATAATATATTAATTGCAACAAAAAGTAAATTTCGTGCAATTAACTTAGCACCAATTTTGTGCAACGATATAATTACTCTTTAGCGAAATTAATTTTAACTAATTTGTCCAAAGATTAATTGTATCCGACAAATTCGAAGATTTAATTTTGTCCGACGATTTTAAAGTCATAATTCTGTCCAACGATGATTTGAAAGTTTTAATATTGTCCAATGACGTTCTTATATGCTTAATTTTGTCCGAAGATCTGATACTATTTTGACTGCAATAATTCAAAGGTTAATTCTGAATATTATTCCCGTAATATCTTGGAGTTTTAAATAGGTTTGGTTAGGTTAGGTTAGGTTAGGTTTGGTTTGGTTTGGTTAGGTTAGATTAGGTTAGGTTTGGTTAGATTAGATTAGGTTAGGTTTGGTTTAGTTAGGTTAGGTTAGATTAGGTTAGGTTAGGTTTGGTTAGGTTAGGTTCATTATGCTCTCGTAGGCTATTTAATTATTATTTTTATATTGTATTGTGATTAAAAAATTGATTAATTATGCTCTTATGTCGTTAAAGTATTATTATTATGCTCTCGTGTCATTTACTAATTAGACTCTTTGTGTTATTTACAATTTGTTTTTTTAGAAATTTATTTACATTATATCATGTTAAGATCTCTGATATTTTACACCCTTTTACATGTTGTTTACGGTGAGTGTGTCTATCATGTGTAAATAGAATCCTGTTAAAGCCTTGAAGTTAACATGACCCATTTAACATGACCACTTAACATCACCACTTAACATCACCACTTTAACATGACCACTTAACATCACCACTTAACATCACCACTTTAACATGACCACTTAACATCACCACTTAACATCACCACTTAACATTACCACTTAACATCACCACTTAACATTACCTCTTAACATCACCACTTAACATTACCACTTAACATCACCACTTAACATTACCTCTTAACATCACCACTTAACATGACCACTTAACATCACCACACTGGTACATACATGAATGATCACTACATCATCACTACATCATCATCATCACTACATCATCACTACATCATCATCATCACTGCATCATCATCACTACATCATCACTACATCATCATCACTACATCATCATCACTACATCATCATCACTACATCATCATCACTACATCATCATCACTACATCATCATCACTACATCATCATCACTACAACCTTCCTAAATCACACACCTGAATATAAAGGTCTAATACCAAGAACAGTAATCAAGAGAGATAATGATATGCAAATTATTAGTATCTATATGTAAAATAGTTGTTTAATAAAGCTACCTCATATAAGGCTTTTGTACACACACACACACACACACACACACACTCTCTCTCTCTCTCTACTGCTGGTTGCACAGGACTGCGAATTAACCGAGTCTCTATAACTAAACACCTGTACCCCAACAGTGCTCCTAACCTAACCTAACCAAACCTGCCACTTGGTAGCCAAACATAAACACAGTAGTAGAACCTGTAGCCCCCAGTAGTAGGACCTGTAGCCCCCAGTAGTAGGACCTGTAGCCCAAACCGTAGGACCTGTAGCAGTGAGAGGCCCAAATTATGCAGGTAGCCGAACAATGTAGACGGCTACTAGAACTTCAAGCAGCTGACTGGTCCGACTATCCATTCTGTGTGTGTGTGTGTGTGCAGTAAACAAGGTCACTCATATATCGGCCACGTCTCACCCAACACACTGTCGCTTGTTACTCTGACGACGATGATCCCGAGGTGACTGATCTGGTGCCAGGTAGACAAAGGCGCGACACACACACACACACACACACACACTTTCTTGCGTCGTGTTAATTATAATTATTTATCTCGTTTTGATAATAATTACTCGTATAATTCTGATAATAGTTGTATAATTTGATTGCAATAACTTTTTTTAAACACTTCTGTAGTTCTTATTATAATTTTACATACTGTAGTTAAGATTGTATTATCATTTAGTAGTAATTGTAATAATCTTAATTAGCTGCTAAACAAGTCTTATTTATTTATTTATTTATTTATTTATTTATGTAGATACGGTATTATCTTCACTACAGTAGCCTACAGGAGACACACTAGACTTGCTACTCCATCAGGATAATCTAAATTCGCCTGTCCACCTCCCCCCGACCTGCAGGAGACAGTGGTTAAGTTGGGTGTACGTGCTTGTATGCACGCCTGCCTGTGCCGACCTGTACTTGGATGCATGCGTCCGTGAAGGCGTGTTTACATGGCGTTGGTATACAAGAGTGTCTCTGTTTACGTCTGTGCTTGTGACACCCTCTGCTGAAGACATATTTATGGTCTGTTTCTTAGGTATTAAAACAAAATAAGCAATAACATGGTAACAGTGGTAACAGTGGTAACAGAGGCCTTATGTCACTCGTATGTTAATGTAAAAAAAATCAATTCTCTTCATTTGATTTTTGTTTATTGATTTTTTAATATTACTCTATCGTAAATTATTAGACAATTTTGTTTTTCCTTTCAGATGTGTTCAGCCTGGCGTCGGGGTCACTTGTCTATATGTTGAGTGAGTAGTGACTATTTCTGTATTCTTATGACTAATTTACCTTTATATGGTGTCATAAACATATTTGTACACATATATTTGACAAGAAATTCACAAAAATCATTCATTAGATGATTTTTAGTTCAGTTATCGTATGAACATCAGAACGTGTTTAGCGACTCTCCGAAACTCAGGTTCATAGAAGGTGTTTAAAAAAATGTTTGGATCTATTAATAAGAAAAAAATATGAAGGTGTGCGGTGGCCGATGGTATACAGCGTTCACTTCTAGTCCTAAGGGTCAATGGTTCGATTCCTCGCATAGTTCGGGGATGGAGTCGGCTGGGTCTAGTGGTGTTGGCTTGAACGGGTTGTAATATATATGGAACTTAACATGAAAAAGATAGAATTTCATATATTTATCAGTAACTTCGGAGTACTTTTCAGAATATACACATCATACACTACAGTATAGTTAGTATACTCAGCATAACTCTTGAAATTGTATCAGAGTATAACCATGGTCTGTGAGTATGCTGGCGAGATCCAATCAGGTAAATCAAGTGATATATAATCGTAATATATTAGTATACTTGTGGTGGGTTACCAAGTTGTGCTTATAATATTTTCTTTGCTTTGAAGTTTAGTCGTCGTACTCAATGGGTTAGGTTATTGTACTCAAGGACTAAAGTCATTGTACTCAAGGTGGTTAAGTCATCATACTCAAGGGGATAAATCATCGTACTCAACGGGTTAAGTCATTGTACTCAAGGTGGTTAAGTCATCGTACTCAAGGGGATAAATCATCGTACTCAGGGGGTAAAGTCATTGTACTCAGAGGGTAAAGTCATTGTACTCAAATGGTAGAACTGTCCACCTTAAATCTTCAATTGTTCCAGACCATTAGTGCTGTATGGGGATATAACCAGCCGAGATAATGGGGCAGTTAGAGAGGTAATGACAATAGTTGAAGTAGCAGTTATGGGTGATTAAGAGGGTCATATCGGTGTGTGTGTGTGGGTGGGGGGGGTTGAGTGTGGGGGGGGTAGGTATGAGGTGTGTGTGTGTGTGTGTGTGTGTGTGTGTGTGTGTGTGTGTGTGTGTTACCTATATCTAATTAGTACAGTAGTAAAGATATAATGACTAACTAATATTAACAAAGTATATATTAAAAAACAAACTTTTATTCCCTAACTAAAGTCAAAGTCAGAATTATATAAACTTTTTCCCACCAGACAAGAAACATCATCATGAACCAATTTAATGCTTTAATTTCTACCTGATGTGAATACCTGCTCCAGTTAGTTCATTAAGGCTTTACAATTATATCTTAAGTGTGTGTGATTAGCGGGTCCACTCACTATACTGTTTACTAATGACTAAAATTATGAGTGATGGCATTAAAAAACGATTAAATCCAGTTACTATTATCCTTCGTTAATTCCTATCATGAAGAGTGAATCCAACGACTCCTAAGTATTATTCGAGTGGGATTCGAACCCCCTGCTCCCACCCCTCGTCTTGGTGTTTTTACCCTCCAATAAACTTCGAATTGAATGAGGTAATTTTTTTTTTTTTTTGAGGGGGGGGGGGATTCTTTCTTTCTAATATCAATCATGAATAGTTAATCCAGAATTCGGAGCCATAATTGCATCATTAGAGTCGTATCATTAAGGTGTAGTTTGTGTGATTAACGGGGCAGATCACGGTCATTCATGAACCTGTCTGGTCTGGCCACCACTGTCTTGCCTCGCCTTGCTCCGTCTTCTTGTCTCTCTCCTCTCCTCGCCTTGCTTCCTCACCCTGCCTCTCCTTGCCTCGCTCCCTCACCCTGCCTCGCTTTGCTTTCTTACCCTATCCCACCTTGTTCCCCCATATTGCCTCTCCTCGCTCCTTCACCCTGCCCCACCTCGCCCCCTCACACTGCCCCACCTTGTTCTCTCACCCTGCCCCACCTCGGTCCCTCACCCTGCCCCACCTCGCTCCCTCACACTGCCCCACCTTGTTCTCTCACCCTGCCCCACCTCGCTCCCTCACCCTGCCCCACCTCGCTCCCTCACCCTGCCCCACCTTGTTCTCTCACCCTGCCCCACCTCGCTCCCTCACCCTGCCCCACCTCGGTCCCTCACCTTGCCCCACCTCGCTCTCTCACCCTGCCCCACCTCGCTCCCTCACCCTGCCCCACCTCGCTCCTCACCCTGCCCCACCTCGCTCCCTCACCTTGCCCCACCTCGTTCCCTAGCCCTGCCTCGCCTCTCCCCGATACACCGCCATTATCAACTAGTCAAAGATCATTCCTCGGATTCTCTTATGTCCCTACGTTAAATTTTCCTCGTAACTGTAACAAGATATCCGAGTCTCTTAAGCTACGACGGAAAGAAGTGTTCGCAGAGATCCACACGTTATATTCTCTTCTTAACTGGAGATGTAAGAACGCTGCCAACAGACTCACTTAAGGCATAACGCAATAATAACTTAAACATGGCAGCTAATTTGCACCGTGACTCGACTGCAACTTGTAACAGGTATTCTTATCATTACTTAAATTAGTATATTTTTTTTTCACCGTAATTAATGTTAACTGAACGTAGCTAATTCATGTAGAGTCTTAGTGTAATCTCGCCGCCATTATTTTGACATTATAGGTCTACTTTAGGGTCCCCCAGTGAGGTTATGAGTGTTTGTATGTCTCTTTAGTTAGGAGGAACATTTTGAAGTAGGAGCCACTGACACTGTGGAGTCATGAGCCACACCCTGAGGAGAAACTTAACCTAATGGAGGGCGTGTCCACCGTCCACAAACACACACACACACACACTCTGCTGTCACCCGCGGCCCCGTGATCTAGGCCACACCTGCTGCTGGTGATAGTTGCCCTCCTGACGCAGGCGACGACGAAAACCTCGGGAGAGCTGCTATTGCTGCTGCCGGGGCGGAGCTTCTGTAGCGGCGTGTCATCGGCCTCACATACTTTAATAGAGGAGGTCCTTGTTCTGAGTTGTCTTGTGGTGACTTAGTCCACTGTTAGAGGCTTGGAGGGGGAAGGGAAGGGAGAGAAGGGGGTGTAGGGGAGAGGAGAGGGGAGGGGAGGGGTGTAGAGTAGGGGGAGAGGGGAGGAGTGTAGAGTAGGGGGAGGGAAGGTGAAGTAGGTAAAACTAAGCATCAACATTAACCTTATTTGTATAATTTACTAGAGTAAGTTCAACATAAATGTGGTTAAAAACACCTTGAGTACGATGACTTAAACACCTTGAGTACGATGACTTAAACCCTTGAGTACGATGACTGAAACCCTTGAGTACCTACCATGTAATCGTGTTGAAGAACTTAAAAAAGAGAGAGAGAGGGGGAAGAAAAACGAGAGAAAAAAAAGAAGAAAACAAACAGAGAAAAGAAAAGAGAAAAGAGGAAAAAAGAGAAAGGAAAAATAAGAGAAATGTGGGAATAAGAGAGATGGAAGGAGAAAGAGAGACTGAAACATATGGATCTATAAACAACCACCACACCTTCCACACCACTAACACCACACCTTCCACACCACTAACACCACACCTTCCACACCACTAGCACCACACCTTCCACACCACTAACACCACACCTTCCACACCACTAACACCACACCTTCCACACCACTAGCACCACACCTTTTTCCACCACTACCACCACGCCTTCCACACCACTAACACCACACCTTCCACACCACTAACACCACACCTTCCACACCACTAACACCACACCTTCCACACCACTAACACCACACCTTCCACACCACTAACACCACACCATTCTCCACCACTACCACCACACCATTCTCCACCACTAACACCACACCTTCCACACCACTAACACCACACCATTTTCCACCACTACCACCACACCTTCCACACCACTAACACCACACCTTCCACCACCATCACCACGCCATTCTCCACCACCATCACCACGCCATTCTCCACCACCATCACCACACCATTCTCCACCACCATCACCACACCATTCTCCACCACCATCACCACACCATTCTCCACCACCATCACCACACCTTCCCCCAACACCACTTAACACCACCCTCCACTACCACACGTTCCTTCTCCATTTCTTCTTCATCTTCCCTTCACACCCCTTCTCCCTCTCTCCTCTCCTTATCTTCTTCTCCTCACTCCCCCTTTCTCTCCTTATCCTTCCTTTACCCACTCTATCCTCAGCTACCACTCCTTTCCTCCCTATCCTTCTTTTCTCCTTTTCACACCCCTCCCTCTCCCCCTCCTCTCCCCTCCCTCTCCCCTCCCTCTCCCCCTCCCTCTCCCCCCTCCTCTCTCCCTCCTCTCCCCATCCTCTCCCCTCCCTCCCTCTCCCCTCCCTCTCCCCCTCCTCCTCTCCCCCTCCTCCTCTCCCCCTCCCAGTACCGTGAGAGTTACCGACTATGAACTATTGCTACTGCAGGTACGGCGAGTGACCGCGTTAGTGTGGGAACTTGTGTTTACAGATTGACTTGTGCACCCGAGCGTCACCGCGATGGCTGACTTGCTAGATGGACTGGCTAACTGGCTTGAAAATCTGGCTCACTGGCTGAAGGTGTGAGTAGGTGGTGTGGAGGTGTCAGCCTATACCTGCGCCATTAATCAGGGGGGTATCAGTTCAACACCTGATAAATCACCTGTTGTCTCGTTACCGCCACCAACAACCACGATAAACTGTGTTACAACAGCTTAATACAGGGCTCACTAATCCTCAGAACCCTAACCTAACCTAACAAGATTCATCAATACCTAAACCTAACTTAACCTCACCTTGCCTCCCTTTCCTTCATTTTTTCTATTAGTAATGTTCTGTCATTTTCTTTATCTTACCTTTTATTTGTATTCATTCATTCTTATCTTACATTATTTTCAATCCTTTCTTATTTCGTTTGTTATTCATTCATTTGTTTTCATTTTTTCATTCATTTTTTCATTCAATCTCAATTACTTTCAATCATTTTCAACTTTTCCTTCAAACATTTCATTCAAACTTTTTTTTTTCCCTCTTCATGGTCCAAGGCGTACAGGCAGCATTACAAACGTCGATTATCCCACAATTACGGGAGGGAAAATCGCTACCAAAGACGCGTGGTCGTTGGCAACACTGGGCCGGAGTGTCGTGGACCGGAAGGCTTCCCACGAGTCCGGTAAATGAAGACCGGACACTGCCTCGTCTTGCTTACTGCTGGTTCCGGTCCCTGGGGCTCATAAAGGGGGTGAGGGGGGGCAGGAGGTGAAGAAGACACTGAAGGAGGAGGGTAAGGGGGGACAGGGTGGGTGAGAGGGAGGGGTGTTAGGGTGAGGAAGGGAGGGGGTTAGGGTGAGGAAGGGAGGGGGATAGGGTGTCTGATGGGGGTGTTAGGGTGAGGAAGGGAGGAAACTGCTAGGAGACAACAGGAGGAATTAAGAGACCCATTATCTTCAGTCCCTTCCATTTTTGTGTAAGATGGAACAAGGTGAAGAGAAAAGTCGAATAAAGGAGGAAATAAAAGGAAATAGTGATAAAAGCCGAGTAAAGAAACTACCTAACCTAACCCAACCTAACCTACCCTAACCTAACCCAACCTAACCTACCCTAACCTAACCCAACCTAACCTACCCTAACCTAACCCAACCTACCCTAACCTAACCCAACCCTACTTAATCCATCCTAATTCATCCCTACATATCCTAATCTAGTCGTAACCTAACCTAACGTAACCTAACGTAACCTAACGTAACCTAATCTAACCTAACGTAACGTAACCCAACCTAACCTAACCTAACCACGCAATAGATCCTAGACATCCATAACTTACCACTAACAACAACTACGCCTAGGTCAGATTTCCTCTAGTCTCTCACCGCCTGGAGATAAAAAGAGATATCTCAACAGAACTATATAATTCAGCGCCGGGACAAGTTATCTCCGGGTTAACTCTCCGGCATCTCTCACATGATAAACACATACCACACATTGAAGGTTGAGAGAGAGAGAGAGAGAGAGAGAGAGAGGGGGGGTCTCCTACAATACCTCACCACAAGCCCATAACTCACCTTCAGGAGGGACCTCTAATCTGATCAGGTCTCCTCCGGTGGTCCCTGATGACCTGATCTGGCCCTAGGGTAATCTTCAGGTCACCACCCCCTTCATCCCCTCCCCCTCCCCCTCCCTTCTCCCCCTCCCCCTCCCCCTCCTTGTCTCTTATCGGGCATCGTGTGGGTGGCTGAGGAAAATAAGAGATGGTGCTGGTCTCCAGTTTGTGATATTCCCGGTTTGTGGAGTTTCAGGAACCAGGTATGTTACGTTACAGGCACCGGGTACGTTACATGAACCGGTATGTTACGTTACAGGACCACGGTATGTTACGTTACAGGACCCGGGTATGTTACGTTACAGGACCACGGTATGTTACGTTACAGGACCACGGTATGTTACGTTACAGGACCACGGTATGTTACGTTACATGAACCGGTATGTTACGTTACAGGACCCGGGTATGTTACGTTACAGGACCACGGTATGTTACGTTACAGGACCCGGGTATGTTACGTTACAGGAACCGGGTATGTTACGTTACAGGACCACGGTATGTTACGTTACAGGACCCGGGTATGTTACGTTACAGGAACCGGGTATGTTACGTTACAGGACCCGGGTATGTTACGTTACAGGAACCGGGTATGTTACGTTACAGGACCACGGTATGTTACGTTACAGGACCACGGTATGTTACGTTACAGGACCCGGGTATGTTACGTTACAGGAACCGGGTATGTTACGTTACAGGACCCGGGTATGTTACGTTACAGGACCCGGGTATGTTACGTTACAGGACCCGGGTATGTTACGTTACAGGACCACGGTATGTTACGTTACAGGACCCGGGTATGTTACGTTACAGGAACCGGTTTGTGGAATTTACCCTAAGATCACTGTGGCTTGATAGTACAGGTGGGCGTGTTCCGTCTGTTATCTTTGTTATCATGTATCTCTCCTTTCCCCCTCCCTTCCATTATCATCTCTTTATCGCAATTATGATTTTCGCTGAGTTTTATCATTCGTTAGTTTTCACGTTATTGTGTTTTTTTTTCTTCATACCTGGAAAATATTCTCGGACTTTGTGTCTCATTCTTTCTCTCTCTCTCTCTCTATCTCTCATTCTCTCTCTCTTACTGTCTCTCTCTCTCTCATTCTTTCTCCGACTCTCTCTCTCTCTCTATGTAGGGAAATTATCCATCAAGATCTCAAGACTTTATTCCCTAATTTGCATTTTTTTCCCCCTTCGTATTTTAGGGACTTATGACGTGTTTCTTTAATATGGTGATGGAGGGTCCCTAGATTCTGCCCCTTAATTTTTTCCCTGCCATTCTTAATAATTCCCTATACACCCTGATTTTTTCCCTACCACTTCTTTGTTTTTTTTCCCCACACCCCCCTACACATCCCCTTCCTTCCCCATCAACACTCCCTCCTCCTCTCATCCTTCTCTCCTCCTCCTCCTCCTATCCTCTATCCCGTTAATTCTTCTCCTTCCTCACCCCTCTTCCGGTTCATCTTATATATGTGTTCCCAGCGTCGCCAGATAATTATTGGTAGAGAACCACATCTTAAATCAGGGTTGAATTACCTGTTCTTGCGGGGAGAGGGAAGGGGGGTGTGGTGCAGAGACGGTAGGTGGAAAAGATGCAATTCCTGATTCAATATTCCGCAGTGAGGGTGATTTTTGTCCGCCTCAGCAGCTGAATTTCCTGACTCGTTTCCTCGTGAAGTAAAATAATAATAATAAATAGATGAATAAATAAATAAATAATAAAATAAATAATAATAATAGTAAAAGGAAAAGTATCCATATAATATCGTTCTTTTGGTCGTGTTTTTTTTTTATATTTGTCTTTTGTTAATCTTCTGGTCTGTTTTTTACTGTAATGCTTTTATTTATTTATTTATTCAATCACTCGTTTACTCACTCACTCACTCACTCACTCGTTCACTCACTCGTTCACTCACTCACTCACTCACTCACTTATCACTGGTGGACAGAAGGAAGAAGAGTACAGTATATTAATAACAGGAGAAAATCAGTTCACTAATTTATTTATATTCTCTATTTTATTATTCCCCTCATCACAGGTGGTGGAGGGATATATAACACAGGGGTGGTTGTGTTTGTCTGTCCCTGACGCTTCTGTTTGTTTAGTAATAATTTATCCACTGTCATCAGATTTTAAACCAGATTTCAATATACAAAGTTACGTATCGTTCAGGTCTTGATTTTCAATTATTTTCGGCCGATTTACAATAGTTTTTTACGTTACGTGGTTCGTATCGTAGACCAATCGTGTAGCGTTGGTTCTTGTGTTGTTACTGAGCTTCAATAACTATAGTGTAATTAAGAATGTTAATAATTATACTATGCCATCAACTAATAATTTTAAAAGAGAAAATATAATTTGAAATTTTTTTTTTATCTTATCTCAAGACTTCTCAATATGCGTCAGGTGTTCTCAGGTGTGTAGGGGTGGGGAGGGGGGAAGGGTAGGGGTGGGGGTAGGGGTGGGAGGGGGGGGAAGGGTAGGGGTGGGGGAGGGGTGGGGAGAGGGGTGGGGGGGGAAGTTGAAAGGATCTTGTTTTCAGAAAAATCTAATTTGTTACCGTGACCTTCCGGAACCTTAATCATCAAATGCAAGAAAGTTAACAGCCCACACACACACACACACACACTGCTGAGTTCACCACGAGTCCTACCTCACCTGACCTATCACGGAGCACACCTGAGGAGGAGGGGGGGGGGAAGAAGAAGGAGGGGGAGGGAGGAGGAGGAGGGGGGAAAGGAAGGGAGAGGAGAGGGGTAAGGGAAGGGGAGGTGCAGGAAGAATATGTTTATAAGTAGATCGGAAAAATACTTACAAAAATTTATATATTAACTGAACGTGAGGTTAAATTTTTGTTCACTTAAGGAATGTTTTTAAGTAAGATGAGGGATATAAGGAAATATATTGTACTTAGATGCTATTTATTTTGTATTGAGAAAGATATTGATTTATTAATGAACAATAGAAATATACTGAAGTAAATTATGACTTGATATGTATTACTTAGAAACGACTTAATAGATAAAGAAAAAATTATTAGTAAATGGTAAATAATTAAAACAGTTTATTATCCTCAGACTAAATTTGTATCTCATTTCACTTAAAAAATCTAATTGAAATATATAAAAGTAGTTATACTTTTATCATACTTAAAACAATATAGTCACTTACAAATACTATTCACATTTTATAAGTAAACAAAAGAACAACAAAATATCACAGGGCATCAACTTTTCCCCCTTGTAATCTAACCCAACTTAACCTCTTGAGTACGATGACTTAACCTCTTGAGTACGATGACTTAACCTCTTGAGTACGATGACTTAACCTCTTGAGTACGATGACTTAACCCCTTGAGTACGATGACTTAACCACTTGAGTACGATGACTTAACCTCTTGAGTACGATGACTTAACCCCTTGAGTACGATGACTTAACCCCTTGAGTACGATGACAACCCCTTGAGTACGATGACTTAACCCATTGAGTACGATGACTTAACCCCTTGAGTACGATGACTTAACCCCTTGAGTACGATGACTTAACCCATTGAGTACGATGACAACCCCTTGAGTACGATGACTTAACCCCTTGAGTACGATGACTTAACCACTTGAGTACGATGACTTAACCTCTTGAGTACGATGACTTAACCCCTTGAGTACGATGACTTAACCTTTGTGAGTACAGTATTACCTTACCCAAGACATAATTTAAGCCATCATACTTAAGGGATTAAGTCATCGTACTCAAGGGGTTAGGTTATTGTACTCAAGATGTTAAGATGTCCTCCTCAATGGCCTAATCCACAGTATACAGGAGGTCGGCCTCGCGCCCAGGAGGTTAACTCTTGTTCATGATTCTTCTTCTCCATAAACCTCGCCGGGCCTCCCTGCCTCACAATAGAACCCAAACAAACCAGTTTTAGGGATAGTCCTTAGCCTGAGTTGACCTCTTAACCCGGATGGTGTCCCGCCTGACCTCTGACCTCCCATGACCTCGTCTGGGGAAACTCCGCCTGTAAGACTTGAACAATATTATCACCTGAAGGAATTATTGTTGACATATACCTGTGTTGCTTAACTGACCTGACCTGACCTGACCTCACCTTACCTTACCTGATTTAATCTTTCCTGAGCTAATTGTACCTTACTCAGTGAATCATTGAGTAAGGGAGAGCTGTGATGAGGGACGGGTGATGAGGGAGGGGAGGGGCGATGAGGGAGGGGGGTGATGAGGGAGGGGGGTGATGAGGGTGGGGGAGGGGGTGATGAGGAAAGCAATGAGTGGGGGGGAAGGTGATGAATGAGTGATGATAAGGTAGTATAAGGTGTTTGGGGGGAGATAGTGGTGGTGATGAGTGTGGTGATGAGTGTGGTGACGGTGAAATGAGGGAGGTAGACGAAAGTGATGAGTCTTTATAGGAGAAAGGAGTGAATAAAGCATTGTGTGTGTGTGTGTGTGTGTGTGTGTGTGTGTGTGAGGAATTACATTACATAGACAAACAGACACACAGACAAATAACACTTCCATGACATTCTTGCACCAGGTGTGTGAAATAACACGTCCATAACGTCATTACCTGTAATTTGTTTACCTTTACCCCCCTGGCCTGGTTCTCTCTCTCTCTCTCTCTCTCTCTCTCTCTCTCTCTCTCTCTCTCTCTCTCTCTCTCTCTCTCTCTCTCTCTCTCTCTCTGTATATGTGCGTATGAGTGTATGTGTATATACTTTTTGTGGTATATGTACTTCTGTTAGTGTGTGTATATGTATGACTGTGTACATTTTTATGACTGTGTGTGTGTACCAGAATGGCGACCACCCAAGCTAACGTGACTGGCGTACCTGGCAGAAACGGTAAAGGTGTGAGTGGAGGAGTTAACGATGAGTAGAGGAGGAGTGAGAAAGAAGAAGAGGAGTGAGGAAGAAAGAGAAGGAGTGAGGAAGAAGAAGAGGAGTGAGGAAGAAAGAGAAGGAATGAGGAAGATGAGAACAAAGTAAAGATACGATAGAGGAGGAGACGAGAAAGGAGGAGGAATGGGAGAAAAAGATAAGATAAATTAGACGAGAAAGAAAAAAAAAAAAAAATTAAAAACAAACGAAAAAAGAGCGAGATAGATAAAACAAACAAACAGACAACAAAACAAAAGAATCAAAACAAAGATAAACAAAAGACAATCATCATGGTGGATACCTGTAAAACACCTGTACTACAACACCTGGCGGGAGGGGGGAGGGGGAGGTACCTGCCTTTAGCGGCTCCTGTTGTCATAAATCACCAATGTTATGTTGATTTACTTCGTTTATGTGGTAGTTGTTTGTTGTATCCTCATTCTTATTCTCTTCCATCACTTCTCTTCGTTCTCTTCTCTTCCTTCTTCTCTCCTCCCTCCTCCTCTTCTCCTGTTCTTCTCTTCCTTCTCTTCTTCTCTTTCCCTTCCTTCTCCTCCTCTTCCTTCTCCTCTTCTTTTCCCTCTCCTCTTCTTCTCATTCTCTTTCTTCTTATCTTCTTCTCCTCTTCCTTCTCTTCTTCTCTTCCTTCTCTTACTTCTCTTCTCCTCTCCTCCTCTTCTCTTCCTCCTACATTATTCCCTCTCATCTTCCTTCAGTGTCTCTCCTTTCCCTTCCATTTATTCTCCTCTTCTCCGTTCTTCTCTCCTCTTCTTTCTCTTCCTCCTCTCCTCTTCCCTTTCTCCCTCTCCCCTTTCTCCCCTTCTCCCTCCTCTCCCCTTCCCCTCCCCTTTTATCCCCCTCTCCCCACGTGCTCACCGCCCCACCTCCCCCCCCCCTCACCTCCAAGCCACCAAGGTTTCTCAACCCATAGTTCACAAATTGCCTGACTCCTGCCCCAAATGACGGTCTTCACCCCGACCAGAGGGAAAAAACCAAGTCGAGTGTAACCCTTCACTCCTGGTCGCCTGCGGGCCCCAGGAAGCTCACCGCTGCTTCCTGTCGGCGGTCACCCAGGCCCCGGTTGTGGCGGCTTCACTCACGCCCTCCAGTTCCGTCTTCTTGCACTCGATAATCGGATAGAAAAAGGAAACTGTAATGAGGTTCGTAAGAGAGGCGTCACCCACAGTATGACGATGATGATGACGATGAGCGCCTCCGTCGGGTCTCAGTGTGTCGTTGGGGAGTCCATGTAGAGACTCGCCTTACCTTGTGTAGTGAAGGTTTATACCAGGTTATTTATTTCTTGTTTATTTTAATTTATAAACTTCCAGAAGTATGGTGTCCGTTGTACAGGGTAACACAAGTTGATCACCAAACTCTCGTAAAAAAGAACTCCACAATCTGCCGCCAGGTTGTTATCCGGCGCAGGTGAAAACGGAAGTCCATGTTATTGTGTTAAATGTCGAAATTGTTTGACGCTACCGTGAAGAGTCATTCAGGGCCGCCTGCCCCTGATTTTTCCCACGGGACGCCGAGGGAAACTCACCCCTCGGCGCGCGTCCCTTAAGATCGCTTCTTTGTAACGCGTCGAAGTTTCCCACGGGAACGCACGCGATCCTGAGCCGTACGCGCGGGTGACGGAGGGTCGACGGGGGTAGACAGGTGCGCCAGTGACCCTTACCGACCCACTCGCTTCTCCACCCACCGCGTCCCTCCACGTCCATTGTGCTGCTCGCCCGGGCGACCATGATATATACGACAGTCCGCATGTATATCGTTGTTATTATTATACTTGTCTAATTATTCCATTCAGTAGCGACAGGTTTACGAGGGTGGTCGTATTTACGGGTGGTCGTCCAGGGTGAAGGATGTCACCTTCTACTGCCAGGGGGATCAAGGCGGCCTTTTGTTGTCTTCAATCTGGCCTAACTGGATCACCTCCCATGTAGCCACACAACACAGGTATATACATAAATCTCTGTAAATCAATATAAATTACCTTTTATTTGCAACTAAAATCCCTTTGAGACGCGACGTATATAAACGAATCAGTCGACTCCCAAAAGGTTCACGAGGAAATTTTATTAGTCGAGAGAGATTCATTCAGTCGTCCTCGAACTTCCCCCCCCCACCCGCCTCCCCTTCCTCAAGCACCACCTCTAACATCCAGCGTGTGAGTTAGGGAGACACGAGAGAGAGAAAGAGAGAGAGAGAGAGAGAGAGAGAGTCAGGGAATTTCACGGTCCAGTCAAGGGAAAGATTACTATTAAGTGTTCTTCTGTCAACATGTTTCCGATCATTTGCTGGTCCTCCATAGTTCACGTGCAGGGGAAGAAAACGTCGCTGTGTTCGGTAACATCTACTGTACTTGCTATGTGGCTTTGCGAGAATATCGCTTTGGAAATGAATGACAAAAACAATCTACATGGGATAAGCTGTATCAAATATTCACGTTTCAAAACTATCTAAATCGATTTCTTCATCAGCAATATGTGAAATGGTAGAATCTTGAAGGCCTATGACGAGGGAAAACACGGAATAAGTCGAGCGAAGTCATTTTTCACGAGTCGGAACGCGAGACCGGTATTGCACCAGACCCATAGCGCACCGCGACCACAAACACCATCCTCCCTCCCTCTCTCTCTCTCTCCCCCCTTCCCACCCACCCACCCATCCCACCCACGCACCTGCTTCGTTCGCCTCGCCTGGCCCCTCCACCCCTCCCACCCGCCACCCCCCTCCGTCTCTGCTCAGTTCGGCCCCGCCCCTCCACGCCCCACCTACTCAAAGGAAGAGCCGGAGCGAGGAGGAGGAGGAGAAGGAAGAGAGTAGGAGAAGAAGGAAGGGAATTTTGTAGGATGTGAATGAGAGAGAGAGAGAGAGAGAGAGAGACCTGTGTTTACCTCTGGTCGTACAGTGGTTCAGGTGGTCGTACAGTGGTTCAGGTGGTCGTACGTCATCAGGGTTTATGACAGTGACCAGGTGATAAAAACAATAACAAATTTGTGTTTATTAGCGTCGTGAGTGACCTTGTGTTGGGCCTCCTGTGTACACGTAATCTAGGACGCATGGGCCCCAAACCTACCAGGCCCCCAATCCTACCAGGCCCCTCCCAGTCTAACTTAACCATTAGGTATAAGGGTCTAGTTCTAATGGACCCCCCCCCCCCCGCAACTAATACAGGCCTCACTTCTAATGGGTTCCAACCTAACCTAACCTAATCAAACCTAACTTAACCGCTACACCTCCTCCTTCACCTCCCACACCTCATCCTTCACCTCCCACACCTCATCCTCCACCTACCACACCTCCTCCTTCACCTACCACATCTCCTCCTCCACCTACCACATCTCCTCCTCCACCTACCACACCTCCTCCTCCACCTACCACACCTCCTCCTCCACCTACCACACCACCTCCTCCCACACCTCCTCCTCCACCTCCCACACCTCCTCCTCCACCCCCCACACGTCCTCGTCACCCCCCCTCCACCCCCCCGAGTGTACTTAATGTTAGTTCACGCTCAGTTGGTCGCCTTCACCACTCTGACCCTGAGGCTGTCTGTCTGTGTGTCTGTCTGCCTGTCATCACCTCCCCGAGAAACTCACACTCTATGAAAGTTGCTGCTGTTTTATACCGAGAAAAACCCCCGATGTTTTATGATGGTTTAACTCTTGTCACTAAACCCCTCGAATGAAGTTACCGAGAAAGAATATCCTGTTATGGTGAAATCTCTCATTAACGGATTATATGTAGATGAAAGTCCATTATATCGAGGGTCCATTAGATGTGAAATCCCTCCATCTAACGAACTATATAGAGATGAAAGTCCGTTATATTAAGAGTCCAGATATGAAGAGAGAAGTCCGTTATATAGAGGTTTTACTGTATTTTAATGGTTTTATTTTTTTTACCGAACAGTGGTGTGGGTGGAGGTGGAGGCAGTGGTGTGGGTGGAGGTAGTGGTGTGGGTGGAGGTAGCGGTATGGGTGGAGGTATTGGTGTGGATGGAGGTATTGTAGTGGGTGGAGGTAGTGGTGTGGGTGGAGGTATTGTAGTGGGTGGAGGTAGTGGTGTGGGTGGAGGTATTGTAGTGGGTGGAGGTAGCGGTGTGGGTGGAGGTAGTGGTGTGGATGGAGGTATTGTAGTGGGTGGAGGTAGTGGTGTGGGTGGAGGTATTGTAGTGGGTGGAGGTAGCGGTGTGGGTGGAGGTAGTGGTGTGGATGGAGGTATTGTAGTGGGAGGAGGTATTGGTGTGGGTGGAGGTAGTGGTGTGGGTGGAGGTAGCGTTGTGGGTGGAGGTATTATCGTGGGTGTCAGAGGTGTGGGTGATAAGTGGGTGTTCAAATTATCTATTACAATATGACTGAAGATACACACTACATATATAAACTTATATAATACTCAAAAAACCTAACCTAACCTAACCTAACCAATAGTACACACACTTGAATGAATGAAAATATAGTACCCACGGGCGACTTTACCAGCTGACCCGTAGTAAAGTTTTCATTCATAATATTTACGTCAGTTGTGGATCAGCTGACGAGAGGCCACACTTGATGAATGGGTGACACAGTACTCAAGGGCCTCCAGCTGATTCGAGGGGGGAAGGGGAGGGGTGAGGGGGGGGGGGAGAGGGTTACCTGTCCAAAGCCTTGAATGAGATGAGGGAGAGTTTAAGTGGGGGGGGGGTGATTACTGGTGGGGAGAAAGTTTTTCCTACTGGGGGAAGAGGGTGGGGGAGATGGGGAGTTGGGGGATGTAGAGAGGGGGGAAGAGGGGGAGGTGAGATTGAGAGAGGAAAGTAGAGAGAAGAATAGAGAATTGAGGAATGAAATGATATGAGAGGGGGAAGAAGCAAGGAAGAGGAGGTGTAAAAGAAAGGTAAAGAGATGGAAGGGGGGAGGTGGTGGGGGGTTGAGGAGGGGGTGAAGTGAGGTAGGAGGGGTTGAGATGAGGTGTGAAGGGAGGGAGAGGTAGAAGGGGGGGTGTGAGGGGGAGATGGGGGGGAGTACACACCACGAAGCTCTTGCGGTTCAACCCACAAATGGAGCTGCTTCCGGTGCTGCTGACCCTCCTTCGCCCCTCTTCCTCCCTCCTCTTCCTCTCTCCTCCTCCCTTCCCCTCTTCACCCTCGTCTTTTGTAATTGTTTTTTTTTCCTTAATTATTATTTTTATTTGGTGTTTTATTGCTCGTAATTTTCATTGTTTTATTTTCTTAAGTATTTCGTGTTTTTCTTTCCAAATTATTCTTTCACTTTCTTTTCTTTCTTTTTTTAATGTCTTCTTTCTTCGTCTTTATTTTTCTTTTTATTATTATTCTTTTTCATTTCTTCTTCGCTTAAGATATAATATTGTTATTATTATTATTATTATTATTATTACTATTACTATTATTATCATCATTATCATCATTATGGGCGTCGACGAACCAACACACACACGTACCGATAATAAATTAACCCCTCCTCCCCTCCCCCCTTCTCTGGTTCCTGCCTCAATAAATATAACTCAAGGTGATGTAATGTGTCGAGACTGACCTGAGATGATGGTGCGGTGAGCTGGTCAGGTAAGTTCTCTCAGGTGGTCAGTCAGTGAGTCAGTCAGTTTGTAAGTTAGTCAGTTAATTGGTGAGTCAGTTGGTTAGTTTATCATATGGTCCGTCAGTTAGTGAGAGAGTAAGGCTTGGCATTCATGGAGCTAGCTGACTCAGGGCTCATTAAGGGGGGGTGGTGGTGGAGAAGGAGGTGAAGGAGGAGGAGGAAGATGAGTAGGAAGGGGGGATGAAGGAGGAGTAGGAGAAGGAACAGTAGGAAGAAGAGAAGTAGGAGAAGGAGAAGTAGGAGAAGGAGAAGAAAGAAGAATGGGAGGAGGAGGAGGAAGAGAAGAACCAGGTAGAGAAGAAACAGATAGAGAAGAAGGAGGTGGAGGAAGATAAGGAGTAGGAGGAGGATAGAAAGAGGAGGACCACCAACGGCAGAAGACGTATTTTAGTGAGGTGGTCTGACACAAGAAGTGATTCATGGTCCGCAGTATACACGACCCTCAACGCCTCGAAATAATATATTGTGTGTTAATGCTTAATTCTTTTTCCCCTTTATGGTGTTATTGTGGCGTTGTCTTCTCTTGTACAGTGTTTAAGATCTTGTTGAATAATTACTGTGGAAATAATTATTGTTAAGGTGTGTTAAATATTGATAATGGTGATGGGGATGGTGGAAAACGATGATAATGATGACGATAATAAGAAATAATAACAATAATAATAATAATAATAATAATAATAATAATAATAATAATGCTGTCAGTTTTTAAGTGATAATAACAACAACAATACCAATAACAACAACAATAACAACGCACAATAACAACAACAGCAACAAAACCAAACAAATAACAAACAAACAAACAAACACTCCTTAAATATCACTAAATAATTCCAATTGCTTTAAGTCAAGTAGAAGAAAAAAAAACTACTCTGCTTGAAAACACTTTGTAAATCAGTCACCAACGGCACGGCGGCGTTCCCAGCCTGGTATTATGCGTGTGATATATGACTCGGCTCTGAGGGGTATAAATCTTGCTCCTACAAATGGTCTAAGGTTATATAATATTGCTGTTTTCTTCCCTCACTGGTCAAATGAGCTTCAGTTCCCGTTAGATTCCAGTTTGTAATTGGCCGCAGTTTGTAATAGGCCGCAGTTTCTAATAGGCCGCAGTTTCTAATAGGCCGCAGTTTCTAATAGGCCCCAGTTTCTAATAGGCCCCAGTTTCTAATAGGCCCCAATTCCTAATAGACCTCAGTACCTAATAGATTCCAGTTCCTAATAGACCCCGATTCGTCACTAGGTCTTAGTTTTAGGTGCTTCAACTACCCGTGGTCTTAGTTTTAGGTGCTTCAACTACCCGTGGTCTTAGTTTTAGGTGCTCCAACTACCCGTGGTCTTAGTTTTAGGTGCTTCAACTACCCGTGGTCTTAGTTTTAGGTGCTCCAACTACCCGTGGTCTTAGTTTTAGGTGCTTCAACTACCCAGGTCATTAGTCTTAACCGTGGTCTTCAACTACCGGGTCTTAGTTTTAGGTGCTTCAACTACCCGTGGTCTTAGTTTTAGGTGCTTCAACTACCCGTGGTCTTAGTCTTAGGTGCTTCAACTACCCGTGGTCTTAGTCTTAGGTGCTTCAACTACCCGTGGTCTTAGTCTTAGGTGCTCCAACTACCCATGGTCTTAGTTTTAGGTGCTTCAACTACCCGTGGTTTTAGTCTTAGGTGCTTCAACTACCCGTGGTCTTAGTCTTAGGTGCTTCAACTACCCATGGTCTTAGTTTTAGGTGCTTCAACTACCCGTGGTTTTAGTCTTAGGTGCTTCAACTACCCGTGGTTTTAGTCTTAGGTGCTTCAACTACCCGTGGTCTTAGTTTTAGGTGCTTCAACTACCCGTGGTCTTAGTCTTAGGTGCTTCAACTACCCGTGGGTCATGAGTTTTAAGACCAGTCGACTTTTTTTTTAGAGAATTCAGAGCAATACACTGTTGTTGGTTCGTCCCTCTGAAGTAAACTCCTTCACCCAAGTCTTGTTCCTGACCTTTGACCTTTTCCTTCCGATTTGGGCTTTTTGGGGTTTTCTCATTATTTTCTTGTTTCTTCTGTTCCTCCTCTTTCTCCTGCTTTGATTATCATTTTATGGTTTATTTTCTGTTTTCATTCTTCTCTACTCTTATGTATTCTTTATTGAATTTTCTTTTATGTTAAGTTTTTAATTTTTTTTCTCTCTCTCTCTCTCCCTCTCTCTCTCTCTCTCTCTCTCTCTCTCTCTCTCTCTCTCTCTCTCTTCTTCCTCTATATTTACTTTTCCCTCCTTCATCTCCCTCCTTCTCTTCTTCCTTCACCTACTCCTTTTCCCTCAAATCCTCCTTCACCTTCCTTCTTCCTTCTCTCCCTTCCTTCACCCCCCCCCCCCCTCCTTACCCCATTCCTCCTTCACTTCACCCCAGCTCAACCTCATACTCCTCTCTCTCTTCACCTCTACTCCTTCCTCTCCCCCTCCCCCCTCGGTGTCCTCCGCTCGGTGCGATATGGCCTCAGCGGTAGAGTGGCCACTTCCGCTCGGGGCAGACAGTGGCAGCCAAGCATGACACTACTCACTGTACTGTACCTCTTTCCATTACTTCTCTCCGTCATTCACTGCATAAATTTCTCCTTGCTTTTGTATTTATCCTATTTTATATTTGTAGGTTGTTGTTGTTTTTTTTATTTATTTGTCTCCTTTACTGCCTATCTTATTATTATTCTTTTTTATTTGTTTTCTCATCATTTTACTACTTTTTGTATCGTTTGTTTTTTTGTCCATTTTCGTTATTTCCAGAATATTTATTTCCTTTTATTTCCTGATTTCTTTTTCTTTTATTTCTTTTTTTCTTTGTGTTTTTGCTCTTTATTTTTTCCTCTTCTTTTATTTTCTGTTTGTCATTATTTCTCTTATACTTTTTTTTGTTGGTTATTTAATTTATCTCTTTGCCTTTCTTCTGCGTCTCTTATTGTCTGTGTTTCTTGCGTGTGTGGTCGTAAGTAGACGTGGCACCACTGGGGCTAGTAGACGTGGCACCACTGGGGCTAGTAGACGTGGAACCACTGGGGCTAGTAGACGTGGCACCACTGGGGCTAGTAGACGTGGCACCACTGGGGCTAGTAGACGTGGCAACACTGGCGGTGAAGACAACAACAAGAGCCCAGGAAAAAGTCGAGTTTCCAGAGGGTGGCTCGACGCGTGCGACCCTCCCAGGCGAGTGGTGCGATATGGCTCCTACAAGGTTTTCCCCTCTCTCTCTCTCTCTCTCTCTCCCTCACTACTTTACTCCCTTCCTCCCTCCCCATCTTACTCGTTTACTCACTCCCTTTCTCACTCACTCACTCACTCACTCCCCCCCAGCTCTCTTCTCTTCATTCATTTTGTTACTCGTTCAATAATTTTTCCCTCCTTCTCTCCCTCTCTTCCTCTTTCATTAACTCCTTCCCTCCCTCCTTCTCTCCCTCTCTTCCTATTTCATTAACTCCTTCCCTCCCTCCTTTCCTCCTTCCCTCCCTCGTTCATTCAACTTTCCCATTCATTCATACACGTATAATCTCTTTTGTTCTCCTCCCCCTCAAACCACCACCTCCTTCCTTCTTTCTCCTTCTCTCCCCTTCCTCCTCCTCTCCCCCTTCCTCCTCCTACTCCCCCTTCCTCCTCCTCCCCCCCCTTCCTCCTTCCTCTTTCTCCCCCTTAAACCACCCGTGACAACCACCACCTCCCACTACTCGGTGCGCTATAGTTCCTCCAAGGTCCCTCCCACCTCCCCCCTTCCCTCCCTCCCCTCCCTCCCACCTCCCCCCTTCCCCCCTCTCCTCCCTCCCAAACTACACACGACCACCACCGCCCCGCTATTACCTACAATCACCGCTGCAATCACGAACAATCAGCTGACCCTTACTGCCATGTGGATGACGCCCCCCCCCCCCAATCTCACTCCCCCCCCTCCTTCCTCCCCCTCCTCTCTCCCCCCTCCTCAACACTCCTCCCCCCCCCAGATGTGTTGCGGAGGAGACCTGATCGCTGACCTCCTCTTCCATGACGAATTGCGGAGGAGGAAAAGGAAGGAAGGAAGGGAAGGAGAATGAGGTACGGGAAAGAAAGAAGGAATGAAAAGGGCAAAGAAGATGAGAAAAAATAGAGAAGGATGACAGAGACAGAAAAGAAGGAATAGAGATATGAGAAGAAAGAGGAACGAAGAAGAAGAGATTAAAGAAGAATGGGTGAAGGAGAGGTGGAGGAGTAGGGGAGAAGAGGAGGGAAGAAGGGGAAGGGGAGGAAGGGAAGGACGAGAAGGAGAGAAGGTTATAGGAGGAGAAGGAGAAGAGGGAGGAAAAGAAAAAGGGGAGGAGAAAGGAAGGAGGATATGACCTTTGACCCGCCCCAAGCGTGACCTCGGCGACCCAGCTGACGTCACTGTGGTCAAGACTCGGGTTAACCACCCTCAGGCGATCTTACCTAACCGCTCGTGCCAAATACCTACCTGGCGAAGGAGGTAATTAAGGAATTTACCTGGTGTTCTCTTTTCTCTCTGTTGATTTTCATCTTTGTGTCGAATACTGAAAGAATATATTGAGTTTTCTTTTAATTATTTATATGGTTAATAGTAGTAGTAGTAGTAGTAGTAGTAGTAGTAGTGGTAGTGGTAATGAGAGTAGTAATGGTCGTAGTAGTGATAGTAGTAGTAAGGAGATTATTTTGAGTAGTTGCATGTGATTAATATTTTTTTTTTGGTTCTTAAGGAAAATAACCATGCAATATCTCAGTCATTACTCCTAAACAAAATACAATGTTTATTTACCACTAAAATTCTCATCTGTTAAATAAGAGGAAATATTAACACAAAAAACACAACGCAACATGAAAAACCAAACATAAAATATATCAACATTTTCCAAGCGTCTGTTTAGTATCATTTTAATATATTTTCTTACTTGTTAACATCAGGTAAACATAATCTCACCTTTTCATCTATTTGTAGACATTACCTTAACATCACAGCACAACAAAAGCCTCAAAACACACCTGTAATGTTTTTATGTTACCTGTTGTCTAATTTGCATATGGAGATGATTGATCCCCCGACTTATTAATAGGTCTTTTAATACCCACAAACACCCGCATTCACGTGGATTATTGTGGAGGTAAATGGCACAAACACCTGCCATCAGTGAGGCGTCCCAAACAAACGAGGGTTAATTAAGGTTGTATAAGGCAGGTGTGTCTGTGTGTGTGTGTGTCAGTGAGTCAGGTGAGTCAATGTCTTGACTTTTATCCCGAGGCTGTTGTCATTGTGTTGGGGGAGAGGAGGGGTGGGGTAGGGGGAGGGGAGGGTAAAGGAGAGGAAGGGTGAGGGTAGAGGAGAAAGAGAGGAGGGGGGGGGTTGGTAGGAAGACAGGTAAGATGGGGATAATTAACATACCTGGGCATTAATTACTTCCTATTGACAATTTTCATCTCACAATGGGTCTTCACTCTCAAGGTATGGTGATGGGGGTAGTTATGGTGATGATGGTGGTTGTGGTGGTTGCAATGATGCTTGTTATGGTATTGGGGGATGCTTGTGATAATAGTGATTGTTGTGGTGATGGTAGGTAGTTATGGTGGTGGTTGTGGTGATGGTAAGTAGTTATGGTTGTGTTATGGTGATGGTAGGTTATTATGGTGGTGGTTGTGGTGATGGTAGGTAGTTATGGTTGTGTTATGGTGATGGTAGGTTATTATGGTGGTGGTTGTGGTGATGGTAGGTAGTTATGGTTGTGTTATGGTGATGGTAGGTTATTATGGTGGTGGTTGTGGTGATGGTAGGTAGTTATGGTTGTGTTATGGTGATGGTAGGTTATTATGGTGGTGGTTGTGGTGATGGTAAGTAGTTATGGTTGTGTTATGGTGATGGTAGGTTATTATGGTGGTGGTTGTGGTGATGGTAAGTAGTTATGGTGGTGGTTGTGGTGATGGTAGGTTATTATGGTGGTGGTTGTGGTGATGGTAGGTAGTTATGGTGGTGGTTGTGGTGATGGTAGGTAGTTATGGTTGTGTTATGGTGATGGTAGGTTATTATGGTGGTGGTTGTGGTGATGGTAGGTAGTTATGGTTGTGTTATGGTGATGGTAGGTTATTATGGTGGTGGTTGTGGTGATGGTAGGTAGTTATGGTGGTGGTTGTGGTGATGGTAGGTAGTTATGGTTGTGTTATGGTGATGGTAGGTTATTATGGTGGTGGTTGTGGTGATGGTAAGTAGTTATGGTTGTGTTATGGTGATGGTAGGTTATTATAGTGGTGGTTGTGGTGATGGTAAGTAGTTATGGTTGTGTTATGGTGATGGTAGGTAGTTATGGTGGTGGTTGTGGTGATGGTAAGTAGTTATGGTTGTGTTATGGTGATGGTAGGTTATTATGGTGGTGGTTGTGGTGATGGTAGGTAGTTATGGTTGTGTTATGGTGATGGTAGGTTATTATGGTGGTGGTTGTGGTGATGGTAGGTAGTTATGGTTGTGTTATGGTGATGGTAGGTTATTATGGTGGTGGTTGTGGTGATGGTAGGTAGTTATGGTTGTGTTATGGTGATGGTAGGTTATTATGGTGGTGGTTGTGGTGATGGTAAGTAGTTATGGTTGTGTTATGGTGATGGTAGGTTATTATGGTGGTGGTTGTGGTGATGGTAAGTAGTTATGGTGGTGGTTGTGGTGATGGTAGGTTATTATGGTGGTGGTTGTGGTGATGGTAGGTAGTTATGGTGGTGGTTGTGGTGATGGTAGGTAGTTATGGTTGTGTTATGGTGATGGTAGGTTATTATGGTGGTGGTTGTGGTGATGGTAGGTAGTTATGGTGGTGGTTGTGGTGATGGTAGGTAGTTATGGTTGTGTTATGGTGATGGTAGGTTATTATGGTGGTGGTTGTGGTGATGGTAAGTAGTTATGGTTGTGTTATGGTGATGGTAGGTTATTATGGTGGTGGTTGTGGTGATGGTAGGTAGTTATGGTGGTATCTGTGAGTGTATATAATGATGGTAGGCGACTCGATAATAGGAATGTTTGTTTAAAAGTCATTAGAGAGAAGAAGTCAATTGAATGGTCACTTCAGACTGGAATCAAAGTTGTTTTCAAGAGAGCAAAAGTTGTACCAAATGTGGTTTGGTTGTGCATTCACTTGTTCATATAAACTTAACCCTTTGACTACCATGATTTAACCCTTTGATAATGGTGATTTAACCCTTTGATGGTGATTTAACCCTTTGATGGTACTTTAACCCTTTGATAGTGATTTAATCCTTTGATGGTACTTTAACCCTTTAATGGTGATTTAACCCTTTCACCCTTAAAGACTCAAAGGGTTAATATCTAACCCAACCTAACCTGCTTTTAATCTAAACTTAACTTTAACCTCAGCGCTAACACTTGAGGGCAGACCAGACCTCACGTTTATCATTACTTTGTGTTTAGTGTTGTTGTGTGTGGCAATATCCACTCAGGTAAGGATCATAATTTTCTGTACTGTATTTTTTTGTTTGTTAATTGATTATCTGTTTGTGTTGCTGCGGTCAAGAAGCCTCGAGCGATCCTGTCCTCACACCACCGAGGAGAGAGAGAGAGAGAGTGTGTGTGTGTGTGTGTGTGTGTGTGTGTGTGTGTGTAACCCTTCCTGTTACACTCACTACATGATTCATACATCTCTCTTCTCTTCTGTACTTTTCTCGTTCTTATCTTTTCAATTTTATTGAGATTTCACTTTTGCAAAAAGTTTTGTCCATTTATGTTAAATATGTGTGTCGCTTTATCTACCCTGCCACCTCTCCTGCAGGGCTCTCTCCCCTGATCCGCCCCCATGTGTGTGAAAACTGGTCACACACGTGATATATATATATATATATATATATATATATATATATATATATATATATATATATATATATATATATATATATATATATATATATATATATATACCATGCTCGACTGCACCTTCTGACACTGTTGTCTGAATGTCAGAGGTTCAACAAAAAGGTTCTTACCAACACAGTCGTAATCACGTGACCTTAACCCCTGACCACTCGAGAACAAGACCCACAGCTTGTCTTATTTTCTCTTGCCCACACACACACACGCACACAAATCAATTTCCCACATCCCTGGGGAGGAAACATCTTTTGGTAATACCAAGTTACCAACACCTGAGGTAAAAACAAATACTTATCACCTCTGGTTATTATATATTTACAAACTCGCTCCCAAGGCCAGTGGTGGCCGAAGGCTCCAGTGTCGCGCCTTGTATATAAAGAGTTACCTGATCCATCACTGAGAGGGAAACGCCTCAAGGAAACACTAATATCATTCACCAACAACGACAACTAAACTTATTCCTCTAGTGATTAATTCATATTTGTAATTTTCTCTTATATTTACAGTGTGTGTGTGTGTGTGTGTGTGTGTGTGTGTGTGTACACGCATTAGGGGTCGTCTTCCTATCTGAGGGTTGGCGACCACGGCCCTCCACTCTAAACATTCCATGATATTATATTTCTCATGACCAAAAATTACATTAATTACATTAGCCTGGGGGGGGGGGTGGGAAGGAGGTCACTAGTGCTGGAAATTACTGGAATAGTTTAACTACAGGTGTCTCACAATTAACCCGTTAAAACACCACGTTACTGAGAGCTGTCTTGTGGGGGGGGGGGGGGGAGGTGGCGATTCTCAAGAGCAGGTTTGTCCAATTAGGTGATTTGATGATGTGTTAAGAACTTGTTAATGACTTGTAATGACGACAGCTTGGTGATATGGGAACGACAAGCTTGACAAGAGAGTGACAGATGGTAGACGACAGGGTGATGGTGAAAGTGATGGTGACGGTGATGTACATGACAGAATGGTGACGACGAGGTGATGTTGACAGAATAGAATAATAATGATGATGATAACAAGAATAACAGTAATAGTATAACAAAGATGATAAGGCGACGGTAAGAGGGAATAACGAAGACGAGAAGAACGATTTACAAAATAGTAAAAAAAAAATACGATAATATGACAGATATCATAGACGACAAAAATGACACAATGATAACGACGATGACGACGACAACAAGACAATGACAATAATGATGGGACAATGATGACACTAATAAGATACTTACTATAACAGAAGTGCAACAATAATAATCACCCACGTACCCTCTAGACACAGCCCCTGGTCCTTAAACGTCCGTGATCGTATCCTTAACCCCTGGGACCTCCCTGCACCGTCGCTGCCACTGCCCGGAGGCGTTGTTGCTCCTGTTGCTGGTGGTAACGGCGGCGGGTGTCTGGCGGGGGAAAGCGGGGCCAGGGGCGAGCACTAGGAGCCTGGGGGTGTGGGTGAGAGCTAGGGGCAAGCGTTGGGGGCGTGGGTGAGAGCTAGGGGCGAGTGTTGGGGGCGTGGGTGAGGGCTAGGGGGTCTTGGGGAGGGGGGAGATACGGGTGAGGGCGAAAGCAGCAACTGGCTTTTGGGGAGGAGTGGAGATTGTTTTTGGGAGGAAGGAAGGAAGGAAGGAAGGTTTGTTGGGGTTAGCAATGGCTATTAGGGGTAAAGAGGGGAAGGAAGGGGAGGGGAGAGGAGGGGAGAGGAGAGGACAAACAGTGGAACATAGGAAGGGATATAAGAAGTGAGGGAGGAGAGAAAGGAAGGGAGTGGCAAAGAGTGAGTGAAAGAATGGCAAAAAAATTGAAGAAAGGAAGGAACGGGTGAGGAGTGGCAAGTATGAGAGAGGAAGGAGGGGAAGGAAGGAGAAGAGGAGGGAGGAAGGAGGGGAAGGAGTAGGAGGATAGGAGGAAGGAAGGTAGGAGGAAGCAGGTAAGCCACAAACCGGCAGACTGGTGGTCGTCAACACCTGCCACAGGAAATGTTTACTTGGTGATCTACCTGGAGGTGGAGCGGGAGGTGGTAGAGGTCACGGCCACCCACCACCACCACCCCTTGCCCACCACCACCCCTTTGCCCACCACCACCCCTTTGCCCACCACCACCCTTTGCCCACCACCATCCCTTTTGCCCACCACCACCCCTTGCCCACCACCACCCCTTTGCCCACAACCACCCCTTTGCCCATCACCACCCATGCCCACCACCACCCCCTCCTGCCCACCACCGCCCCCCCCGACTCCCCTACCCACCAAGACTCTACCTAGCCTAGATTCGTTCACTCAGCCCCACCTTGAAGATAAAAATTAAATGACAGAATCTTGATATATTAGAGATCAGTGAATAACATTGTCACCGCCGTAAGATTTATAGAGTTAGAAGAATATTACGATATAGAACAGGATTTAATATATACTCCAGGTTCTTTACATAATCACAGTTTCTTATCATTGTTAAGCTTCATCAATAACCCACAATGCCATTCTTAATGTCTGAGGGTTGGCGACCATGCTCCCCCCCACACCCCCCCCCCTCCTCTCTTCTCCACAACCTCCCCACCTCGTCAACCCTCCCACCTTCCCCACCTCTACAACCCCCCTCCCCTCCCCCCCAAAAAGAGATACAGTAGAATAAGCAGAAATTTGTTATTTATTGACCGATTTACAAGGAAATTATTGTATACCTCTTTCTCAGACCCGGCTAGGCTAGGTTAGGTTAGGTTAGGTTAGGTTAGGTTATTCTGAACGATATTATCCCTTCCACCCATATTTCTTTATGTTAACCAAAATTTGATATCTTGATTATAACTTGTTCAAATGGCTTTTAGAAAATGTTCTAATGATTTTTAGAATATTTTAATTACTTTTGCAATGCTAATTACTCGCCACTTATGGGTTTTCGAGGTCATTTCTTGGTGCTTGTGTATTATTCTGGATGTACTTAAATAGTTAGGCACATTAAATTTTAGTTCAGAGAGAAAAAGTATTTTAAGCCAAAAATCCTTACAATTTTTGGCATTTCGTCCTCTCCCTCTCTCCTCTTCCTCCCCTTCTCCTTCTTTTCTTACCCCCTTCTCCTTTTTCCCTCTCCCCCTCTCACCCCTCCTTTCTTTCCTACCCCTTCTATCCTCCCTTCCCTCTCACCCATCCTTTCCCCTCCTCCCCTCCCACCTTTTACCACAAGAGGTCAAGGGAAGTGACGTGTGTGTGTGGGTGGGGGGGGGAGGGGGGGGGGGGGGGGGGGTCAGGGGATCACGTAGGTCAGCTGGTGGTCAGACTGGAACAAGAGACAACACAAAAGGAGCCTCTAGTGGCCACTGAGAGGACTACTAAAGCCTTAAAACCTAACCCAACCTAACCTGACGTAACGTAACCTAAACGTAACGTGTGTTCTAACCAATGCATCGATAGCTCCACCGCACAACTCTCGCACGGTCTAAAATTAAAAGTTCATTATAGTGTTGAGACTCTAAGCAAGTCAGCGCTTCACGATGCTCTTTTGTTCTGTTTTTTTGTTTTTGTTTTTGAAGACGTAGGGAAAGAAAACGTAACCTTAACTTAAACCCATCACACACGTACACAAACACGCAACTACGTCAAAGCGAGTTAATGTGTCGAGTTTCTGCCTAATGATAAACAAAAATATAACCTAATCTAACCTAAACTAACATAACATCAACCAAACCTAATCTAACCTAACCTAACCTTACTTAATCTAATATAACTTGACCCAACCCAACAGATGTTAGTTATGTAGGGATTCGGAGTTCGTTTTGGGGGGTTCAGGGTTCGTTTTGGGGGTTCGGTATTCGTTTTACGGGGTTCAGGGTTCGTTTTGGGGGTTCGGTATTCGTTTTGGGGGTTCGGTATTCGTTTTGGGGGTTCGGTATTCGTTTTGTGGGTTCGGTATTCGTTTTACGGGGTTCAGGGTTCGTTTTGGTGATATCAATTAGGATCTCAAGGCTCGTCGAATTATTCTAAGGAAAACTATTCAGCCTATGAGAGTCCTGCGTCTAGCCTTGCCTTGGTCATAAATATCTAGTCTCTGTAATCTCGCCTGGCACGACAAACATTCGCCACGGGGTCTGGTGGGTAGATAGCTGACACCCCCTTCCCCACCCATCCCCTGTCTGTCCCCCTCCCTGCCCCCCTTCCCCACCCCTCCCCTCTCTGTCCCCCTCCCTGCCCCCCTTCCCCACCCCTCCCCTCTCTGTCCCCCTCCCTGCCCCCCTTCCCCACCCCTCCCCTCTCTGTTCCCCTCCCTTACCCCCTTCCCCTCCCTACTACGCCTTACTCCTTGTACACAAACTCCTGAAATTCCACGATGAAGAATTCCCCTTGAAAGCATTGAGCCTCACCTTATCTACTTCTTGTTAGTAAAGCTTAAATAAACCGTATGTAACTTTATCCTCTGTTAATTCAAAGCTATATCTGTACAGCATTTATCTTTATATATCTTAACTAAAAGCTATAAATTATACAGTACGTAACTTTTATCTTTGCTAATCTATAAAATAAAATATGCAGAATTTTCCCTCATCTTGAAATAAATTGCATTCTCTTTTCTTTACAGTAACTTAACCCACGAGGAAAAAAAAATCACCTCTACTGAAAGCTAAAATCTATATAAGCTCTATTTTTTTATTTTAGCTGCGAGTTTAACTGTACCGCTAGAGACGACATTATTTATGCAAACTGAGGGTTAAGTTGGGGGGGTGGAATTTAATCGTTTTTTGTTCCCCTTTACAATGAATTTGGATTTGTCTAATTCTCCGGATACCTGGACGTGACGTATATAAGTTCTCGAGAACGGCGCTGATCTGAGGATGATTATAGAATTGAGAACTTGTGTTATGATGTCGCCTTGGCTAGCTACTGGCTTTGGGCTTCCTTTGTTATTTACATTATTATTCTCTCTCTCTCTCTCTCTCTCTCTCTCTCTCTCTCTCTCTCTCTCTCTCTCTCTCTCTGGGAACCGGAAGAACAACAACAGGAAGACGGGAAATAATGATAAAAATGACGTTGGTAAAGACGCAAGGAGATGACTACATGGCCCAAGAAGGAGAGAAGGGAGAGGAGGAAGATAAGAAATAGGAGAAAGAGAGAGAGAGAAAGATAATAATGAGGATGACAGGTGGAGAAGGTGGTCAGTGAAGCGTAGAGGTGCAACACACACACACACACACACACATTATGATAACTACGGAAGAGACATAAATAAATAAGACACGAATAATGTAAACACGAATATAGATCCACGGATATTTTATTGTTATTAGACAGACGAACGTACACGAAACACAGGTCAGGTTAGGTTAGGTTGGGGGTCAGTACTTGGCTTAGATAATTAGACCCTTGTTGTGGTATCTCATTATGTGTGTGTGTGTGTGTGGGTGTACTATCATTAATTAAGAAACTCGTCCACAGGTAACACCATATGGTATGCCCAACACCTGAACCCTGGATTCGAACCCATAACACCTACCACCACCACCACCGACGCCACGTTCAACCAACACTCAAATGTAAAAAAAATCTGCAATAATTGTTTGTAGAAAATTATCCCACGTACGATACATTAATGTTCACTATATCAAGGTAATTTATTAACTAATTATTAAGAATGACCTCGTTAGCATATAGGAACAAGTAGTTAAGTAGTTGGATGAATTTATTTTGCGTAATTACTTAAGTATATAGCACACCTGTGATGAGGCCAGCCGTGTAGCGAGGTACACGTGTCAGGTGGACCCAGGTTTAGAAGGTCCCAGTCTGGGTGTTAGGATTGTGACCGCCTGTCCTAATAGGCCCCAATCCTAAGGGAAATCAATCGTTTTAGGCCCCAGTTCTAATGGGCCCTAATCCTAAGGGGTCCCCAATCCTACTAGGCCCCAATCCTAAGGGAGATGCACCATCCTAACCCAACATTTTACAGATAGAGAGATCCTAAACTCTTATGATTAATTTAAGGACTCAATAGGACGAGAGGATCCTTCGAGACACTCACGCCTATTTTATCCTTCAAATGTAGTGGGAAAAAATATATATCCTACACGTAACCAAAGGAAACATTAGGGAGTTGGGTGTGTGTGTGTGTGTGTGTGTGTGTGTGTGTGTGGTCGTCGCCATAGCTCACCTCTAAGTCGTGTGGGTCCATTTGGTTTCGTCTGGTTAAGCTGTGGTGGTGTTCGGTTAAGCTGTGGTTTCGTCCCGTTCAGTTGTCTTTTTCGTCGTTTTAAGTTGTAGTTTCGTCTCGTCTCGTTGGTTTATCGTCCGGTTAATCGTCCCTTAAATGTGTATTATTGTATCGTTTCTTAAGTAGTGTAATATTTTCAGACCAATGTACTTTTTCCCACCAAAATACCTCATTTCATAGTTTAAAAGTAATATTATTTTCTCTCTTAACAAAATCCTAAAAGTTTGTCCTTCAATAATAGGAATTTCTTTTTTCGTCTGAATAAAAATTAAAATAATTCATCCAATGACTAAAACCGAGTGTTACCAAATGTTATGTTTATCACTGGTGACGTAAACACCCCCCCTCCCCCCCTACCCCTCCACCTCCCCCTCCACCCTCCCCCTCCACCCCCCTCCCCCCAATGTGGATCCTGTTACAGGCTAGTGAACATCCGCTTCTCATAGTTGTTACAGCTTTGGGAAGATTCTAGCCCTCTCCCTCTATATCCCTCCGTCCCTCCCTCCCTCTCCGTCTATCTCCCTCCCTCCCTCCCTCCCTCTCTCCCTCCCTCCCTCCCTCCCTCCAACAGGACGCGGATGACGGCAATTTTCTTCACGAAGTTTGGAGACGATTTTCTTGCTCGCTTCTTCATCCATCAAATTAAAGTTTGCTTGAATGTTTCTGCTTCTCACTATGTAACGGGAAGGAGCTTGGAGTGTTATCTGTCCGTCCGTCCGTTCGTTCGTTCGTTTGTGCTTGCGTTCATCCGTTCTTTTATGCGTCTTTGTGTCCAAGCTTGCGGTCCGCTTTATGAACATGAGATCATAGGAATAAGTTGAGTTAGACTTCGCTTTATACCACTGCTGCTGCCTCTCTCTCTCTCTCTCTCTCACACACACACACACACACACACACACTATAAACAGTCACAAACTCATGAATGCAAAAAAAATAGATAAAAAAGAACTCCATCCAAACTCATCTTTCATACCTTATACTCTGGCCTGTTCCTTGCTCCTCCCAGTTCCTCTTAGCCTTATACAGAGGTCGAGTCTCGCCTCATACGGTCTGCCCCTGCTCTTGCTGTCTCCACATTAGGGACAGTTGAGTCTTAATACTCCTCGCCCTGTTTGACGAGATCTGGTCTTAATTCTGGGAGCCTCGTCAGCTGAACAGGAGTCTTATGAGTCAGGGAGTCTTACCAGCAGTCAGGGAGTCTTACCAGCAGTCAGGGAGCCTCCTCAGTTGATCGAGAGTCTAACCTAACCTAACTTAATCCTCTCTCTATCCCTATCCTCTCTCTCTCTTCCTCTTTCCTCTCTCTATCCTTCTCTCTCCTCCTTTACTCCGCCTCTTGTCCTTATCGTTCTTTCCTTCCTCAATTATTGTTTACTTGTTTATACCGAACCTTTATAGCGTATTGTATTATCGTGTGTGTGTGCGTGTGTGCGTGTGCGCGTGTGCGTGTGTGTGTGTGTGTGTGTGTGTGTGTGTGTGTGTGTGTGTGCGCGTGCGATATTTGGTACAGCGGGGGAGGAGTAGTCATGTCGTACAGGGGAGAGGAGGGGGAGACAAGGGGAGAGGAAGAGGGGAGACAAGGGGAGAGGAAGAGGGTAAAAGGGAAGGAAGGGAAGGAAAATGAATAAAAACAAAGAGGGGGGTAGAAGAAAGGAGGAATAAATGGAGAAAGAAGGAATATAGAAAAGGGAGTGAGGTGGAACTGCGGTAAAAGGTGGAGGAAGGGGGAAGGGGGAGTTTGTGGTGAAAGGGGGAGGAGGAGGGGGAACTTGCGGCTAATGGGGGTTGGGAGGGGAAGGGGGAAGATAGTAAGTACTTGTGGGGTGGGGGAAGGGGATTGTGGTGTCTGAAGAGGGGTGGGAAGGGGAGAAAGGGGGAGAGGATGGAAGGGTGAGGAGGGGAGAAAGGGGGAGAGGATTGCGGTGTCTTGGGGTGGAAGCGGGAGGAGGAGGAGGGCAGGTAACGTCTCAGGTGTGCTCAGGTAATTGCAGAACAGAGACGCCTGAGGGTGTCCTGGCTCCATAGTTCACCAGGGCTGAACCGAGGTGCGGGGGGGGGGGGGGAGGGGCGCGTGCGTGTGGTGGTGATAACAATCCTTCACCTTTCCCTCTCCCCCCCTCTCCCCCCTCTCCCTCTCTTCCTTTCCCTCCCTCCTTTCACTATCCACCCTATCTTTCCTATCCTCCCCTCCCTACCTTTCTCTCCCTCCCTTACTCATCCTACTTCCCTACGTTTCCCTCTTCTTATCCCCCCTCCTTCCCCACCCCCACCCCCTCACCTCTCCCCCTCATCATTTCCCCCCTCACCTACACCTGTCGCCAGTGAAATGATGAGTCACCGCCCCACCCCCTATACATCACCACCTCCTCCTCCCCCTCCTCCAAACCCCTCCTCCCCCTTCCCATCCTCCTCCACCTCCCCCTCCTCTACAACCCAACCAACGAGGGGGGGGGGGGGCGACCTATTGATGTACATGCCACGGTTTTATTGGTGCTGCTGGTGACTTCCTCCTGCTGGTGACTTCTTCGTTCTGGTGACGTCCATTGTCCTGGTGATTTTCAGTGTCTCGGTGATAGTGCTGAAGGGCTCACAACGCCAACAACGGCTCCAGTGACAACAGAGCCGAAAACGGGGGTTAAGAGTTACTCCGATTACAACAGAACTAACAACAAGAATGGAAAAACGTCTTCGGGAACAACAGAAATCCACAACGGGAGAAGAAAACAGCTCTGAGGGCAATTACACCCACAACGGGGATGAAAACAACGGCTCCGGGAAAAAATAAATCCACAACGGAGAAACAACGACTACCAGGGCAACAGAAACCACAACGGGAGTGAAAACAAACGGCTCCGGAGGCAGACGAGCCCCTAGAGGCACCCCTTAGTACACCCCCCGAGGTAGGCGACGCTGGTGCAGGTCCTCGCTTCCAGGCCGTCACCTCCTGCTCGCTGACCGGAACCGTCTAGCCCGACCGTAGCCGCAGACTGTAACTGTAGGACACGCGCTGTGGAGGACCGTAGCCAGTGACCGGAGCATTAGGAAACGTTCTGGTGACCGTGGCAACTGACCGTAACTATGGGACATGTGCTAAAGACCGTAGATACATGTAGGACACGTACTGAGGATCATAGTAAAGTGTCCGTAACTATAGGGGAACCGTAACAAGTGTCCGGAACTCTGGAGGGAAGGGGGTGGGGGGGGGGGGAATCATCCATACTCGAACGCAAGAAAAGTCCAGCTTGGTGACCGGACCTTCAAGGAGGACTCGAGCCGGTTGTCTTGGCTTTGCACATTGACCGGAACTGAGGAGAGGACCGGCCAAGAAAACCAACCGGAAAACGGAAGCATAAAATCCCGAGCCGTGGACCGTGACCGATGACCGGAACTTACCGAGCGGCGCACCGGACTTGTCGGGGGGAGAGGGGGGTCTAGAAGTGATTACCTCCCCTCCCCCCCCCCCCCCCGACACCTGCTTTTGCGTTAACCTGCAGTTGTGTTAGGCTTTATGGTGTGTGTGTGTGTGTGTGTGTGTGTGTGTGTGTGAGAATCTAACTTAACATAATCGAATTTACTCAAACCTAACTTAACCAAACTAAATGTAAATGAATCTAGCTTAACTTCGCCCAAATCTAACTCGACTATTAACCTAACTCAACCAACCTACCTATAACTTACGACCTTAACCTATCCCTAACGTAAACTTAACCTGCAACTAACCTAACCCAACCAAACCAAACCTACCCTTAACTTAACATAACCCAGCCCAAACTTAACTTAACCACATCGGGTGTTCTAGCTCGCAAAAATATAAAGCCAGGAGCTAGTTTTTTCCCCCCAGGAGGATGGAAAGAAATCCCGGCCAGTGTGTGAGTCTTACCTTCTGCTGACCACAACTCACCCAAGCTTAATTGATTTCAGTACGTTGTCGCTACACCTCCCCTTGTTGTTGCTGTGACGTGCATGCAGCTGTTGAGACGAAGCTGGTGCTGTTTTTGGTGTTATGCTTATAATCTCTTTCTCTCTCTCTCTCTCTCTCTCTCTCTCTCTCTCTCTCTCTCTCTCTCTCTCTCTCTCTCTCTCTCTCTCTCTGGGGTAAAGAAGGCCCAACGGAACCCATCAGGTAAACACGATATCACGTCACCTCACCATCATCAAGGTAAGATTTGACACCCAGAGAACCCGAGAAAAGAACCCCTGTGTTCCTCAACTAGTGGCTGGGGTGAGGTGTGGGGTGGGGTGGGGTGGGGTGTGGGTGTGGTGGGGTGAGGGTCGAGGCCATGAACTTCGGAATTAATCATTAACATTTTGGAAAAGGTAAAAGATATATATATAGTTTAAAGGCGAATCGAATCTGATTTATAGATAATACACGTCACTATTTGGAATTAGCATATGCGGTTTTCCTTGTGTGTGTTGTGGTGGGTGTGTGGGGGAGGTGGGTGAGCGAGTGTGGGGAGGTGGTAAAAGTGGGTGAGTGGGGATAGATAGATAGATAGATAGATAGATAGATAGATATTAAGATAGATACCGAATGATAGCCCCTCCTTCACTCCCCCGTCCCTTCCTCCTTCCCTTCTCCTCATTTGACCTCACTTCACACAGGTCACAGGTCGTGTGATTTGACAGCGCCTTATATGGATCATCGAGAACCTTAAAGTGTCGAGTATCAATCAGTTCCGACACACACACACACACACACACACACACACACGATGCCTCTTGGAGTAAATCTTATTGTTGATGTCCTGGCAGTACCTAACTCCTTGAGGGAACTGAGGAGGTCTTCTTTGTTCACGTTTGTTCTTCTTGTTCTTCGTGTTCTTATTCTTCCTTCTTCTCTACATCATATTATTGTTCTTATTCTTGTTCTTCATATTGTGTGTTCTTCTATGCCTATACATCCTCTTCTTGTTCTTCTCTGTTCTTATTGTTCTTTATGATTTGTTCTTGCGTGCGTGAGGGTAATTTCAGGCATCACTTTATTTTTATCCTGCGGGGAGAGGAAGAGAGGAAGGGGAGGGGGTGCGAGAAGGGGGAGGGGGTGTGAGAGGGGGGAGGGGTGCGAGAGGGGGGAGGGGTCGAGAGGGGGGAAGGCGTGCGAGAAGGGGGAGGGGGTGCGAGAGGGGGAGGGAGTGCGAGAGGGGGGAGGGGCTGTGTCTGGACCTATTAATGTTAACGCTGTGAGGGATAATGGAGGCTTATTAGTCGATTGCTGATGACATTTTAAGACGTGTGGGTGTGTGGGGGTGGGTGTGGGGGTGAGTGTGGGCGTGTGGGTTTCATAGTCCTGTTAAATGCCCTCCCTGTTTGATATCAGTGTTAAACCTCCACCCACACCACCCCTCCACCCACACCACCCCTCCACCCACACCACCCCCTCCACCCACACCACCCCCTCCACCCACACCACCCCCTCCATCCACACCACCCCCTCCACCCACACCATCCCTCCATCCACACCACCCCTCCACCCACACCATCCCTCCATCCACACCACCCCCTCCACCCACACCACCCCTCCACTCCACCCACACCATCCCTCCATCCACACCACCCCCTCCACCCACACCACCCCTCCACCCACACCACCCCTCCACCCACACCATCCCTCCACCACTACTTCGAACCACACCAACACTCCACCTATCACCTCTCTACCTACAGTACCCCTCCACCCACACCATCCCTCCATCCACACCACCCCTCCACCCACACCATCCCTCCACCTTACACCCCTCCACCTTACACCCCTCCACCCACACCATCCCTCCACCTTACACCCCTCCACCACTACTTCGATCCACACCAACACTCCACCTATCACCTCTCTACCTACAGTACCCCTCCACCCACACCACCCCTCCACCCACACCACCCCTCCACCCACACCACCCCCTCCACCCACACCGCCCCTCCACCCACCGTATAGGGCGGCAGGGAGAATACACTGGTGCCGCCATGAACAAGATCTGAATTAATCATGGAGGGCGTGGCTGCCCTGTTGTTAGGAGGGCGGTCAGGGGTGGCAAGAAAGAGAGGGGAAGGGGCAAGGGGGAGAGGGGGGACAAAGAGGCGAGAGGGAGGGGCAAGGGGGAAGGGTCAACTAAGGGAGGGGGCAAAAGGGAGAGGGAGGGACAAAAGGGAAAGGGAGGGGGTGTGTGTGGTTACAAGGCTGGTGTTGGGTGAGAAGAGAGTATAGAGGTGTAGAGGAAGGATGAATTGGAGGAGGACCTATTTGGAGTGGGAGGAGGACCTAGTAGCAGTGGGGGGAGGACCTAGTTGGAGTGGGAGGAGGACCTATTTGGAGTGGGAGGAGGATCTAGTAGCAGTGGGGGGAGGACCTAGTTGGAGTGGGAGGAGGACCTATTTGGAGTGGGAGGAGGACCTAGTAGCAGTGGGAGGAAGACCTAGTTGGAGTGGGAGGAGGATCTATTTGGAGTGGGAGGAGGACCTAGTAGCAGTGGGAGGAGGACCTAGTTGGAGTGGGAGGAGGACCTAGTTGGAGTGGGAGGAGGACCTAGTAGCAGTGGGAGGAGGACCTTGTTTACCTTTCCACATACAGTAGTTAAGACGAGGAGAGACAAACTATTACACTGTGTTGGTCTTAATCACACGTCGCCACTGTCTGGAGCCGAGTAATTGATAGTATGTGATTTCTTGCTAAGATCCCGTGTGGCCGGTTCTTGAAGGCTGCTGATGATTTGTGGATGTGATTTCTTACTGTGACTATTACACTATATTTACTGAAGCCTCATTTCGCCATTGCATGAAGATAAGTGATTTAGAGGTGTGATTTCTTTGTGTGATTATTAAGATCCCATAAGAGTGCTTGAAAGGACGTGATTGATTGGATGTGATTTTTATAACTAAATTTGGTTAAGGATCCATATCGCTAATCTAATGTAATTGATTGGCAGATGGTGATTTTTTTTACCTGGTGGTGATTGTAGGTGGTTACTGGCGAGTGTCCAGGTGCTTTGCCAATGGACAATCCCTGTTAACGAAGTCTTATGAGTTTTGCGTGACCCGCCTGCCTCCCTCTCACACTTGGCATCTATCTCGTTACTTTTACCCACATATTCTTTACTCTTCCATCTACCACAACCTTTCCTTTTTCCGTTTGCTAACCCTTTTCCATTAGCTACCTCCTCGTTACTGTCTTTTCCATTTCTCCTTCTCTCTCCCACCACTACCTCCTGTTCCATCTCTTTCTTCTCCTCATTACCACTACACCTTGCCACTATACCTCTCCCACTGCCCATTCCATCATGCTTCCACTCTACCCCTTTCCTCCTCCTCCTCCTTTCCATATTACTATCCTCCCTCTCCTCTTCCTCCTGTTACCCCCCCACTCCCCCCCACTCCCCCCCAACCCCCCCCCCTCTCTCCCAGACACGCCCCCTGGACAGCCAATCACGCCTCGTCGTTCCACTGTATTGATGTTCCCTTATGTGGGTCGTTCCCTCGCCACCACGACTTCTTGTCCGCCCACGCCCACCCACAACCTGCTTAATCCTGTCCTTGTCTTCTGTGCAAGTCCTGAACCCACGCCCACCCACGACCTCTTTGATCTTGCCCGTGTCTTCCTCGCCCTTCTTACCCTCTTCACGCCCACAGTGATAACCTTAGAACCTTCATAACGTGCCCACGCCCTGCCCCCATGCCCCGCCCATGCCCTGCCCTCCTTGGTCATCTTTGCCCAACCTTCCTGCCCTTACCCCCGTGCCCTATTTGCCCCTGCCTACGCCCTACATCTAATACCCATGGCCTCATAAATGCCCTGTACCCATTTATACCCCCCGTGCCCTCCACCCATGCTCTCTCTGACCCACTCAAGACCTTTTCTTATCTACCTGCAGTTCTTGACCCTCTCCATGCCCGATCAGACTCTCCTTATATCCTCCATACCCACTCTACCCTATCCACGCCCTCTCTACCCCACCCACGCCTCTCTAACCCCCATCCACGCCCTTTCTACCCTATCCACGCCCTCTCTACCCCATCCACGCCCTCTCTCACCCCATCCACGCCCTCTCTCACCCCATCCACGCCCTTTCTCACCCCATCCACGCCCTGTCTACCCATCCACGCCCTCTCTACCCCATCCACGCCCTCTCTCACCCCATCCACGCCCTCTCTACCCCATCCACGCCCTCTCTCACCCCATCCACGCCCTCTCTAACCCCATCCACGCCCTCTCTCACCCCATCCACGCCCTCTCTACCCCATCCACGCCCTCTCTCACCCCATCCACGCCCTCTCTCACCCCATCCACGCCCTCTCTACCCCATCCACGCCCTCTCTACCCCATCCACGCCCTCTCTCACCCATCCACGCCCTCTCTACCCGATCCACGCCCTCTCTCACCCCATCCACGCCCTCTCTACCCCATCCACGCCCTCTCTCACCCCATCCACGCCCTTTCTACCCCATCCACGCCCTCTCTCACCCCATCCACGCCCTCTCTAACCCCATCCACGCCCTTTCTCACCCCATCCACGCCCTCTCTACCCCACCCACGCCCACTCGTGCCCCGTCTGGCTTCCCCCTCGGTGTGACAGAAGGTAAATAAGGGTAGACGATGGCCTCATTACCGCCACCGTTGATCATCATTAAGACAGACAGACAGACAGACCGTCGCCCACGCCACCGACTTATATATTACCTTCATTAAACGCCAGTCCTCGTGCGGGGAATAACGGAGAAGGGGAGAGAGAGAGAGAGAGAGAGAGAGAGAGAGAAAGAGAGAGAGAGAGAGCCTTCCATTCCACTGTCATCAACTCCCTTCCTCACCACCTCCTCCCTTCCACTCCCTCCCTCCCTCCCTCCCTCCTTCCTTCCTTCCTTCCTTCCTTCCTTCCTTCCACTCCCTACCTCCTCCATTCCCCTCCCTCAAGTGTCTGTCTGTAGGTAGGTAATGGATTGGATGGGAAAGAGACACAGAGTAGCGAAGATGAATAAAATGATTGATGGAATGGATAAGTTGAAGACTGATGGAAGGGGTTGGGTCAAAGGGGTGATGGGAATGGGGTGATGGAACAGGTAATTACGTAACTAAGCAGATTGGATAACGTGATTGGCTGGACAAGATAACGTGAGTGTCCGGACAAGATAACGTGATTGGCTGGACAAGATAACGTGATTGGCCGGACATAATAGCATAGGTAACCGGACAACATAGATAACCGGATAATGTAGGTGGCCGGATGAAGTATTTGATGCCCAGATATGGTAACTGGGTGACTATACTGCAATCGGTGGCCGGATAAGGAAACTAGCCGGCCGTGTAAGGCGCCCCTCAACTCTGACCGAACACTAAACCTGTCAGGGTAGCTTCAGGTGGGCCAGGCCGGGTATAAATTTAGAGATAAGTCATCTTTGTCTTGAGAGAGAGGAGGGGGGGGGGTAAGGTCAGGACGGACACCTTCTTAATTAGAACACCTCAGTGACCCCGTACAGGTATGGTGAAGGGGCAGACTTGTTTATTTAGATTACGTCGGTAGCAGATTTGAGTCACCTGGGGAAACGTTTTGGTGTGTGTGTGTGTGTGGTGTGTGTGTGTGTGTGTGTGTGTGTGTGTGTGTGTGTGTGACTCACTAACGGGATATACTGACTCGCTGGGCCCCGTCTTCATTCATTCCTTCATCTCTGACTTACGATTTCTTCTTTCACTGTCATTCATTACTGGGGATTCGATTAACAACTCCCACTCGTTTATTTCTTGACGATTGGAATCAGTAGTTACAATCACAGTGTTGCCATGATTGGGGTCTTTAGATTATGTTAAACAGCTGGTGATTGGTGTTGAAGAGACAGGTCAGACAGGTAGATATATAGGTAGACAAATAGGTAGGTAGATAGGTAGGTCGATAGATATATAGGTAGACAAACAGATAAATAGACAGATTAGAGAGATGGATAGACAGACATAAAGGTAAGGGGACATACGTAGACAGATAGGTAGATAGAGACAGGTAGGCACAGGAGATGAAGCTGTAACTACCGAGGACTCCAGCCAATGGTTTATCATCGGGTCGAACACATGAGAGGTTGATAAGATCCATGTTTACGGCTCCTGCTATACACCATCATCCTGACCAGACCACCACGCCCACTCACCACCCACCCACCCACCCACCCACCCTGATGCCTTCCTCACCCTTCCCACCTACCTACTGCCCACCCTGACGCCTCCCTAACCCATCCACCCACCCTGATTGCCTCTCTAACCCACCTACCTTACCCCACCTCACCCACCATCCCCACTCCAGCCCTCCTCCATACCCTCTCCATCACAGCTGATCAGTGCACCTCCTCCCCCCCCCCCTTCTCTTATCTCCCCCTCCCTCTATTCTACCTCCACCTGCTGTGTCCAATTACGTATGTTGAAGCTCATAGCACACTGCTACCTCCCTACCTTCCTCCCTCCATCCATCCTCCTTCCCTTTCTCCACCCTCCTTCCTTTCCTGACACACACACACACACACACACACACACACACACACACACACACACACATCTTGAGGAGAATGAAATAAAGAAACACTTAGGAAGAAATCAATTCACACGAGCCAGTCTCACACGTCTAATGACAGAGCCAGAGTCAGGCCCTTAGATGTGAGAAGAGAAACTAAGGGAGGGAGAGGATGGGTGTGGTGTTGGGAGCTGCACCATAGACCCTCAGCCCATCACGTGTATGTTGAGGGAGTGTACAGATGGAGGAGGTGGTGTTAGGGCGGTACATTAACCCAGGAGGAAGTGTTGATATATTAAGGGACTATACTAGTGAGCACGTGTGGACCTGGGCACTGGCACTACTGTCTACGATCATAGTGTGTCAGCAGGTATAAAGGGATTCAGTTAATTTTACTACTATTACTACAATTACTACTACTACTACTGCTACTACTACTTTATTTACATACGAACACACCCTCCTCCGCATCCACCCTCACTTGCTATTTACATTTTTCGTCGTGTGTGTGTGTGTGTGTGTGTTACTGGCGTACCTAAAAGAGGGAATTTGAGACTCCTCCAATTTTCTCCTCTCGATTTCGTTACCATATCAGCCAATATCTCCAGCATCTCCAATTTCCCCCTCAAGTCCAGCTAACCCCCCCCCCCCCCCCCCCCCCTCTCTATCTCCCCTCCACCTGAGTCACACACAGACAACAACAACATTAGGCCTAATACTTAATTATCACTCATCTCGCTAGGGTACACACACACACACACACACACACACACACACACACATACACAAACAGACACCTGTGGTTCCTTAATTACAGGTGTGGTAGGAGGCTTGCTCGGTGACAGCTGTCGGAAGTTACAGGTACAGAGCGGGAGGTGTGAGCTAGGGGTTAGTGTCGGGTTACGGGGCGTGAAGCGTAACGGGAGGAGGCGGGGGGGAGGAGAAAGCAGTGAGTGGGTGATGGTGTTTGGTGAGTGATTGTGGATGGGTGAGTGGGTGTTGGGTAGGTGGATGAGTGGGTAGGTGGCGGTGAAGGTGACCTTGTTGTTGACATTAGAGTGGCAAGACGTCTTCTGGGTTAATCTAAGAGTGACTGATGTATGCCTGTGTGAAGCATCTCTCTCTCTCTCTCTCTCTCTCTCTCTCTCTCTTAATTAACGCCGGGGTTGGACGTGACGGTGGTGCAGTGAGTCGCTGTTGTACTGTACCGTGTGTTGTGTAAGACTGTAAATTGACTGGAAGTTAATGCTGTGTTCCTGTCCCCTTTCCCTCATTCCTTCATTTCCCTTCCCTTCCCTTTCCCCCATCCCTCCCCTCCCCACCCCTTCACTTATTAGTATTAGTAATAGTAGTAGTAGTAGTAGTAGTAGTAGTAGTAGTAGTAGTAGTAGTAGTAGTCGTAGTAGTATTTCAAATGTTCAACTAATCCCGTGTTGCCACTTAGCCTCTGTCTCTGGTATAAAACTTGCATATTTGCTTAATCCCGTAAATACGAGGACTTAAAAAATAGGTAAAAGGAGAGAAGAGATAAAGGAAAAGAAATAAGAAAGTTGGAGGAATGAAGAGGAGGAGGAAGAGGGAAGAGGAAGAGGGAAGAGGAAGAGAAAGAATGGAAGGTTATTACGTGTTACTGTTTAATGGAGTATTATCAGAATTAATACTGTACTGTAAATATTTATAAGACGAGGTGAAAGTGTGTGTGTGTGTGTGTGTGTGTGTGTGTACAGGTCATCAGTGTAACAAACCCTCCTCTCTCTCACGTACACTGTGCAGGTAACACACTCACCTCATCTCACCTGTCTATACACTGCACTTGCTTACTTTACTTTATATAATCGCCAGCACTAATTTGGTTTTGGTTTGAGAAAGTTAGAATTTACGAGTTTTTATTTTTGGAGACTTGTGTTAATCTGTCTAGAATTTTTTTTTAATCTTATTGTTAGTTTGAAATTGATTTTTTTCCGCCTGGCCTGTAACTCTTAAGCTGAATTACATTGTATCTTTTGTTCTTCTTAATTAATAGTCCCGCAGCTGACTTTTTTTTACCCTAGTTCATGGGAGTTTGTTCCAAGTTTTGAAATTATGGAAAATATTCGTCTTTGTTATTACTATAAATTTTAATACACAAGCAATAGTTTAATTTTTTTTTTTAATTCTTTGTTTAAAAAAATATGAACAGTACTTGTATATTTTAATTACAATTTTTATTTTAATTATGATAATGTTAAAAAAATCCTACATATTCATTTTAAATTTTGTTTTCAATTACAGAGTTTAAGTTTGGGAAAGTAAGTTGATCGCCACCCTGTGATATTTTTTTTTATTAAGCTTCTCGTGACTGCTGGGGTCTGGGGGCTAAGTTGTGGGGACTAGGGGAGGGGGCTAAGCAGTAATACGCCTTGACGTCACGAAGAAGCAGATCCCCATCATACTTAAGTAAGAGAAACGCCCCTCTAACTGTTATTAAATTTGTTTCACGTGTGCTTATAACCTGCCCCCCCCCCCCCATGTGCCCCTCGCCCGGTGGTCGAGGGGCATCGTCACGGCTCCCGGCTGTGGATGGGTACAGCTGGTGGTGGTGAGGGGTACAGGTGGTGGTGAGTGCCCAGCTGGTGGTGATGAGGGGTACAACAGGTGGTGATGAGTGGTACAGGTGGTGGTGGTGAGTGGTACAGGTGGTGGTGGTGAGTGCCCAGCTGGTGGTGAGTGCCCAGCTGGTGGTGATGAGAGGTACAACAGGTGGTAATGAGTGGTACAACAGGTGGTGATGAGTGGTACAGGTGGTGGTGATGAGGGGTACAACAGGTGGTGGTGGTGAGTGCCCAGCTGGTGGTGATCTTGATAGACTTGTGAGGAAGACAGTGGTATAGGTAGGAAGGACACAGGTGCTTCACTTATAATATGTTGATCTTTACTCAAGTGCTTCAGTTATAACATACTCGAGTGCTTCATTATTATTTGTTGTTCTTTACTCAAGTACTTCAGTTATCCAGGTTATTAAAAACACTTCACGTAATTAATTGATTTTCTACAATATTCAACTACCTTAAAAAAAAATCCTTATCTCCTGGTTAAGAAAACTTTTTATCTACTTTATAACCGTGAAATAATGTCATTAACCCGTTATTAAAGTCATGCGAGACGAATAAATGTGTTTTATTAACCACATAAATAAATCAAGTTATATATATTTATTTTATTCTTTTCGATTCTTTTTATTAATTTTATTTTTTTTTATTTTTTTTTTTTTACATTACGATATATTTGTTTTCTCTCGTTATGTTGGGAAAAAAATTATTTATTCTTTCTAATCATAATTGAGACAAAAATAACTTAAAAGACATTTGTAATTATTTATTGTTATTTAATTTGTAGTTTATTCGTAGCCGAGGGAAGAAAAAGGCATATTTTTAATTTGTTTATTTTGGTGTGGGTTGTTTTTTTTTGGGGGGGGGGGGGTGGGGGGGGCGTGAGTTAGTGTTTTGTTTTTGCCATGAGTGACCGAAGGGTAGTGAGGTAGGGTGAGTGACCGAGGTGAGTGACGGAGGGAGGTTGAAATCCCTCCTTTTCTCCTTGTCCACCTCCCCCCCCCCCTCCTCCTCCTCTTCCTCTTCCTCCCCCTCTTCCTCCCCCTTTTCTCCACCTCCCCCGCTTCCTCCTCCACCCCCTCTTCTTCTTCTTCTCCTCTTCCTCCTCCTTTACCCACGCCCTTGTGTCACAGGTCTCAGAGTGGGGGCGGGGGGGTGGGGGCGTTGGCCAGCTTTCACTTATCATTACAAATAAATTGATACCACTTCTTGTGCTCTTCTCTGCCTGTTTTTCTTCCTCTTCCTCCTCCTCTTCCTCCTCTTCCTCCTCCTCCTCCTCCTCCTCGTAATATCAACACTGGGGTCACTTCTTGCCGTCATTGAGTCGATATAAGGGACGCACGTGAGGACCTTTTAGCAATAATGGGCACTGTGGGTGAGGGTGTGGGGACGGTCGCCTCATTCTTGCGGTTGACGGTAGTGTGGGGGTTATATCCATACTAGTAATAATGATCTTTGAAAAAAAAAATAATTTATATATTATTGAGTTGTAGGAAAAAGTATAGATTATAATATGATAATGATGGTATAAATGTTATTAGTTAATTTCCAGGATTTTGATTGGGACACAGTTTGTTGTTGGGTAGTTTAATAGAGACGTGATCTGGTTTCTTAGTGATAGTTACGTAGTTTATTTGTAATTTCATTGAGACGTAGTTTGATAAATACAACACTATCCGCCCTGGGTAGACTCTCTCGATCCAGTCGGCTGAAAAGGTGAAAAAAACAAGATACGTTTGACCTCAGAATTACACCATTAAAGGAAGGTTGAAATTAACTGAAAAAAAAAACCATTGCATCTTGATCTTTCTTATGCTTCGACTCTCTAATGGCATAGTTAATGGCATAGTTGTTGTTAATTCAGGCATACTTCAGCGCTAATAGCCAAGGGTGTTCTGTAATTAGCCGCCGTCTCTTGTTCAATCACGGCCTGGTTTGATTTGTTCTGCCTGCTAGTAGAAGGCTAGTAATGGCTGCCTGAATATAGTGTTTTGAGTGTGTTAGGATTGCCGTCTGTGTGTATCTGTCTTGTACCAACCCCCCTTCCCCGCCCCGAGGTATGCCAGCCAACAGGGGAGGAAGGGGAAGAGGAGAGGGAGGATTAAGCGGAGGGGGAAGAGGAGTGGGGAGGGAGGGGGGGGGGGGGAGGTTAATTGAAAGTCAGGTAGGTTCGCTCTCTTATATTAGCAGAGTTAATTTTTGGGGGAGTACCTACCTGACTGACTAACTGACCTAACTGATTGAAGATGCACCAATTGAGGGCTAAACTGACTAATAGACTGAGAGATACTTCACCCCTCCCTTCTTCCCCTCTCACCCCCCCCCCTCCCCTCTTCCCCTCTCCCCCCCATCCTCCCCCCGCCTACGTCCCTCATTGGCTTATATCACCTACATGTAGTTGGGTTAGGAGGACCTGTGATAACTAATTAATGAGCAGTTAGTTGGTTCAGTTGGTGATTTGGTGACTTGACTGGGTTATCGGTGTGTCTTGCCTCACTTGTCCAAGAGGGATAATGAAAGATATAAAAGGTGTGATTGGGCTCAGGTAATCAATATGGTAGAGTTTCCCCTTCATCCGCTCTCGTTTTCTTTGAGTGACAGCCAGATTGTTAACACACACACACACACACACACACACGCACACACACACACACACATCTTAACATAGCCACAACATAATAAAAACAGGTTGACGCCCCTAATAATAAAACTGAGTGGGACCCAAGTCAGTACCTTGAGGGATCACGTTACACATTGAATGGAGGAGGAGAAAGTTTAGGAGGGAGTGTGATCTCATTTACGAAGACGGAATTAGAATATGTAAATAAACAGTGAGAGAGAGAGAGAAGATAACGAAATAGTAATGAATTTAAAGACAGTGCTAATACTACTACTACTACTACTAATAATAATAATAATAATAATAATAATAATAAATAATACCACCAACTTACTTTTTACCGAGAGTTATTCACATAAGCCTCTGAGTCTCACAGCAATTTCTACAAAACTTAAAAAAAAATTATATAAATCAATTAAACCATAAACCCAAGTGTGACCCTAGGCATAAACAGAGACCAAAATAAACCAAACAAACAAGGGATAAATAAGGACATGAGATAAACAGACGATGAGGGAATATGGCAAACGACAATAAATTATGAGAAACGATGACAGTGAGAGTGACAGATTCCAGGACAGATGGACAGGGAAGTGAGACAGATGGAGAGGCTGTGTGTGAGGAGGTAGAGAAGGAGGAGGGAGAGGTAGAGAAGAAGGAGGAGGGAGAGGTAGAGAAGGAGGAGGGAGAGGTAGAGAAGGAGGAGGGAGAGGTAGAGAAGGTGGAGGGAGAGGTAGAGAAGAAGAAGAAGGAGGGGGAGGTTAAACTAGACGAAGGTGTTGAATGATGATGATGTTGACCTCACATATGGCAAGAGGGTTAGGTTAGTTTAGTACACGTCTCGGTGTTGTTACTGTTTGTTGTTGTTGTTGTTTCTGAAGGTCATCGTCACTACTTTCTTCGTCATCTGTGTATAATGTTTACTGACGATGATGACGATGAACTAAAAACTATGACGTGTTATACCTCGTCTCTCATACACCCATCATCATCATCATCATCAACATAATACTACGACGATGATGATGACGACGACTACGATGATGACGACAAACTACAAATAATGACATATTACAGGAGAATAACATAATATAGTAAAAAATAATAATAATAATTCAGACGGTGATAATAATTCCAGAACTATGATAATTTCCTCCATTAAATCTTGTATAACTTCATGTTAACTTCAGTTTTAAATAATCCACGCTGTAATCCACGCTACAATCCACGCTGTAATCCACGAAAGGTTAAGATCATAGCCCGCAGAGTGTCTTGTGTTCCCGGCTGACAGGTGCTGGTGGTGGTACCTGTGTGTGTTGACTATAATAACTTTTCATTATTTACTAAACTGTCAACGTAACAAAGTATATAACAATTAAATAAAAATATTACAAAGAACAAAATACTACCGCTTCGTTACGTAAATTTAAAACAAGTGAAGAATAATGAATATAAATTATAAAATTGTTAAACGATAATGTAGTGTTTCATCAGGGTGAGCGCGTGCCAATAATATTTTTAATAGAGTATAGTATATCCTGAATGAGTTACAGTCTTTTATTTATTATATTCTAACGTAACATAATTCTGTTTTTACGATGATTGGAATAATATTTGAGATAATTTACATTCCTTAGCTAAATATTCATTACATGTTAACAATATTTTTAGAGTATCTCGCATCCCAATTGAGTTTCAGTCTTTGTTTACTTATAGTCTGGCGTAGCACATTGTCTATTAATCTCCTGCTTACGGTGCCTGGGAGTGGTTAAAAACGCATTAATCTCCCTCACACTATGATCATACTTCCCTCGGTAACAATGGTATCTTCACTACATATTTACACTGAGTATCTACTCCTCACATCTTATCCAACCATCTCGCATAACACACATTACTACAGTATCCCCGGCATTATCAAGTCTTAATTCTACTACAATAATAATGAAAGACTTTAATAAGAAACTATATTTTCTTTAATGAATGAGGACTGGATGATTCACAACTGGTAGATAAGAGTGGAGTCAGCCGGCCAAGTTTCTCAACCAGTTCAGAGCCAGTAGAGTCCCCCAGCCAGCTCAAAACCGGGAGAAATAGGTGTTGCGATATGTTTCACCTCCACTAAACTTTCTGTGTTGATATTGGTCTTGTAGTAGTGGATAAAAGGTGAGTTTTATGAGTCGTTTTAGATGACAGGTTAAAAATTGCGATGGTTTATGCTGTTATAGATTTAGCGCCATTCTGGAACATAAATTTTCACTCTTTTTTCGCGGCTAGGAAGAGTACACACACACACACACCTCTCGTCTGGTGATCCCTAAATTTGACAGTTAAAAAAAGATCCATTTTTTCCCTCCATTATACAATAGTGACTGACGTATCTCCGACAAGACTCTGTGTATAGATTTAGGGCGGCGGGAGTTATCTGACGGTGAAGGCATCAATCATCCCTGCTTTAGATGTGGTAAACGTCTGCCTGGATACAAACTGATAGATTAATAAAAAACAAAAAACAAACTAGCATGTATATTGATTATTAAGGGAGGTATCTCATCATCTCGCCTAACAACACGAGGAGGAGGAGGAGGAGAAACAGTACTTGATGGGGAAGGAAAGTAATTTTTGCCACTCTGCCATAACCGGGTGTAGCGTCAGATGGGATATAGATTGATAGATTAATAAGAATATGCAAGGCCCCCGCTCACGTTGTATTGGTCCTGGAACACGCCACTCTATAATGTCTGGGGAAGCATATGACAGGTGGTATCGACGTTAGGAGGTCCCACCGTGTATTCATCCAGGCGTCCCACGTTTAATATTCTGACAATCATTTTGTAAAACCTCCTTAACTGGGGTCGGTCTTGATGAGGGTCTTGGGGTTGCGGTGTGCCAGCCAGCCGCTCCAGAACAACAAGGGATGGGGGGGGAAGGGAAGGTTACACTATATACACGGAGCATAAGAGCATAATACACTCATTTGTAGGATACACCTGAGCCTGGGTCCTCGCGTGCCTAGACAACTACGATGTACATTTTCGACATTTTCTCTTGACCGGCCGTAAAATGTAGTTACCGTCGAATCTGATGACCAATTACTGCCCTGGAGAATGGCTTCGTAAACAAGGTTCCTCTTTTATATGTTCCTCTAATATTAAAAGTTCCACCTCAACACGCTACTGTTTTTACACTCGATACAACATATATTTCTTGGCCTTGTTAAGTTACGTGGAAAATTACCTCCCCTCCTACCCCCCCCCCCCCCTACCCCCGCTCGTATACCACCCTTGTTTACTGGGAACGGTAGCGACAATGGTACACTTAGGTTGTCTGATGTATTCATTATTGTGTTGCAAACTATTGTCTTTATGGCCGCCTGTAATGGCTTGCTTGCATATTTATCTACCATATTATCGGTGCTTCAGTTAAACGCTTTTTTTTTTACGATGATGAACTAGTTAATGATGGTTCTCTTGTAGCTATTCCATCCCTCCCACCACACCACCACACCCTCAATCCCAACCCTACCACACCCATAATCCCACCCTACCACACCCATAACTCCACCCCTACCCTATCACACCCTCAATCCTTACTTCACACCCTCAATCCCCATCCCTACACCCCCCACACCACACCTATAGCCCCCCAATCCACACCACACCCATAGCCCCCAACCCACACCACACCCATAGTCCCCGACCCACCTAACCCATCAAAACATATCTTCCCTCCATCTACCACCCCTCACCACCCATCCCCCACCCCTCACCACCCATCCCTCTCCCCTCACCCCCCCCCCCCCACACCTCCTCCACAAACAGGAGCGTGAACTGAATCCTAAGTGTGATAATATGAAGGAGGACTCTCGCTAATGTTATCGCCTGAGAGACTTGGATCCCTAGAGGCACAGCTCATGTTGGAGATCCGTTCAAGAAGGGTCAAGATAGATTTTTTTTCCCAGGCGAGAGAAGACTTGGTGTGTTTCATCATTAGGCGTTAGGACGGAATAAGTGGATATTTTATAATTCTCAGTGTGTAGTGGTGGGTGGTGTTTAGCGATGCAATTTGTGCCGTTTAGTAGGTTATATAATATTACCCTAAAACCTGTATGATATAATGACTATTCTGGATGTTTCTTGATACTTGTTGTGGTGATGTTACTTAAACGATACAAATATGTTACTGATGAGTTGTTGTTACTTAGGAAACACTCAAATAGGTAACTGTACTGAGCTGTTGGGGCGATTATTACCCAAAACGTCTAAACTTAACATACGTCTTTATTATACTGAGCTCTAGGACTCAGTTGGCGACGCCGTGTGGGGACAAACAGACGCTGGTAGGAACAGCACGTCATTTCCCTACAAGGTTACAGGTCAACCAACAATAAGGAATCCATACTAATGAAAATACCAACATGTGTGTGTCGCTCCGGGCGTTGGGTGCTGGGCTAACTAATCGGATCTGTGTAATGAGACGAATGATACGTTTTGTTATAGTGGGGGAGGGGGGGGGGGGGTTAGAAGCCATTTGTTCACAATAATATAAATATCAAATCTATGAACTGAAGCGACGTTAAGAGATAGGGGACTTTTTTTTTATCTTGCTACACTTTGGAGGTTTGTCAGAATCTGTTGTTGCCTCGAAAACAAAATATGTAAACACACCATCGTCACAAAAGCATTCACACTCTTTAACCTAACCTAACCTAACCTAACCTAACCTAACCTAACCTTGCACCTCGTCGAGTAAGGACAAAATTCTTCTTCTACTACAAACGTTCCTATCTCTCTAAGGCTGTGTTTGTATACATTTTCTAAGACACTATATATACCAATTCTCTCTCTCTCCTAACCCCTTGTACCCACCACAACCTCTTTCAGTTTACCTCCGCCTGAATATTAATAGATGGTCCTCTTTACCTTAACGAAATGCTGATTGGCCAGGTATTTCCTCACTTACCTGTGCGAGAGGAGCATAGATGTGGGACTGAACAGGTGTTATACGCGGTCATGTTGAGAGCAGAGACGGAAAGGTACGATGAAAGAGGAGGAGGTCGATAAGGTGGAGAATAAGAGAGGAGAGGGAAGGAGAGTAGGAGATAACGATGGGGAGAGGAGGGCGGAGGAAATGAAAACAATGGGAGAGGAAGAAGGATAAAATGATGAAAAGTAGAGAAGAAGAATAAAGAAATGGTAAGAACAAGAAGAAGAAGAAGAGGGAAACGAAAATGGAAAGATGTAAGATGAGAGAGAGAGAGAGAGAGAGAGAGAGAGAGAGAGAGAGAGAGAGAGAGGGGGGGGAGGGCAGACAGACAGACAAACAGACAGAGGGAGGGAGAGAGGCGTGGCCAAGGATATGACCTGGGGGAAGGAGGGGAAGGGAGGAGGAGGAGGGGGGGGGGGAGGGGGCAGGGGAATGTATACGGCGGCCTTCTGACCTTTTCCAGGCAGCCCACAGGGTAATAAATCCAGCCACCATGCATGTATTCAGGAGGCTAGAGACGACCCCCCCCCCCCCTCTTGTGTGTGTGTGTCCGTCTGTCTGTCTGTCTGTCTGTCTGTCTGTCTCCTGCTGGTGATGTGGGGAACTGAGGTTACTGGTGGACTGAGATGGATGATAGGCACTGCTCTTAAGGACAGACACTATCCTAACCTAACCTAACCTAAACCGATTTAATGGATTTTAGCAAGTAGGCCGCCGTCAGCCACACCCACAACCGCCGTCAGCTATTCCCGCAGCGGCAGTCAGCCACTCCCGCAGCATAACTTGTCCTGGTGATGGTAATTGATCTCTGAAACTAAAGTAAAAGAACAAAAATATTCTCGTTATGAATTTCTCTTTAAGGCAAAACTAAATTCCGAAACTTGTGACTTGAATTTTTTACACTAGAAGATCGGGTTTGGTCTGGTCTGGTTTGGTTAGGTTAGGTTAGGTTAGAGTAGATTCATGAGGTTAGTGAACAATTTTCCATCAACGTAACACCCAAACTCATCTCAATAGACACGTTCAAGAGGAGTCAAACTATTACCTTTTTTTGTCCATCAACGAATGCAAAAACAAATACCAGATATACCGTTTTTTAATCTACATTTTTCTCTGGCGGGTTGTCGTGTGGAGCGTTGTGGGTGGTGGTAACAGGAGCGAGGATAAGAGAAATGATGGTGTAAATGAGAAATAATGATAGACAGTGAACGTGAGGGAAGGGGGGAGGGGTGATGGTGAAGTGACGTGATCGACACACCAAACACGGAGGTATACTGAGCCTCTGATCACTTGTCTCGCTTATAAGTTGACAACGAACGGGAGAAAATAGTGTTTGAGAGGTACAACATGGAATTCAATCCTCTTTTCTTGGGATCCGATACTTATAATCCATTACTCATGGTGATCAAATGCCATTTATAGTCCTGCAAATTATGAATCACACGTCGACTTACAGGAGAAAAAACTCGTTTGCTGCGGCCGTTTACACAACAGCCTGTCGGAGGAGAAGGAGGAGGGGTGGCAGGAGGAGAACCCAGGTCTCATTTTTCTACCTGCGTGATACGACGTCCCTGTTGTCCATTACTGAATATTATGGGCATTGAGAACTGAATCACATCTCGACTTGTACACGAACTTGTTATGTCAGATCACACGAGGGAGGTGGTGCTGGTGCTGGTGGGGGGTGAAGGAGGTAGGAGAGCCAAACTTTTCAATCCTTCTTCAGTAGGACGCCTCGGCTCACCCTAAGAAGACGTACAGTCAATCACCAGAGGCTCATGGGCAAGTCACTCTTAGCAGGAGACGTTTACACCGTGTTATTACGCCGTCCAGAATGTGGCGGACGATTCTGCCATCAAGCCCCCTCCCCTCCCCTCCCCTTGCACCCCCACCCCACCCCGGCGTCCGTCCACCTCAGGCTAGGCTCGTCCCTCCCTCAGCCAGCCAGCCAGTCAGACAGCCAACAGCCTCTCGTGAAACCCTGACCCCAACCTACCTCCTTCACCCGACCTACCTCCTTCACCCGACCTACCTCCTTCACCCGACCTACCTCCTTCATCGACTTCCTTCTCCAGCCGACCTCCCCTCTAACCTCCCTCCTCCTCAACCCGATCTACCCCTCAACTCCCTCACTCCACATCCAACTACAACAACTGGCAACACATAATCCAATCGTCATGGCAACACTCCAGATGTAACCATAGCAACTGAAGCACCACAACAAAGGCGTCGTCGTAAGTGAGGAAAACATCTCACCGTTTGAGGGAGGAGGAGGAAGAAGCAGAAGCCTTGCCTTATGTGGACGCCAGACTCTCAAGAACTCCTTTACTGTAGTACTTCTTGGGGAGACACGAGTAGGGAGACACGCTGGAGACTTAACCAGATATAGGAATACCTTTAGTCACTCCTCAAGATGCTCACCTGGTCGGGTACTTCAGGTATGATATGAGTACACGTCCAGGTATACTGTACAGGTAGTGAGATGTTGCTATGATGGTGCTAACGTTTAAAGATGTATTACAGGTACAATACTAAGTACAGGTACAGAATATGGTATTAACTACAGGTAAAAGTTAGGTATTATTAGATACAGGTATAGAATTAAATACGAATTACAGGTACATAGGCATAAATTACAGGTATATACAGAGTTAGGATGTAAAATACATACAGAATTAATTTTTAAGTACGTCAACAGGTTTAGACTTTAAGTGCAGGTACAACAGGTAGAGAGATAATCACCGGTAAGGATTTTCCGGATTTGGTTACTAATATGAGACTGGATTACCTGTTAAGGGCGTTCCGTATAAGGCCAAGGCGAACATATCCTTCCCTTATGGCTCGTGGTGAAGAGGGGGGGGGGGGGAGGGAACTACCAGCCCGAGGGGGAACTAATATGGTGTCTGATACATCATCGGCGACGGCCCGACAACCCGACGATGGAGGCACCCCGAGAGTATTTATTATTCATTGCCACCCAGTACCTGACACTACCTACTAGTACCTGATACTACCAGTACCTGACACTACCTACCAGTACCTGACACTACTAGCCAACAAGGACCTATGACTATTTGTCATTGACTATCATAACTGCTTCATCCACAATCGCCGGGACAGTTATTACCACAATTGCCACCACCACCACCACTACCACCACACCACCACCACCACCACCACTACCACCACCCACCACCACCACTACCACCACCACCACCACCACCACTACCACTACCACCACCACCACCACCACCACCACCACAAGCAACGCCGCCAATTATCTCAACAACTCTCACGCCCACACAGCCTCCCCTGCCTGTTAATGTACTGTATGTGTACCACCACTACCACAACAACTACTACCATTACCACAACTACTCCCCCTCCCTCCTCCTTACATAGAGACAACTTAGCGTCAACAAACATAACATTCTGGATGTGACCAACTGTAGGACTTAAAGGTTAGGTTAGGTTAATGTCCAAGAATAACATATTAACACTGATACAATCTGCCTCAACTAGAATCTATTTTTACCACCAGTTAGGAGACAACACTAGCGTACACAAACAACCACTCAAAACAGCCTCAACGATACACTAGTTTAGTCTGGTGTTATGTATCCAGGTCAGGTTAGTCTCTGTGTTTAATTATAATACTATTTTGGGAAGTTATTTTCATGCTCTGGCTTAAACCAACCTCAGAGTAAATGTTGCCTTCACATCTTCAGTTACGAGAGACATTCATCGTAAAAATCCCTCCTGAGAATCTTGATCTAGTCTCGTCAAACATCACCGAGACGAGGTTTAGGAGGAGGAGAACCCTTCAGGAGGACCCGTCAGGAGGACCCGTCAGGAGAACCCGTCAGGAGGCGCCATAAACCCGTAAAAAAAATCCCCAACAACGACAATTTTTACATAACTTGCACTAGTGAATCTCCCCCGCTTGTGTGTGTTCAACTTACATCGTCCACCACTCAGTATGCAGGCGCCGGCATCACTAACTATGTAATTTGTTGGTGCTGGGAATGGTGGTGGTGGTGGTGGTGCTCTGGTGGGATGCTGTTGAACTAGAGAAAAGAAGAGTTGGACGAATATTAACCCGGTAATAAGTAAACACTGAAGGAACACAAGTAGACGCTGAGTAATGTTTGGGACACAGGTTGGTGATGTGGGTGAAATATTTCGCTGTTATGAGTCCAATTAATCTTCGGATCCTGGACCAATATTTTGTTAAAGGTAAAACTGTGGATATCGTTACGTTTAGGTTCTTCGTTTTAGGTCATATCATCCTTGACCCCAGCCATAGTGTCTAGTGATATCAGGTCACATTTTACTTTTTCAATGGATGAGGTCAGCTTATCCTCGAGGTCGTCCTCCACCGTCGGGTTGGGGGTGGCAACTTTCGCCGTACTCTTAAGGTCGTGATGATGACGATAACACCACCACCTCGCTGGCCCCTTGATATACACCCTTACTGTATATACTCCCTGCATCTCAAAGACACAATTATTCAAATATCCAGCACCAACATGCATATCAGAAATACAAAACTGTTCCAGATAAACCATCAGTTAGAGTACAAGACAGGTATGCAAAGTTACAATGAGGCATGGTGTCAAGGGGGAATAAATTCACAGATAATACCTCTGGGGTCTGGCTGGCCACACCTCGGGTTCAGTCAGCGCCGGCACACTTACCACAGCTCGTATATCTAAAACACACCCACCAGTTTCTCGTACTAGTAATTAATGGCTGTCTTGTCGAGTACGGTTGACGGCCTTCTCCCTAATGGCGGTAGAAGACGGCCCTGTGGCCCCCTCGTCCTTCCGTCCGTCTTCTCCGTCGAGTGACTGTCAGTCGGTCAGTCAGCCGTCTTTTGTAACCTCACGGGACTTGTTGTTATCATTAAGCTACGTGGATATATAACCCGGTGTTAACTAAGTCCCTGGCCCGGTACTTAGGAGTTAGAATGCTAAAGTGTTCTCCAGTGGGGCGTAGTTACGGGTTGTCTTCCCGCGAGCAGAAGTTATGAGGAGAAAACCAGCGGGAGTTTCAAGTCTTGTTTACACAATGCGGAGTTATCTTAAGAGTCTCAAGCGCTCTACAACACGTCAAGAGTCAATTTCCTGTTGCAGTGAGAGATAAAGCGTGATTTCTTCAGTCGATGATGAAATAACGTAATTTATAAAGGCAACACAAGTATTTCTTTTAGAGTTATATGGGGTCTCGGCTGCTCCAGAAGACGCGACGAGGCTAATTCTCCATTGCACTGAGGAATAATTCAACGTGATCTCTGAAGTACCTCTGATGAAGTACCGTGATTTACAACATCAGCTCCCCTCCCCTTCCCCCATGAAAACAGACCGGAGACGGGGCCCCTCCTCATGAATACACAAGTCCCGGACATGTGTATCAGTGAGAGAAACAACCAGCTGTCATGGCACTTAAACACGGGTTATGGTTCACAGACAAGTTGCCAACAAGTGCGGCTCTGATTGGTGGAATGGTCTAAACACCTGCCTGTATGAAGCCCTTACCGCAGGATTGTAGAGGAGGGTCTGAGGCACCTCGCTATTACGGACCATCAGCTGTTGAAACATAACAACACGGACGTACGGTAATGATGACGGATGATTCGCGCCCTATGTGGCAACTTCCCTCCCCCCCCTTCTTCAACCTTAGTGGAGACATCTTTCTCTGTTTACTACCCAACATGTTTAAAACACACACACACACACAGAACCTTTCTCTCTGCCGTGTACACAGAGGTTACCAGACCAACAACATTCGCCCCTCACACACACACACACACACACAGTGACCAGCTCCCTCGTATAACAGAGCCAACACACAATAATATTATGACCCCGTGTGGCCCCCTGACCTCCCTCTTGGTAATTCTCTTGCAAAATACACAACGTCGCGAGTCTACAGGTTTATGGGTTTTGTTCATATACCGTGGTTAGGTTAGGTTAGGTTAGGTTAGGTCAGGTCAGGTCAGGTTAGGTTAGGTCAGGTTAGGTCAGGTTAGGTTAGGTTGAGAAGCTCTGGTTGTGGTATTTCTTCAGTGTTGTAGGGAAAGATTTAGACTAATAGTTACTAAGTGAAATAGTTAATTTTGTCCACTTTAATATACTGTACTACCACTAATACCACTACCGCTACTTCCAATACAACAACTACTACCACTACCACAACTACTACCACTACCACTACCACAACTACTACCACTACCACAACTACTACCACTACCACAACTACTACCACTCCCATACCCACTTCATTGTACGGGATCGTTCAGATACTGTTAATGAACTGTGGCTGTAACAGTTCACCAGTTGGCAATACTTCCTCAATGGCGTCGAGGAGAGACTAAACCATCCCCAATAACACGATAGAAAAAAAAAATTACAGTAATATGAAGATCTTGTATCCTCAGTGACTTATCCCAGTAACAAGGCTCGAACCCCAGTACTCAAAGACGTCAGGTTGAGGTGATAACCACTAAGCCCGTCAGCTACTTAGTGGGTTGTCGTCCGCGTCTGGCTTAACCGGGTTGGGAAACGATTCAGTTACGTTAATATACAGGGACAATGGAGGAGGTTTTGTTTGTATGTTTCTTTTGTTTCTTTACCTTAACGTAGTGACGGTCAGGGGCCAAGAGATGCAGTGATGCTGTCAAGGGGCCAACTTTTATATCTGATTAATAAGGATGAATGTTGCCCTATTTTTCTCTCTCCCTATTTACCGTTCCTATTATTGTTAGTGTAGGTGTGTGTGTGTGTGTGTGTGTGTGTGTGTGTACTATTTGTTTTGCGTTTAATCGTAGGGTATATATTTCCTTCCGTATTATCAAGACCTATTTTAATCATACCCTTCCTTCTCTCCCTCCCTCCTTCCTTCCCTCTTTCCCTCCTTCCTTCCCTCTCTCCCTCCCTCCTTCCCTCTCTCCCTCCCTCCCTCCTTCCTTCCTTCCTTCTCTCCCTCCCTCCTTCCTTCCCTCTCTCCCTCCCTCCCTCCTTCCTTCTCTCCCTCCTTCCTTCTCTCCCTCCCTCCTTCCTTCTCTCCCTCCCTCCTTCCTTCCTTCTCTCCCTCCCTCCTTCCTTCCTTCTCTCCCTCCTTCCTTCCTTCCCTCCCTCAGCCTTCATTACTTAATCCTCCATTACTTTGCATAAAACTGAACAACATTCGTTTCCGCTTAACAAAAAAAAAAGATTACTGTTTTGACCCCACAGTTGACAAGAGAATGGCCCCTTCTCCTCCAGCCTTCACTAATAGGTCACGAGCTCAGGAAACACAAGGTGGTGGTCGAGTGTTGTGGTGCAATCTAGGGGAGGGGGGGGGGAGGGAGGGGGATCTCGAAATGTAAATGCATTTAAATTGCATCTTTGGCAGCGACCATCCATCATGAGCCTCGACCCACTCATACAGCCACCGGGATATCCATGTCAGCAAGTTAACTCGGCAGCTATCATGGCGTTCATTCATTATGATAGGAGCATCATCGTCGCGTCTCGCCTCCTCCCTTGGTGAACCCTGCGGGTACTGCCGAGGATCCTCCACTGGACCCCGTCGCTCCAACACAACAAGGGGGCCCACCTAATGGACCCCAGATAAAGCTCGGTAAACACCTGCATTCAGGGTACACACACAACCAGTCTACCATCTGATACATGTAATATATGCAGGTGGCAGCTACTACCAGAGAACTACCTGCAATCATCTTAACCCCACCTGTTAACTACCTCACCTGTAGGGAAGCAAAAAAAAAAAAACAAGAAGATGAAAAAACTAGGTACTGCTTAGGTGCCCCCAGGAGTACAGCTAATCCCCCCACACCGCCTTGTTAAACTAGTACGATCAGCTTCTGTGGACTTGTTTTCAGAGACGCTAGCACACCGCGAGGGCTTCACCTAACCTGACATGAAGGCAAGACTCGGAGACACCCAGACGAGACCACCACACAACGGGGACCTGATGTACACAGAAGTCTATCACCGCCCCGCCACTCCACGACTGTCGGCCCTCATAGCCCCCCGTCTCTCCCACTGTTTTATGTCCTCCGCCGTGAATGTTGTCGGGGTATATTGTGTTACCCCCGTCTGTCTACACCTGCCTCACCAGAATGTATTGTGTTGGGTTGTGTTAGGTTGTGTTCTGTTGTGCTGTGATTAGTAGTACGGTGTTCTAAAATTTGGTTGTGTTTCATTTTTGTGATGCCATATATCAGCAGAATCCACTATTTAACAACACATTATGCTTCCAATGTCATAACCTTATGATTCTGTCACTACCTGGAGATTGCATCACCTGTACTCTACTGTACTCGTATTAGTTACTCGTATTACAGTTTAAGTCTTTGATTACGATGTGTTGTTTTTACGTAAGAATCCCTCACCTCAAGCGAGCCACTCAACACCCCCCCCCCCCGTGACCTCCCTCAGCAGCGTGACCTCCCCTACCAGCTTAACTCATTCTCACAGTATGACCACTCACGCTCTGGCTCTACTAATGCAACCTGACCCCAACTCCCGTCTTGACCTCTCCTAGTGGTTTGACCTCTTCCCGGCATGACCCTTTCCCTGGGCCTGATCTCGTTCTCTCTTGTCGACCTCCAGTGGTGATCTAACCCTTTCAATTTTCTTGCGAGGTCAGTAGTTGACCCCGAGCGCTACAGGTCTCCCCTGGTTACGATTGACCTGAGATAGGTGGTGGGTATTGTAGTCTTTTATCTGAAAGTGAAACCAGTTTTATTCTTGTTTACCCTCCAGTGTGTGGCATTATTATTATTATTATTATTATTATTATTATTATTATTATTATTATTATTATTATTTCTTCTCTCATAATTATATTTTTGCCACCATATTTAATGGAGACTAAGTTAATTTATGTGTGCGTGCGTGCGTGCGTGTGTGCGTGCGTGTGTGTGAGTAACAGGATCCAGTTAGCGGGAGGTCCAACATTTTGTTTTTGTTTTTGAGATATGAATGATAATACTTCATTATATGAGACCAGTCTGATGCTGACCAGGCGCTGGTGCTGTGACCGCGAGGTGCTGTGGTGGTGGTAGCAGTTGTGGTAGGGGATGGTGTTAGTTGTGGTAGGGGATGGTGTTAGTTGTGGTAGGGGATGGTGTTAGTTATGGTAGGGGATGGTGGTAGTTGTGGTAGGGGATGGTGGTAGTTGTGGTAGGGGATGGTGTTAGTTGTGGTAGGGGATGGTGTTAGTTGTGGTAGGGGATGGTGTTAGTTATGGTAGGGGATGGTGGTAGTTGTGGTAGGGGATGGTGGTAGTTGTGGTAGGGGATGGTGGTAGTTGTGGTAGGAGATGATGGTAGTTGTGGTAAGGGATGGTGGTAGTTGTGGTAGGGGATGGTGGTAGTTGTGGTAGGGGATGGTGGTAGTTGTGGTAGGAGATGATGGTAGTTGTGGTAAGGGATGGTGGTAGTTGTGGTAGGGGATGGTGGTAGTTGTGGTAGGAGATGGTGGTAGTTGTGGTAGGGGATGGTGGTAGTTATGGTAGGGGATGGTGGTAGTTGTGGTAGGGGATGGTGGTAGTTGTGGTAGGGAATGGTGGTAGTTGTGGTAGGGGATGGTGGTAGTTGTGGTAGGGAATGGTGGTGGTCTGGTGAGATGAGGTGAACTGGTCCCATTTCATCCCTTGTAATGTCCTCTAATCCTAGTATAACTCAGTCCCAATAAACCCAATTTACCCAAAACGAACCCCAAGCCTAATGGCCAGGTCAGGTCAGGTTAGGTCAGGTTAGGTTTGTGACCCATGAGAAGCCGAAGCATGTTAAAGCCTAGGGCCTCAACACCTCCCACTTGAGTCGGGGGCACTGTAGCGGCTTCTGGGAGGTAGGGGGGAGGAGGGGGATGGCGTGGGAGGGGGGATGGAAGGGAAGAGGGGGGGAGAAAAGGGAGAGGTCGACCTAGTGGTTAGGTTATTTTCGAGAGAGAGAGAGAGAGAGAGAGAGAGAGAGAGAGAGAGAGAGAAATTAAAAAAAAATAGAGAGAAAAGAAAAATGGACCAAGAGTAATATACAGACAAGAGACAGGGAGAGAGAAAGAGACAGACAGACAAGACGTTGACGGTAACATATATATGAACTAAATATGGCTGTGATGATTGGCCTGGCAGTGTACGTGTGTTTGTTCATTAAACCTCTAACTCCTGACAAGAATGATACAACCTCATTCACCGACCACCCCACAGTAAGTGCTCCTCTGTCCTCCTACACACGATAATAAAACTATAAACGAGGAAAGATTAATAATGATGATGATAATAGCGGTAATAAAAATAAGAGTAGTCATAATGGTAGTGATGATAATAATAATAGTAATAGTCGTAATTATAATAGTAATAGTAATGATAATAGTAATAATAATAGACTTGAAGTATTACCTTGATAACAACAACATTAAGTAAAATTAGATCACTTTTATCACATACAATGGTTAAAGTTGTTGGTTAATATCTACATGGGTTAATATTTCCAGTTAATATACAAAGGTAGTACCATGCGTTTGTTACAGGTAATAATTAAACTAACACACAGGTAACATATCAATGGATAGTAATTATGTTTGGTAAGAATTATATTACAATTATTCCTCATTAACCTGATTATCTTTGTCGAATAGAAATCAAAACACAAATTACCTTTCAATGGGTTCAATTATCAAAGATATTTATCAGGTATTATCACGGTGAGAATAATGTTAGTTACCATTATATTCCGACAACAGCCGCCGCCAGCCACAACAAATTATACTTTAAAATCGCGGTGAATGTACTCTGCGTTATCCTCACTACAGCTAATGATGGAGGGAGGCGAAAATAGCTTCATGGCGGAGAGGTGAGGGTGCACACAAACCATCTCATTAACCTGGCGGAGGCTTGTTAAAAGGGCCTTGTGTGTGTGTGTGTGTGTGTGTGTGTGTGTGCCCAGGTCCCAGTTTTCTTTAAGGCTCGTACAATAAATATTTACTTGTTACTGAAGATGGAAGTTGTCAGGCAATTGGTTGAGTTGAAGTAAAAAAAACATCACATCAAAATTGCATTGAGTTAAATACATTCATTTAAGCACCAGATCAAAGTTAAGGTACAGAATATTTTGATAAATGTTCTGTAACATTAAAATGTATCGAGTTTAGTCAATGGAAAGTTCTTGTATTTTTAGTTGTTGTTTCTAAGATAGTTTTATATACTAAGTTATTTTTTTTTTACTTGCAAGATAAAATTCACCAAATACAAACTTTATTTTTTTCCTCCCGCACACAATCCTCCCGCTGGTCAGGTCACCATTGGGTTGTGTGGTGACGTACGTGGCACCATTCTCCTCACTCACCAAGTTCACGGCATCTTAAACGTTTTCTCTTCTTATCTTGGCAACGTTTTTTTTTTTCCAGATAATAATAACTTGGACTCTGGGGGGAGGGGGAGGGGGGAAGGGTGTTAAGTGAGACATTGGCTGGGGGTCGAGGAGAGGAGAGGAGAGGAGAGGAGGAGAGAGGAGTGGCTGTCAGGGCCTTGTTTTGTCGGAGATAACAACGAGAAAAGTGAAAATCAAGATACTGTGTAGTTCTTCTCCCACTGCTGATGACTGACCGAGGGATAATCACTTTGCCCTCGTCTGGGTGTGTGTGTACGTATGTGTGAGTTTATGTATGTATGTTCATATATGTGTTTATATGTAGGTGTGTGTTTATATATATGTGTGTGTGTGTATATATATGTGTGTGTGTGTATATATATATGTGTGTGTGCGTACATGTGCGTGTGTGTAAACCGACTGTCCACACCAAGTTATCACAGCCACTTGTTATGCACGGGGGTCGGGTTAACAAGCGAGAAAACTATGATGTGAAACTTGTTAGTAATTACAGAGCGGGATTTGTTGAAGGTGTTATCAGTACTCCTCTAAGAGCTCTATTAAATAAACCCCAGCTGATTGTGTGTTCGGCCCCAGCTGATAGTGTGTTCGGCCCCAGCTGATAGTGTGTTCGACCCTAGCTGAGAGTGTGTTCGGCCCCAGGTGATAGTGTGTTTGGCCCCAGCTTATTGTGTGTTCGGCCCTAGCTGAGAGTGTGTTCGGCCCCAGGTGATAGTGTGTTCGGCCCCAGCTGATAGTGTGTTCGGCCCTAGCTGAGAGTGTGTTCGGCCCCAGGTGATAGTGTGTTCGGCCCCAGCTGATAGTGTGTTCGGCCCCAGCTGATAGTGTGTTCGGCCCTAGCTGATAGTGTGTTCGGCCCCAGCTGATAGTGTGTTCGGCCCTAGCTGATAGTGTGTTCGGCCCCAGCTGATAGTGTGTTCGGCCCCAGCTGACAGTGTGTTCGGCCCCAGGTGATAGTGTGTTCGGTCCCAGCTGATAGTGTGTTCGGCCCCAGCTGATAGTGTGTTCGGCCCCAGGTGATAGTGTGTTCGGCCCCAGCTGATAGTGTGTTCGGCCCCAGGTGATAGTGTGTTCGGCCCCAGGTGATAGTGTGTTCGGCCTCAGGTGATAGTGTGTTCGGCCCCAGGTGATAGTGTGTTCGGCCCCAGGTGATAGTGTGTTGGGGAGATAAGGTGTTGCTGCCGACGTCTTGTTTCCTTGCTCTTATCAGTGAAATATTGAGCTGGAGATTGTTGGCCGATGACCTATTTAAGATTACGGTGTCTGGTATGGTGTGTGGTGTGGTGTGTGGTGTGGTGCTGGCTAACAATACCTTGAGGGGTGAAGCACCAAGGTCGTAAAGTAACCTGGTGATTTTTTTCCCAGTGAAGATTATCTCAAAATATACCAACAGCTAGGGAGCGCTCGGCAGCCAGGCTTTGATTGGACGAAGTGCGTGACGTTATGTTTCTAAGAATAGATAAGGGGGTCCTCACGATGTTTATTATAACCACCCCAACCCACCCCCACCCCACCCCACCCCACCCCACCCCACCACCCCACCCCACCCCACCCCACCCCACTATATACTGAACATACCAATACCCTCTGTGGAAGACCCCCCCACCTCCCCCCTCAGTATGCCACAGTTCACAGCGCCGCCACGAAGGCCACAAAAAGAGAGGAAGGAACCGTCAGTGTTTCATTATGAACCTCGTTATCACCCAACAGCCGGAACTCCCCCTCCACAAAATCCGTGTGAAGAAGTACATCATCTCTCACACATCCTGCCCCGGGACACAGCTTCCTGCCCCCGGCGCCTTACACACACACACACACACACACACAAAACATGGGTCGTCTTCTCTCCTGTGTGACGCCTGGTGAGTGTGTCAGGGTGCGGGTGGTGTGGTGTAAGGGATGGTTGATGAGGGTGTGAGGGAGGTGAAGGTGTGAGGGCCGGATAATGCAGCATGAGAACCGGATAATGCAGTATGAGGGCCGGATGATGATGGTGTGAGGGCCTGATTAACACTCACCAACGTATCCTGTTTCTCCTCACCTCTACCTTGTCTGTCCTTTGTTATAACCTGGATTGATCACTTCTGCAGGTGTTTTTCTTACCATTTCCTCCCGACAGGTGTGAGCGGAGGAGAGGCGGTGGACGAGGGAATGTATCGTGTACTGTATGGAGCAATAGATGTCTGTAATACATTCTGTCTCTTTTACACTATATATCTTTCAGATTGATGGGATGGCTTTTAAAACCACATCGCTGGTCAAGAGTACGAATTTAACTTCTTGGAGGACACATCGTACTCATCTCAAGTCCAGGAAGGCTGCTTGGAATACGCCATCATCATCTGGAGTGTTGAGTACATATGCATTGAGTACACTTAGCCATGCTTCTGGAGTCTAGGTAAGTAAATTGTATTGTTTTTAAGTAGGGAGGAATACACGTTGATAGTTCGTTGTGCACATTCCTCCACCTTGCACAACAAACTAATCCATAGTGAAGTAAATTCTTGTATAATTACCCGTGATCCTGAATGAATTTTATATATTATATTATTTTACGCTTATATACCATCACCTCGCCAGATTATTCTCCATTTGATAATTTTATTCGCCGGATGAGGTATTTTTTCGCCACTTAATGAAAAAAAGGCGAATCAGGAGAAGAGTTCTTGAGTCCCGACTACCGAGGGCGCAGGACATGTTGCCTCCACCACCACTTAACGCCGTAGAGAAATGGTGATTAATAGACACCAATTAGTATCTCGCCTAACTAATTACTCGGCAATTTATCCAATTAACCATTACAATCAGATGCAAATAGAGTGATTAATAAGAGCTCAATCAATCCCCTTCAAATTCCTCCCCCTTCCTCCCTCAACCTCCACCTTCTTCTCCTCAACTCCTACCCTCCCCATCCCTTCCCCCTTCAATCCCCTTTACCCCTTCCCCTCCCCAACTTCTCAAATACCTCTTCCCCTCCCTCAGCCCCCTTTCCCTCAACCCCCTCCTCTCCCCTCCCTTTCTTCCCCCCTCCCTCCTCTACCCAGTTAACGCTCAATATTTTACGCTGCCGGGAATCACAACATCGTTAAGTGGTCACCTCACCAAATCAGTGTATAAGCACAATAATCATCGCTGGGGGTCTAACAGTAGGGAACTTCATTACTCACAGGTAATAAATGATTAACCTGTCACCTGTTTGATCCAACGCTCCTACTCACCTCTACGATGCGTCACTGTTTCAGGTATTTTTTGTTTTTTGTTTTTTGTTTTTAAAAGATGTGGTCGATGGCTGTTTATATATATTTTTTTTTTTATTTCTCATATTTCCAAAGGTGTGTAATTAATTAGTCATCTCATTTGCTTACCTGTCTTCGTTTTGTTGTTATTTTTTCTCTGTTGTTGATGTTTTAATGTCATTAATACGCTTTAATAAGGTAATTAAACACGTAACATACTTAGCAATAATGAGATAATTCTATGTTTTACTTTAATCATTTCCCACAGTTGTATATTAATTAGTAACACCATACAACTTAATGCAGACGATGCTGTTATATACTAATTTTCTTTATATATATGCGGAGTATTTATCAAGTGCATTCTAAAGACCTATAAGACTTAAGAAGCTCAGCTATGTAAATATTGTTGTTTTCTCCTAATATTTTCCTGGTTAAATGTATTATTATTATTTAAATTGTTAATGGTGTAGGTCAGTTGTGTCAGTCATGTTACACCGTCTTTAACTTCTCTCAGTAACAGCTTGATGTTGTAGGTGTGTATGTCGTTCTTACCCACGACCCTCCCACCTCCCGTGTTCCTCCCGCTAATCAGTTCATTCTAGGCGCTGTTGGTGTTTATAAATAGTCTGTAATTAGGACAAGAATACATTAACAAAGGTATTATAATCACACACACACACACGTCTGATGATTAACACGTATTTACAGTATAGTGACCTTCAATAACTCAGGCTCGTGTTCCAGAGACCTCACGGGGGAGGGGGGGAGGTCAAATAAATTACAAAACTGAGATAAAAACATCAACATTGAAGGTAAACACAAACATAACTTATCGTCTCATATATTTACATAATTATTACAGCATATATCCCCGCCAGGTGTAGCCACAGGTGCGAAAGATAATCCGAAATGGCTCTTCCAGTTTAACATTTTCAAACGAAGCATAAAAGGGAGTTACAGTTGCCGCACCGTGATTGGCCGGACGTGTATGTAAATAAGCGCCTCGACCACCAATCACGGGAGAGCTGGGTTTTTTTCTCACCCTAGATTAATCACGCTTGACCGGGGAAAACTCAACTCAATTAACTTTGAATTATTCGTTCACTTTGACGGTTGGTTTTAATAAACTGTCATATTCTCATTCCTCAGACACTCCTGCCATTTGTCTGACCTCGGCCGATAGCCATGACTAAACGTGCCCTTTCCTTCCTCACACCGAGCCGACGCCTCCAACCTCCTGCCGATGCCTCTAACACTCCTACCTATGCCTCTAACCTCCTGCCGATGCCTCTAACTCTCCTACCGATGCCTCTAGCCCTCCTGCCGATGCCTCTAACCTCCTACCGATGCCTCCAAACCTCCTGCCACTTTGCATCCCTAGCCTCACCCATCACTGGCATATTTTCAACTTGTTTTGGGCATCATGGTGAGTTATTCTCGTCTGCTGTGTTTATCATTTTTCCATTCTCATGTTTTTTTTTTTTTTTTTTTGTGTGTGTGTGTGTTTTCATTTGTCTTGTGAACGTATACGACTCCTCAGATACCAGCTTAAAGTGTTTTTGACTTACTGTTGCATTTTTCATCTTCTTGGGTTAGGTTAGGTTAGGTTAGGAGACGTTTACTTAAAGTATAACCCATACCCATATCGTTACTACTACTACACCCGCATGCTACACATATCAGGTACACCTAACACCTTTATATCTTCTATACACCTTTAAAACACCCTCACCCACCCACACCATTAACCACATCACTCGCCACACCCATACCCTCGCCACTCCTACCCAACCAGCCACCACACTCACACACCTTATTATTCCTCACAACTACTACATCATACCCACCCCACCCACCCACCACCACCCCACCCACCCACCCACATAACACACACTACATTACTCATTACACCCAAACCCTCGCCACACCTCACCCACCCTCACCCACCTCGCTCTCTCTCTGGCCTCTCTCTCTCCCCTCACATATATGGAGGTAATTTGTCTTGGGTCAGTCCCTAGCTTGAGGTATAATGACGCAGTTATCTGGAGTAAGCTAAAGCGACCGGTTCTTCCCTGAGCTGAAGAACCTCCTGCTGAAGGTGTGTGTGTGTGGTTCTATCCTGTGGTTCTTCTCTCCTGACGACTTACATTACCTCCTGACGATGTTGTGGTTCACCAACTGACGATGTGGTTCTCCCAATACACTATTTAAAGCAATAATTTTCCTTTCCTAAACGACCCGGTCCCTTTAGCCTAGCGGACTCTATATATGACTCCAGTAGAAGTATAAGAGACACAACCCAGCATAAGCGACGAGAAGGTTCAAGATCTGGTGTTGGATCGTATTGATGAACCCGAAGCGATTCATTAAGACTGAAACCGAATCCTCAAATGTTTCGCCCGTTCCTGTTTCTCTTATAACTGAGATTGGAAGAATGTTAAACGTACTTCGACTCTGTTTGTTTTGAATCTTGAATGTTGTAGGTTAAGTGAGCGAGGGAATTGCGTTCTCTCTCTCTCTCTCTCTCTCTCTCTCTCTCTCTCTCTCTCTCTCTCTCTCTCTCTCTCTCGTCTCAAGTCTAACGCTACATACTATAGGATCTGAACCTCTTGTAGACGGTAGAGAGGTGAGGGAAATGGAGAGTGAGGGAGGGTGAAGATGAGGATGAGGGAGGGTGAAGGTGAGGGTGAAGGTGAGGGTGAGAGTGTGAGGGAGAGTGAGGGAGAAAGTCGAGGTGAGGGAAGGATTTGGACAACAACAACAGCCAATGAGCCGCCAACTCCACTGCCCACGCGATGCTCTGATTGCTTTTTGTAGAGTGTGTTGAGGCTGAGTGACTGGATAATTGACTGGCTAGATGAGTGGTGGGATGAGTGACAGTGTGAGTGGCTTGGTTACTGGTGAGTGATTGGTTAGGTTGAGTGGCTAGATGAGTGGTGGGATGAGTGACACTGTGAGTGGCTCGGTTACTGTTACTGGTGAGTGATTGGTTAGGTTGAGTGGCTAAGTGATTGGTGGGATGAGTGACACTGTGAGTGGCTCGGTTACTGTTACTGGTGAGTGATTGGTTTGTTGACTCACTGACTCACTCACTCACTGGTTAGTTATGGTAGACTCTTTAATTCTAAATGACATGTAAACGACGTAATTTATTTAATTTCATTTAACTCTCTAATTCAAATTCAATCAACATCACAGGTACAAATATACAAATGCCAGTACAGTTACAGTTATACAAGCACAGGTAGAGAGGTACAAGTACAGACACAGGTACGTAATTACAGGTACAAAGACTTCATATCAATATAAGTTTCCTATTTATCTAAGGGACATAAACTCCTCATTTTATTAACAAGATTTTTTTTTATAATGAAACGTAAAAAAAAAGAAATATATAAGCTTATCAATGAAGTCAAACACTCATACACGAACACACTTACACCCAGACACGCACACACACACACACACACACACACACACACACACACACACACACACAGATCAGGATTACTCTCTAAACTATACTAAAAGAACCTCCCACCTTGCAAGCTCCCCGAGTGGGTTCATTAACACGGGTTCGACACGGACACAACGAATCACCGAACCCGTACTATCTGATTATATATTAGAAGTGACCACGACGACAGGTGATCCTTTAGAACACCTGATCGAGTAGAACAGGTGACCACGAAAGTTGAGAGAGAGAGAGAGAGAGAGAGACCTATCACTGCTTCCCCCCCCCCCCCCGGGACGCTGTGACCCAACACTGGTCATTATTACCTGCCCACGCTGGTTACCTGCCCACGCTGGCACTGAGGCAGGTGAGCGATGGCCTCTCACCTGTGTAATGTCCCCGTTAATAATGTCCGCCGCTAGCCAGGTGTGTCTTTGAGGCTGCTTGTAATAGATGATGATGTTGATGGTCTGTCTGTCTGTCTGTCTGTCTGTCTGTATGCGATGAAGGACGTTGACGAAAGTGCTGACGACTGACTAATGATGACTTGCTGGTGGTGCTGATGGCAGGTTGCTGACGGTAGGTGCTGACTAAATTGCTTACTACTGACATCTTTTATCTGTCTTTCTCGTTACATTCTATACCATCCTGTTTCTCTGTTTCTCTCTACGTTTCTTCCTCACCTCTTTCTCTCTCTCTCTCCCACTCCTTCCTCATATCTCTCTATTCCTTCCTTCCTTCCTCTACACACTCACCCACACCTCAAAATCTCTTGAAGGAATAGAAGGAGAGAGAGAGAGAGAAAACCAGAGGTACAAACAGCAGGTAGAGAACTAAAGCCCCCCCTCATCACCTCTCTCCACCCCCCATCCTCCCCCTCCTCCCCCCTCTTCCCTCTCTCCGGCTGATCTCAGTGTTAAGTAGCCGGCAGGTCAATCTCTCCTCCTCCCCCCCTACAATATTCATCTTAGTCCATCAGTTCACGGCATAATTACACGGACGTTTTCTCGGTCATCCATCATGGAGTGTGGAGGAGGCAGGTCCGGTCAGGCTGTTTCAGTAGTCGCCAGCTGTGGGTTCATTATGATGCGCCCTCTCATAACTCATCATTCACCGCTAGTGTGTGTGTGTGTGTGTGTGTTGCTGTACCTATATGCATAAATATACATCAGACGCGCCTATACATATATGAATCAATTATTAGTTCTATGCTAAGTGTTGGAAAGGTGTATAAAATAAATATGTTTTTTGTGTAGTTGTGGGCGTAACGGTATATCTTATTGTGTTTATTTTAGTAATATTCTTGTCTGTTCTTGATTTTAGTAACTTTTTGTAAATTTGTAAAAATATGTCTCGTTTATATATTTTTTTTTTAGTAAAGTTTTAAAAGTTTCTCTCGTTAAATTGTTTTAAGTAATGTTTCAAAGTTTATTTTATTTTATTGTTGATTTTAGTCACTTTTTTAACTTTTTCGTGTAAATTTTAGTTTTTTTTTTTTTTAGTGAATTTTAAAGATTATCTGACCCTTCGATTGTCTTTAGTAACGTTTCAAAATTTACGAATCGTCTCTAAATTTATCGCTATTATAAATTTACGAGTCGTGGCGTGTAAATATATCGAACTGTAAATCGCCTCGTTCTTAATTTACGGATCTGCTGCCAGTTATTGTTGTGGGTGTTAATTCCTGCTCATGTTACGGCTGGTATTGGTTCTTTAGTTACGTCACAACACGTCACAATTCGGCCAGACACTTCACAACACGTCATAACTCGCCCAGACACGTCACAACACATCACAACCCTCCAGCACACACACACACACACACACACCTACGCATTGAAACCACAGAGAATTTTAAGCGACACAAATAAATTACAACTGCGGGGTGAAATCTGCCTGCCCGATTGCACGCAGCCATATTTGTAAGCAAGACTCGTAAAAATGAAATGGACCAGTGAGGGAGGGGCGAGGGGAGGGGAGAGGGAGAGGGGAGTGAGAGAGGGGCGAGGGGAGGGGAGAGGGAGAGGGGGGAGTTTTCCTCATTGGCTGAAATTGGTTCACGGGACGTTTTGAAAGAGTGGGTACGTGAGGAGAGAGAGACGGGGGGGAGGAGAGAAGAAGAGGGGAGGAGTGCGTGAGGAGAGAGAGACGGGGGGAGGAGAGAAGAAGAGGGGAGGAGTGCGTGAGGAGAGAGAGACGGAGGGGGGAGGAGAGAAGAAGAGGGGAGGAGTGCGTGAGAAGAGAGAAAGAAAAAAAGATTAGGCAGGAGAGGAAGAGAAATTACATCTTGGGGCCCAATTACGTCTTGGGGTCTATTACGTTTTGGGGGTCTTGAAATCTTGGGGCCTAGACGAGACAGAGAAACACACACACACACACACACACACACACACACACACACAGCAACAATGGCCACCCTGAAGACCTCCCCGATATAATGCAGCTATGTACCACGCACTCTCCCTCCACCACACATAATGTCACAACTCAACCACGACCACAACATAGCGAGAGTTCCAGCCGCTCTGACCTGACCTCACCCACCTGACCCCGAGCTACCAGAGAGTCCAACACCAGCTACTTGATCCACCTGTGGTCACGGAGTCGAGTCTCGCTTGGCATCCATTCACAACAGCTGCCGGAGGAGGTGGAGGGGAGGAGGTGGGGTTGGTCAGACATGATTTGGTTACTTAAAAGTGAATTGGTTGTTTGCTCAGGCTTGAATTGTGGTTGTTGGAGGGGGTTGGTTGTGGTGGTTGGGGAGGGGTCAATGGTGATGATGGTGGTGGAGATGCCAGAGGTAGTGGTGATGATGGTTTGTTTTTTGTCTCAGTTTCACAGTCAACACCCACATCCGCCTCAACACCCACACCCGCCTCAACACCCACACCCGCCTCAACACCCACACCCGCCTCAACACCCACACCCGCCTCAAAACCCACACCCGCCTCAACACCCGCCTTAAATATTATCAATCGTGAGGCGTCCTATCGTGTAAGGTATGAAAAGCATCTCAAACCATCTTATCTACCCCGTCTGTGTGAACGTTTGTCCCTCAGCGTTACTTTATAAATACTACATAACTATTCTAACCCACTCGGCCACCCAGCACGACACTGTAATAAGCCTAGTTGTTGATTCTCTTATTTTTTTCCGGATTTTCTTTAAGTCTTTCATATTTTTTTCTTATTATCATCTCCCTCCGCCTTGGTCTTTAAATATTCTCTTTCGTGGTCATAGGGAAATAGTCAGGTCACGCGAGGTCATAGAAACACAGACGTAGACCTACAAAGAAACAGACAGGTTGGGGGAGGGTAGGAGGGGGAGGGGGAGGTGAGTATAGGGAGAAAGACCACGAGAGAAGGTTGAGTATCTGTCGGGGAGGGAGGGGGGGGATAGGTCACGAGGACTCCCCCGGGGTCAACCTATGGGGCACGTTTGGTCAAATAGGGTGACCAGGGGTTTGGTTATGGGGGACAGGGCAGGGCACGAATGTTGGTCACGAGGGGGAGAATATAATAGACACGGAGAATGGCCATGGAATATCTTATTAGGGCCACATGAAGACAGGGGAGGGTGGCCATGGAATATTTTATTAGGGCCACATGAAGACAGGGGAGGGTGGCCATGGAGCATCGAATAGAGCCACATTTAAATCAGGAAAGTTGACCATGGAATATCGAACTAGGCCACTTGAAGGCAATGCTAAGTTGGCCACGGAACATAGGATCACGGACTTTGGTCATGGGACAACATTACGAGCCAAGTCAGGGCAAGGAGGTTGGCAGGAGGGAACGACCCCACCTACACCCTCTCTCCTTCCCTTCTACCCTCCCCTCCTTCCCTCCACACCCCTCCCCCCTAAGTATGGTGAGAACCCCCAGAGTAGAGGAGTTCTCACGACACCCCCCCCCCCATCCTCCCTCACCCTTCCTCGAATCCCCAGAGGCCCAGAGGCACGCCAGGTATCCTAACCCACAGAAATAAACAACTCCCACGATAGCCTGGACACGGAAGGAGAGGGCCTCCTGGGTGCTCGTAGATCCTGCACCTCCTCCTACGTGTTGTTATTTTAATTCTGTTTTTAGTCCTTCTTGTTGAATTACGAGTTAGAAATCAACTAATTTTCCGAGCACACACACACACACACACGCGGGAGAGTCGCTTCGTGAATTCCTGCCATCGTCCAGACCCTCGTATCAAGGCCCCACACCAAGTCCTGACAATTACTGTTGGGTCGTGTCTATAAAAGCATCTGGCGAGTTATCAGGGGCTCCCGGGCCATTACTTGCCACATTCTTCATTGTATTAATGCATGGGAATTGTCAGGGAAACATCCTTGTGTGTGTATGTGTGTGTGTGTGTGTGTTTAGAGGGGGAAGGAGCTGGTCTGGTGGTGGTGGGGGTGTTGTGTAGGGGTGTGTTGTGTTGTGTGGGGGCGGGTGTGTTGTGTTTAGCCCGGCTTAGTTAATCAAGGGGAAGTCTTTCTGTAGCAATTGACTTCTGCCTTCCTTCCTCTCTCCCTTTATCTAAATTCCTCACCTTCTAATTTCCTCTCCTTATCTCCTTCCTACATTCCCTCTTTCCTATTCTCCTATTTATCCTTATTTTCCTCCCTCCCTCCCTCTCTCCCTCCCTCTCTCCTTCCTTCCTTCCTTCCTTCCCTCCCTCCCTCCCTCCCTCCCTCCCTCCCTCCCTTTCTTCCTTCCCACTCTCTCAACATCTCCACCTACGCTTCTCTCTCTCTCTCTCTCTCTCTCTCTCTCTCTCTCTCTCTCTCTCTCTCTCTCTCTCTCTCTCTCTCTCTCTCTCTCTCTCTCTCTCTCTTCTTTCTCTACCTTCGTCTCTGATTCTCCCTCCTTCCTTCCCTCCTACAGTAGACCAAGCGGCGGGCTACTCCCTCCCCGAAGGACTTTTGAGTGTGAAGGAGAAGAGAGAGAGAGAGAGAGAGAGAGAGAGAGAGAGAGAGAGAGAGAGAGAGAGACCTCCTAATTACTAAGTCTGGAAGCAACAACTGTTAATTTTATGAGACCATTCATAACTTTATATAGCCGACACCTAGGACGGTTCTGCCTGGTTCGTACACGTGTTTTGTTGCCCTGACGGTGTGTTCTGCTGTGTTCATCCTCTGTTCTCTAGTGTTCATACTCTGTAGTGTAGTGTGTGTTCAGTTTTTAGTCTGTTCTTTGATATTTCGCGGGTATAACAACTGTGTTCTTGCTCTGTTCTGCAAAATGTTCAGGCTATGTTATTTAGTATTCACCCCTGCTAGTTTCTAAACTGTTCACCATGTGTTCACCCTGTTCAGCAGCTTTATGTACTTGGCACAAATGGTTGACTACGAGACTGGTCGATCACTAGAATACGGTATGTAGCTCTCTCTCTTTCTCTCTCTCTCTCTCTCTCCACCCGCACGATACCAACATGTTTTATACACGTACTTCATCAAGTTGTTGTCGTCGTGGCGGGTTGAGTAATTTCACCCTTTCGTCTCTGTACCGTCGTGGGCGTTTACAGATTCAGTAAGTACTACTCCTGGGCGAATTCAAGGAAGCGCCGTCCAATTAGTCAAAATTTTACGATCCCGCGAAAGATACTGCACTGGACCTCACTCGAACTAGGTGCCGAGTCATGCCATGTTAGTGCTCCACCCTTCTGTCTTGTTTTTATTTTATGTTCCTTGCCTTCAAACCTCTTAACTTCCTGATCTCCTTGACCTTCTGACCTGACCTCTTGACCTTAGGAATATAACAGGCCTAATGAGTGTTTGTCTGTGTGTGTATGGGGGGGGGGGGGTGCCAGCCAACCAACCACCTAACCTAACCACCCCCTACCATCTAACATATTACCGAGAGCCACAGCAACACACTGGGGGGTGGGTGGGGGGTGGGGGTGGGGGTGGGGGTGGGAGGGGGTGGGGGTGGGAGTGAGGGGGGGTCTTCCTGATATATCAAACACCATCAGTACCCAGAACTGTCTACCCGAGGCCACAAATACAAACGAATTAGACGATTTGGAACAACTTTGCGCCGTTGATCGCCTCCTCCTCCTCCTCAGCACCCAGGGTTGAAGGAGCTATCGATCAGTCACAATCGGTGTTTGTCATCACAAAGGGTTGGCTTTAAGTTTACGAGTCTCAACTCAAGCGTCCTATATTTAGGGATACTGGCTGCTGTTATATTCTCCTCAACGCACCCTAGTTGGTCTCTTATTCTCCCCAACGAACCCTAGGTGGTCTCTTATTCTCCCCAACGAACCCTAGCTGGTCTTTTCCTCTCCCCAACGAACCGTAGCTGGTCTCTTCCTCTCCTCATCGCACCCTAGCTGGTCTCTTTCTCTCCCCAACGCACCCTAGCTGGTCTCTTCCTCTCCCCAACGCACCCTAGCTGGTCTCTTCCTCTCCCCAACGCACTTTTAGAGGTCGTGTCAACTGTTGTGTGTGTTAGGTCAGCTGTTGTGTGTACTAAGTCAGCTGCTGTGTGTACTAAGTCAGCTGTTGTGTGTTCTAAGTCAGCTGTTGTGTGTACTAAGTCAGCTGTTGTGTGTACTAAGTCAGCTGTTGTGTGTATTAGGTTAGTTATGAGTAATAGGTAAGTTCTTGTCACTATCAGACCACTACGGCAGTACGGATAATATGGACGATTATTTGAGAACAATTTCACTTATACAAAGGTTTTCCATACGCTCTGATCTTACTCCTTCATAACCCAGGGTCTATAACTCCTTGGATAACGGTTCAGTAACTTGGAATAAGTGTTTACATCTATGACTGTGTGTGTGTGTGTGTGTGTGTGTTCCATGTATACTGTATGACTGTGAACGTAAAATCCACGATAACATAGCTGGTAGGGAGCAATATATGTGGTTCCTACGTAGCACCTAGGAGTTAGAGATCCTGGGTACCTACGTCGCCATATAAAAGCACCAAGACTCGTGGCCACAACAGCCTGGTCAACACCCGGGCTGTGAAGTGATGGATGGCGCTCGCTCGGGAAGCTGTCACCCTCACTAGTGTTTTATCCATCCGTCTCCCACCAGCCACCAAGAGCGGACACCGACGGCTCTCCAGAAAGGGTCAGGCCGGACTTAGAGGCTTGATAAAGATCGACCAGCATACATCTCCCGCGGTCGTCCAGAGGTTCTCATCGACCAGGTCTTATTTGCATATCAGGGAAAAATCATAATCGTATTCAGTTTCCCCTCAATCAGGAGATAAGGGGGTTGATAGGAGGGCGGTGTAAGCGGTGCCATCAAGGACTACACCGGTGTTGACTTCGGTCTGTCCCTCCTGCGGTATTAGTGAGCTCTCATTAGTGATGATAATTGCTACTTAACGCCGTCGTGAGCAAGACTGATGGAGGAAATATTTTTTTTTTTTTTTATCTTTAATCTCTGGTTCATTTGTTAAGACTAAGATTGTACCTGTGGATTAAGGGAGAGAAAGGTTGTCTTCCCGAGTCGTAGAGAGGCCCTTTCCCTCCCTCCCTTCGTCCCTCCCTCCCTTCGTCCCTCCCTCCCTCCCTTCGTCCCTCCCTCCCTCCCTCCCTCAGGCCATATCTAGAGGTCCAGGTCAGATCATTACCAGGTTTTAAGGTATCCAGCGTCTCAGGAAATGGAGTTGTATTGGCAAACCGAGTTCTTCCTTTCCTCCTTCCCTGACCTGAATCGTGTGAGGGAACAGTATCATTCATCGTACTCAAGGGTGACGATATCTTCCTCAATGAGCTAGTTCTTGTACTCAGGAGGTCTGCATCGTACTCAAGGGTACAAATCCCTCGATTTAATCAATCTTTGCTTTTACCGGAACGAAATCCGTATCGGAGTGTAATAAAAACACACAACACAACACAACACAACACACTAGGAAAAACATCCCCAGGAGCGAAATAATACTTGATCAGTCAGGTCAGGAAAGGAAACGTTTGTGTATCTGGCTAAAACACTGTAACACAAAAAGGTTTATACCCCAAGACAAATTTGCATTAAGTAAGAGGGTAATCAAGTGATGGGTTAGGTTAGGTTTGGTTATATAAGGTAAGATTAGGTTAGGTTAGGCAAGGTAAGGACCTAACCTAACCTATTCTAGTGGCTGATTTCTATGCAAAAATGCAGGTAGGGAGGAGGTGGCTGGCTAGTGTACGTACGTTATCCTCGGCCACTATATAAACGTCAGGAGTCGACCGAGGCAATCATTAACCTCCCCTCAGGCCTCTCTCTCTCTCTCTCTCTCTCTCTCTCTCTCTCTCTCTCTCTCTCTCTCTCACCACGGTCATCAGTGATGCTCGTCGTACTTTGTTTTTTAAGTTGTATTAATATGGCGACTACCTGTGGCTGGTGGACCTTGAGAGCTAACATAGTCACCGCCCTCGCCACAGTCATCGCCCTCGCCACAGTCGCCACTCTCGCCACAGTCGCCACAGGGTGATGGGAAGTGATGGGGAAAAGGAAGGGAAGGGGGGAAATTATTTTAGACCTATGTATCTAGTATTGTGTTTCGTTTTCTCATTGTTTATTTGTCCTCCCGTTGACCTGTAGCCAACTATCGTCTCGGTCTCATTAGTCCGTCTCACCTGCACAGCCTCTTCCAAGACACTAAGAAAAGTATTCTCTGGGATTAATGCTCCTCTCACCCACACCAGGACTCTGTGACTCCAGTTTGCGGTCCATAATTATTCACATTTGCATATAATTTACCTCAGAACACCTTAGACGACCCTGCAGTAAACGTCGCTGTAACTCGTCCTGTTTATAAGGGTGAAAGTCATTACTGTTACTCATTGACCGTGAAGTAAAGTATAAGGCCTGGAGTAACGAGTTTAATTTTTCTCTCATTGTTTAGTTCAGCTCCAGGGTTGACGCGTGTCATAGTGCGCGGTGTGAGAGAGGAGGTCAGTGGGCTGTGCTGGTGACTTAATGTATCACTTCGCCTCTACAAGTCTTGAAGAGCGTATTATATAAACTCATAATTATACTAAACATGAACAAGTTTAAAATATATTCATTGTCTTAGTTAATCAATGGGTACTGGTAAATACAAGGTTTGGACAGTAGACTGGAAGCGTAAATAGTCGTAGTTATTGAGTAGAGTACAGTACTGGTGCTGCCTAATAATAATAATAATAATAACATGCACGACATCAGTTGAACAATATGGGACTAATAATTACACATATCTGCGTTAGTAAATGGCAAGTTAAATAGCGTCAGTGTATGAAAAAAAAATATCAAGGGAAAAATTTGACAAAAAAGATACCCGTTTGACTGAAAATGCCCATGACTGACTCGCATTATAAACTACACTGTTATACTTACACTTCGGCACGCAAAGAGACAGCTTGACCGACTCTGGCTTCGAACCCCCTTACTGCCCGAACTTGTAAGTCAGATAAGCATTTCCAGCTGTGGGTGGGTAAACGTGAAGCATGAATCACCTCACTGTAGCCCGAGAATGTGATACTAAAGGTGTAGTTGACTGTAATGTTGATGGAAATACCTTGGTACCTGGTGAAGTTGGAAGCGTCACTCGAGAACCCACTACAAAGCCAGCAGTCAAGGTTAGTGTTATAGACGTCTAACCCACATGAATATGATATAAAATCGTGAATAAATAAAATATTGGTGTGAATAATAATAATAAGATCGTCTGGTGGTGATATAACGCTGGTTTCATTCACTGGTCGAGAGAATGTTAAGTGTGTTGACAGTGAGGTAGCAGTCTTCAGCGTGGGAGTGTGGCTGTACAGTACGTCATCCAGAATGGTGTTGGGTTCATCAGATAAGAGGTCTTTGGTGGTTGATGACTCGATGAATTTGACAATACACTTGGGTTAGTTACTCCAACGTTACTGCTTCGCGATATAGATTTTTTTGTAAAGGAAATGTATTTAATATTTTTGCTAGTCTATTTTGTTTTAGTGTTTATCGGTGTTCAGTGCCTGGTAAGCTCTTGAGGACGTTTTGGTTACATTTGATGTCATTTATCTCAAGAAATTCAATAACGTCTCGTATTTGCTGTGTTCATCGCCCACCTCCCTCTCGGTCCTCTAGCACCCAGCTGTTGCACCATCTGCCCTCTGCCGCGCCACTCTGGTCATTTACTACTAAACTATAAAGAGTTTGTTTGGAAAATCTACTCCAAATTAGAGGCTTTCATCCGCTTTGATGTAGTGTAACCCATCGAGTAACCGTAAATTGCAGAAGAGATGACCGCAAACGACAGTCTGTGTGTAAATAATGTATTGGTGATGCAGTATAAGACAAAAAGAATATTATACAATTACCTTCCAGGGCATCTTCCATTGAGTTGAGAATACAAAAGGGATCATTTAAGTCACAATGGCAGCAATAGTCTACAGCTATCAACCTCAGTGGAGCCCCGTGGCTACGTCTGTCGTCATGTTTAACTTCTGAATTATCTCCCTGGGCGTTAAATTCTTCTTCACTCCATCCCTGGGAGGAGCCGTGTAAGTGGTGTCTGCCGCGTACAACTCCAGGACACTCGCTGCCCCCACTAATCTAAATTCCTCGACGTCGACCAGGCATGAAGCCCATCGATACCCCAGTGTTTCTTGCCCACCATACATGCCTTCGTGTTACCCACAGAAGCTCGTTTTATAAATAAAGTTGTCAAGTATTCGCCGGATGAGGACTCATAGCGAAACTGTGGGTGTACCTCCAGGAATGTCTACACACGGCAGCTGGTGGAGTGTGGGGGCCGCCAGAACCTGCCCAAATGTCCACAAAAGACGAGAGACTCTCCAGCCGGGGCCAACTCCTCGCCTGTCAGTCATAGCTGAATAGGGGGAGCTGGTGAGAAGGCTGGAGAAGGTAAGAGAAGAAAGAATGTTAGCATGTGTGTATGTAGCAGGGAGGGAGGAGGGGTGGTGAAGTGGCCCTCTGTAAGCCAGCTGACCCCATCTGACCCGCCTGTTTGTCCTTCACGTGACCCGTTTTTCTCGAGTCGAGTTGTTCCTTAGCCCACACTTGTTTATTCTGTCTCAAGAGACGTACTCCTCCTTCCTCGGTGTTTTACTCTTGTGTGCGACCATTGTTATTTCTCCATGTTAATAAGGTGAACAAATAAAGGGTGATTCAGACACTGTCTCTGTTCCTCCGTTGTCCCGCCGTATCTCATCTTTGTTATTGCAAGTTTCCCGCCTCCACATACGTCACCACCACGGCCACTGTCGCTCTTACATCAGCGAGGATAAGAGGCGATAATCTCGACCCGCGCGAGCTGTTGAGACACTCCACGTCTCGGGTCCGTACATGAAGCGCTTGTTCTTTTCTTCATAACTGCACAACGCTAGAAAAATAGGCTTAAATATACTGACTTGTGATCCACGCCTCAACCCCGAGAGCGCTCACGTCTAATTGTCATGTTGCCTAATTTGTTGAGTACTTTCTTTCGTGTGTGTGTGTGTGTTTTCTTCTCCAATACTTTTTTAGGTGTTTTGAAGTATACTCGTGATTGTGTGTGTGTTTGTATATATATTTTTGTTAATTTTTTGTGTTTAGGATTTTTCCAAACGTCACTGTCGCGCCTCACCGTCAACAGACTCTCTAGCAACCTTGACAACATTTTCCAAACACAACGTCATACACAGTCTTGTTGGTTGTGAGTTTTTTCCATCTTTCATCTGTATTTTTACGTCAGGAGGATCCACTTACTTAAAAATGACACATCACGCCACGATATATCAACGTTTCACCCAAGATTGACGTGTTGACAGTCATACAATGGCGTAATAAGGACATAACTTTGGACATGACAGCTCCTGAAGGGGGGTTAGTGGCTGCCAGGGAGATAGTGACAGCCATTAGAAAACAAACAGCCATTCCAGTAAGGTTGTTGACTACTCTTAAAAGCCGTTAAGTGATTGTCTGTGGAAACTTTTGGGAAGAGTAATAACTATTTTATGAAAGACTAACACTGCTCTTGGATAACTTAGCGTCGTTCTACAAGGCTAATAACTGTATCTGAAGTAGAATATTATTGCCGCTTCGTGAATATAAGTGCCCAGTCACACCCCCCCCCCCTCCCCACGTCGACCTCCCTAGACGATGTTTGAAGACAATGGCTCAATCATTTTACTCTGGGTCAGTGTTCAGTCGCTCCTGGTAGACATTCAGCTATTTGAGACAGCTATAATGTTGTTTTTTAATATGACAGCGTCGTCGAATGGTAAAAATAAACTAATAATGCTATGATCGTCCCAACCTTTGAAATATCCTCTCCAGACCCAACCTCTACTAAACTTGCCCTAGTCTTCCCAAGGGGTAGAGTTAGATGCCCCTGGAGCACCAGCGGCCCACCACCATGATATAAAAAAAAAAGCTTGTAGCCCCAGAGAGGGTTAGAGGCGTCTCAGGAAGAGGCATCAGATCACATCATCCATCTTGGTCTCGGGGGAGGGGAAGGGCGTCGCCATGAAGACCATTACCACCGTGAACGTGTTTCCAGGTCGCCTCCCTCAGGATGCTACACCGTGCTGAGAGACGCTGCCTTAATCTGCGGGAGGAGAGTAACTGCAGGTGTAGTGATTATAAACATTTTCTTAATACAGATGATACTGTTAAGGTATTTAGAGGTTATTGAAGAAAAAAATTATTTAAACTCGACACAAGTCTGACTATATACAACACCGAACTATTTATTATTTTTTTTATATTAGTTTGGTTCAGTTTGTGTCTTCTTTCATAAATTGTTCACTGTCGACTCTAAGTTCAGATTCGTATTTTTGTGCCCAAATCGTTTCTACAACAAGAAGTTATAAGAAGAAGAAGAAGAAGTGAGAAAACACTAAATAATAAGCTACACATAAGAAAATAAATAAAAATATGATTATAGGGCAGGATATGTGGTTTCCCTGGCAGCCATTGGACTAGGCGCGAGTCGGTCAATATTACAGCGTCAATATACAAACAAAGAGAATTAAAGTGCAAAGAGAAACAATGTTATCTCACAAACACTGCATAAAAACACCCTATACCCAACTGTACAACAATCACTGCAAAGAATAAGAAAAGAAATGTATAAATAGCAACAGTTAAAAGCAAGAGTAGGCGAGTACACACACTGACTAGCCGAGTGTGTATATACCAGCAACATTCAGCGACAAGCACAAAAAAAAAACGTATATTAAGTTAAACATCGTTAGCTCATAAACATCGATTAGAAAAAGATACTTAATATAATACAAGAATAGAATTAGTAAAAAGACGACAAAAAATTAAAGAAAAACTTCAATACAAACATTATTTGACATAGAAACATTAGCTCGAATAACAACAACACTCCCTCCACATCTCCCTCCCGCCTATACCAACTGACTGACTCCTCTATGGAAGCTAAGGTAGACACACACCTTTGTATTCACCACAACATAAACAAGATCTTTCATTGTGTTGGTGACGGAGGTAGCTCAGGCCTTGGTCAGCCCTACTCTTTTAGACTCGCTGTAAAAGAGAAACAGGTTCAGCTCTTCCCAGATTTTACGAGGCTTAGATAAATTAGCTTAGAGTCCGTGGTAAGTTCGGGGTGGTAATGGTAGAGAGGGGGCATTTTTATACCAGGTGATGGGCCTTGTGGGTGAAGCGTGGTGCATATATAATGAAGCGGGGTGAAGCGGGGTGCATATATAATGAAGCGGGGTGAAGCGGGGTGCATATAAAATGAAGCGGGGTGTATTTATTATGAAGCGGGTGAAGCGGGGTGCATTTACTGTATTATGAAGTGGGAAATAAGAGATGCATATATTATGAAGTGTGGAGATGAAACGAGGTATATATATCGTGAAGTAGGGGTTGAAACGTAGTGCATTTATTATGAAGCGGGGATTGGTGAAGTTCATACGAAATGCATTTTATACGAAACTCTGTAGCTGAAATTGAGGAGAGGCATATTTAATATAAAATGCTCCCCCCTCTCTCTCTCTCTCTCTCTCTCTCTCTCTCTCTCTCTCTCTCTCTCGATAGCCAAAGCTGACTTGATCCAATTCACCCGAGACACTAGACCAAATTGAATGACTACCACAACACAAGAAGTGGAAGCGGAAATTAGTGCTTTTACCACCTGTAAGAATTCAGCTCTTATGTTCCTGTAATGATTAGGTTTGTGAATTAGCAATCTCCTTCACCTGAGGAGGAAAAAAAATATATTAGGTCAGAATGCGCCGGAGTGATGCAGAAATTTGTATTGGCGACATCGAGTCTTAGGTGGGTGTCGGGTGTCGTGTTTTTGTTTCGCTTTTTCGAACCCAACTAATTTCCGGATTCGAACCCGGACACTGGAACTGAATTTTCATACTGATATTGTGTATTAGGGTGAGGTTAAGTTAGAGCTGTGTTGAGGTCAGGTTAAGATAGGTTGGCAATTGGTTAGGTTAGGTTAAGTTATAATTTAAGTTGATTAGGTTAATTTATGGGTGGGTTTCGTTTGATTATGGTATTGTTAGGTTAAGTTTTTGCTAAGCTAGGTTAAATATTGTTTGATTTGGTTAGGTTAAGCTAAATTAAATATTGGTTAGGTTAGGTTAGATTAGGTTAGGTTATATATGCTTAGGTTAAGTTAGGTTCTTGGTAGCTAATAGTCAGTCACCAATCTTTCCTTTTTATAAAATATTGAAAGCTATAAAACGCTATAGCTTCCGCCTGAGCTAAAATCAAACGATGACACCCCGTACCCCCCCGCACCCCTCAGATAATATTCTAAACAAACACTTGAAGGTCTTGGCTGCTTGATTAACTTGTACCTCCTCCTCGAGCTAAGAAGTACCGTCAGAGGGTAACACTTGAGAACATTTTCCACTCAGTGTTTAACAAGGGAGAGCGGTTCATTCGCCTCCTCTGTCGCGCTGGAGGGTGGCTTGTCAACCTCTCAGGAAGCTCCACATACTGCCTCCACCTGTTGTTGATTGTGGTTGTGGTTGTGGTGGTGGTTGATGTTGGTAGTGATGGTTGTGGTATTGTTGTGATGGTGATGTAGTGGTTGCAAGGTGTTTGTGGTGGTGATGGTTGTTGTGTTGTTGTTGTTTCTCAGAAGGTGATAATTCCTGTGGTGTTGTTAATAATGATTTTGTCTGGTCAAAATCTCTCTCTCTCTCTCTCTCTCTCTCTCTCTCAGATAACTTTTCTTAGAGTTTCACCTTCAATTGTGTCTTTTCTCTTTGCGTTCCTAAGTACTTCTGTCAGTACTTTCATTACAAATTTTACGTCATTTGATGGTAATAAGTATCGTAATAAAGTATTTTATTAATGTTCTGTTATTACGAATTTATTGTTGTGTTATTAAAAATGAAACGTGTTCTCTGGTTAGTCACACACACACACACACACACACACACGTAGCCAGCAAGTTTCTTTTAACCTGTAGCGATTTATTCAACTCTTATAGCAACGATAATATATAACTTAACACGAATTAAACAATGATTAGGTCGGCTGCCACCTCCCTCCCTCCCTCAGTGTGTTAGAGCGCCACACCCTTCACCTCCTCCCTCACGCCACACACCTCCACCTCCTCCCCCATCCCACACACCTCCACCACCTGCCTCACCTCTCCACCTCCTCCACCAGGCCAGTTAGTAACCACCTCCTGAGTCTTCCTCTTCCTACATGACGAAGGAACGATGCTAGGAAGACAGTTTAAGATTCCTCATTAAATTGTTCGATCCACATGATACTTGGGGGAAACTTTTCAATATAATTTGGGAAATGAAAATCCACATTGAGGAAAAAGTGACACATTATTGTATTTTAGTGATGCTGTTCCATTGTGTGTGTGTGTGAGAGAGAGAGAGAGAGAGAGAGAGAGAGAGAGAGAGAGAGAGAGAGAGAGAGAGAGAGAGATTAGGTTAGGTTAGGTCCACCCTGGCATGATTGATCCACCTTGACACAAGCTGGTCCACCCTGGTCCACAACAAGACAGATGAGCCTTGTGTGTGACTCTCCACCTGCGTCGCCACCTCTCCACCATTTCCTCTCTATCTTATCGTCTTTACTTCTCCTTTAATCCCATTTTATTTATTATTTTTATTCTTTATTCGTCTTTTCCATCTTTGTTCTGTCACTCGGTAAACAAGATTAATTTATAAAGCATATTTGTAATGTTTATAAACCGCCTCTTTGTAGGAGTAAGGCTTGAGTCTGTATGTCTGTAACGTGTTTGTGTGTGTTCAAGAGTAAGGCGTTAATGAGAGGCGCTGGCTGGCGAGGGTGAGGTATTGTACGGTCAGGTGGCGAGTAAGGGCGAAGCATAGCGAGGAATTGTGAGCAGTAGACGAAGCACAGAGGTCCAGTGTGAATAGAGGGCTGGGCGTGGCGAGGAATATGAGTAGCGAGTGTGGAGAGGGAGTGTGAGTGACAGATGAGAGGAGGCATGGCGAGGCGGCAGTATTAGGTGCGGGCGTGGCGTGGCGTGGCGGCGGTGGCATAAAGTACCAATCCTGAGCTTGGTAAGTGGCCGCTTGCGTGCCGTGCCGTTTACCTTCGGACAGCGGCCACGTGGCGCGCCTCAACCCCGTTCATCATGAGCACACAGAGCCCGCACACCGCCGCGTCGACAGTTGCCGACATTTCCGACAACCTCCAGACTGGTAAATTAGTCACGACTGAGCTTTGTGTGTGTGTGTGTGTGTGTTCTTTTATTTGTTTGATTAATTCATTTGTTTTATTGTGAGGGAAGGATGGGCCTTGCCTTTCCTCTTTCGAGTATTACCCCAGAGAATGCCTTTAGATGACCCCCTGGAGGAACCCCCAACACCCTCAGAGAACTCCCAGAATGCCACAAGACCTCCCCAGAATATTTCACTAAAACTCCCCAGAGGAACCCCCAGAACCCACGAGAACATCCCCCCCCCCCCAGGACGCCCACAGAGCAACCCCTTAAAACCCTCCTCCAAGACCCCTCAAAGGAGCCCCGCAGGACCCCCCAGAAGAGCCCCCAGGACCCCGAGAGGAGCCCCGCAGGACCCCCCAGAGGAGCCCCCAGGACCCCACTGCCATGTCGGCTCACGTTAGCCTTCACGTTTGATTGATAATTGAGGCCCGGATAACACACCTGACCCAGCCGCTATTACCATGTGAATGTGGGGAGCGTGCGGCGTGCTTGTTGGCCCTCCCTCCCCCCACCCCCCCCCCCCCTTTTCCCTTCCTAGGTCTTGTCTACCTCCCTCCCTCCCTCCCTCTCTTTCCCTTCCTCCCTTTCTCCCTCATCTCCGTCCCTCTCCCTCTTTCCCTTCTTTCTTCCATTCCTAGGTTTTGTCTCCCTCCCTCCCTCCCTCCCTCCCTCCCTCCCTCTCTCTCTTATCTTCGTTCCTCTTCCTCCCTCATCTTCGTTCTTTCCGGTCCCTCCATTCTTCCCTCCCTCCATTCATTCATCCTCTCCCTCTTCCTCTCCTAGATCTTGTTTCCCTCCATCCCTCTCTCTCCCCCTTCCTCTCTCCATCATATCCGTTTTTCTCCCTCCCACACTCCCTCCCTCCGTCTCTCACCCGTGCCCCTCACCCGTGCCCCTCACCCGTGCCCCTCACCCTGTCTCCCATTAGCCTCATCATACCCACTGTGTACCCTGTCCATCCTTGCCCAATACTGCCTGGCCTCTTCATGACCCGCTGCTACACGGCTGAGGTGTCTCTGCCTCGGGTATAAATCTGGGTATGGCCAGACCTTCTCTTCCCTCCTACAACACTGCCCTTCCACCTCCTCTGTGTGTGTGTGTGTGTGTGTGTGTGTGTGTGTGTGTGTGTGTGTCCTTCTTGTTCTCCTTACCTACTCACTCAACACTCATAAGGTCTTGTGTGTTTACCTTTGCCTCCGTTATCTCCCATACATACATACATACATACATACATACATACATACATTGGAAAGCCTGTTTATACGTACTTGGTGAGAGGAACATATCAAGGTGAGGCATTCTGGATCTTGGGTGTACAGGTACGGCCACTCAATTCTCGGTATAAGGGTATCTGTCACTTATAACTCGGTATAAGGGTATCTGACCTCCTATAACTCGGTATAAGGGTATCTGTCACTTATAACTCGGTATAAGGGTATCTGTCCTCCTATAACTCGGTATAAGGGTATGGTGTCACCTATAACCCGGTATAAGGGTATCTGTCCCCTATAACTCGGTATAAGGGTATGTGTCACCTATAACTCGGTGTAAGGGTATGTGTCACCTATAACTCGGTATAAGGGTATGTGTCACCTATAACTCGGTGTAAGGGTATGTGTCACCTATAACTCGGTATAAGGTTATGGCAAAAAAATATAGTTCCGGGTTATAGAAATACAACTCCTTTATGGCAAAGTTAATGGTAAGAGTTGCCCCTCTGATGACTCGAGACTTTAAAGGTTCCCCTACATACTTACCCATGCAAAGTGAGGTTAGGTTAGGTCAGTGATGCCCTACTTTATTTTCCAAGATTTTTAACCTAACCTAACTTAACCCTTATGGCCTTTTGACGCCTTACTTACGCCGCCCTTGATGACGTTAGTAAGCAACACTTACACAACACAACTCAGATTAAATTAAGTTTACCAATTTTTTTTTTTACTTTATGACACCAAATAATAATCGAGAAGTGATTCACAGCCCGAATTACGCTTGTACGACCCCATTAACTACCCCATTAAATAAGATATCCTAATAACCAAAACAGGTCATTAAACGATCCCTTGTATGGTAATTATCTTTTTATATGTTTTTTGTTCGTTATAACCAGTTCCACTTTAATTAGTCTTAAGAGGTGATGTGTATACAGGTGTCTTCTACAACAGGGAGTCACTTAAGGCGCCGTAAAGTGTGTTTTATTGCCTCCTTTACCCATCAAGCTGCACGACTGTTAAAACGAAGCCATGGGGGAGGGGGAATGGGTGGTGAGGGTGGGTGGGAGGGTGGGTGGTGAGGGTGATGTGGGAGGATAGTGTGGGTAGGTGGTTGTGGGGGTGGGTGGTGAGTGTGGTGAGGGTGGATGGTGTGGGTGGGCGGTGTGGGAGGGTGGTGTTGGAGGGTGGTGAGGGTAGGTGGTGTGGGTGGGTGGTGGGGGAGGATAAGAGGATCGTGTAGTGTTTTATTTCTTGATCTTTTCGTCTATCCAACCCCTTGAGTACGAGCCCAACCCCTTGAGTACGACCCCAACCCCATGAGTACGACCCTAATCCCTTGAGTACGATACCATTCCCTTGAGCTTAATACTTAGTCTGTTGAGTACGGTGCCAACCCCTTGAGTACAGTAAATTAGCCCATGGCGTATATCATAACCCCTTGAGTACGATGCTAACCTCTTTTGAGTACATTATACTGTACGATATCCACATTATTAATCCCCCCTGTACTCTAAGCATTAATCCCTCACGAATCGGTACAAAAAAACCCTCTCCCCCTTCTCTCCCTTCCCCCTTCCCTCCCCCCTCCTCTCCCCACCCTCTTCCCCCCCTTCCCTCCCCCCTCCCCTCCCCACCCTCTTCCCCCCTTCCCTCCCTTCCCTCCCCTCCCCTCCCCTCCCCTCCCCTCCCCCTCCCCTCCCCTGCCATCTCCCCCCTCTCACCGCTCCCCTCCCCAACAGATGACCGTAACATCACCACCGTGGCTGATCTCAACAGGGCGACCCTCACTCTCCCACCCACATCTGACCTCAGCGCCGCGATTCTCAAAAGTTCTTACGGGGAAATATTTCTCGTAACTGTAGCTGTTAAGAAACTACCTTAACTTTGATACATTCACTGAAACAACACTGAGATTCTACCTTAAATTATTACGTTCAGTTAGTATAGAAGAGGCAGAGAAACGTTCCAAAGATTCCCTACCGTAACTTTCTCTCCTAATTGTTGCTAAGTGAACGTATCTAGTGAAGGTAGAATCTCTTGTGTATTTCTGAGACATTTCTTATTCATTAGTGTTTCTTTTTTTTCACATTATTTTTGTGTTTTTAGCGTAATTCAAAAAAACATTCTGACATCTTCACTTATAAGAACATTTTCCGACCTACGAACTTTTCAGAATGTGGACTCAGCGCCGCGAATACCTGGTTTCGTTAATTGCAGGTCCGACACACCCACCTTGTAAACACGCCCCAAGCACAGGGCCGCCTGACCTCTCGTGACCTCCTCGTGACCTAGAATGTCTCTGGTGTGCCTCAGGTCATTCCTTAGAAGGTACTATAATGAGCTAAGGGGTGGAAGAGGGTGGGGGACGTTTTTCCTAAGCCACGAGTAAAGTGTTGATGTTTACGTTAGGTTAGGTTAGGTTAGGTTAGGTTAGGTTAGGTTAGGTGATATATTGAGCACAGAAGATAAGGTCTTTGGTGCGTGATGAAGAATATTGGGAAATTATTTTATTTTATTTTTTGTTACACTATTTTAGTTATATGATATTATTAGATATATGTTATGAGGTGTGTGTGTGTGTGTGTGTGTGTGTGTGTGTGTGTGTGTGTGCTGCGGATTACAATATATCCTGTAATGACCAACTAACGTAACACAGAGCTTCAACAACTAAGGTCTTTGAAGCAAGTGTTGTAAGTCAGGTCATCCACTAGACATCGGCCGCCCTACATTATGGCGGGAAACATCTCGAAGACGAAGAAGAAGAAGAGGAAGAAGAAGAAGAAGAAGAAGAAGAAGAAGAAGAAGAAGACGAAGAAGAAGACGAAGACGAAGAAGAAGAAGACGAAGACGAAGAAGAAGACGAAGAAGAAGAAGAAGAAGAAGAAGAAGAAGAATTAACCAGGCTAGAATGGTGGCCGAGTCAACCCGTTAGATGGCGTTTTATTCTGCCTTAAAGAAAAAGTTGTTCTACTCGCTTAGTTTTATCGTATAACCGCCTTAAATAACTCTTGGGATTTGTGAAGTTTTATTGGAGGTAAATATCGTGCGAACTATCTTATTAAAGAAACTAAATGAACTTAACTTTATCTAATGATGCTGAGAGGTAGGTTAGGTTAGGTTAAATAATTCAACCTTAGTCGCGGTGTTGTTATTGCAGAGAGATACAGACAGAGTAATCATGGGTTAGCCTGTGATTGGAAGAGACAACAGTTTATACACCACATCCCATCTTCTCCGAGTGTTAGAGGGTAGACTACGCTCAACCTAACCTAACCTACCCTACCCTACCCTACCCTACCCCGGTCACGTTGTAATAGTAAGTGTCCTCCCCCTCCCCCTCAACTCTACTCACACCCTCTCCCTCACCTGGGCATTAGCGTGAGGAACACCCCCCCCCCCCCTCGTGCCACCTGTTGGTTCTTGAGACACGTCCCGGGGCTCCTTCGTGTACCCTTAGGGAATAGCCCTGGGAAAATGCAGACCCTCTACCCCTCAGGATCTCCCTTAAGTCACGCCCCGCCTTGGTCCGGGTCGTGTTTTGGGTCCAGGTACTAGTGCGGGTTGATGATGGGGTCGTAAGTGGCTGAAAAGGGGCCACGTAATCGGGGCCATAGAGTGGAAAGGGGGCTTGAAGCAGTGGGACCCTGTGAGTGGAGATTGGGGCCCTTTTATTAAAATCCTTCGAGTCGGGATGGAACCATTTTCAGGAACCTCTGAGCAACCCCCCTGGACCCAGTTGAGCCCAGGGGTCGAGGGTGGGGTAGTCCTCCCACCGGGCACGTGTGTAAACAAACAGTCCTACTGGTGACGTGAGGACCTCGTCCCGTGACCTCTCGCCTCGACCTCCTCGGTGTCTTTGGTCCATACCTGGAGTCTCCTGATTTGAGGAACGTGTGTGTGGCGGTGTAGTGGTGGGCGGGTGGGTTGGTGCGGTCCCCAGCGACACATTTTGATGGGCTGTCCAGGGCGGCAGGGTGAACTGGCAGGGTGTGGAGTGAAAGGGTGGCCTAACTCATCATACTCCAACTACTCCAAATTCAACTCATGTTATTCTTACCATGATCACACTCCACTCAAAGTCTATCATCGTCGTCTTGTTGATTTGAAAACTCTAAGACCTTCGATTACCTTAATGAGTCGATGTTACCTGAGCAATTTATCACACGCAAGATCTTCTACACCGTCGTCATAGTAAAGAGGTTTGGAGTCTGGGAAAAGCGAGGAGGAGGAGGAGGATTGGGGTTAGGTGTTGATGTGGTCTCGGTACAGCGTCAACCAACACCTCTGGATCATTAAGCCGCTCCCAAATCCACGAGCCGTTAAGTTGTCCAGGTTAAAGAGGGGGATGGAGGGAGGGAGCGGAGATGAAGGGGGGTGGGTGGTAGTGAGGGATGGAGGTGGTAGTGAGGGATGGGGTGGTAGTGAGGGATGAGGGTGATAGTGAGGGATGGGGTGGTAGTGGGGAATGGGGTGGTAGTGAGGGATGGGGTGGTAGTGAGGGATGGGGGTGATAGTGAGGGATGGGGTGGTAGTGAGGGATGGGGGTGATAGTGAGGGATGGGGTGGTAGTGGGGAATGGGGTGGTAGTGGGGGATGGGGTGGTAGTGGGGAATGGGGTGGTAGTGAGGGATGGGGTGGTAGTGGGGAATGGGGTGGTAGTGAGGGATGGGGTGGTAGTGGGGAATGGGGTGGTAGTGAGGGATGGGGTGGTAGTGGGGGATGGGGTGGTAGTGGGGAATGGGGTGGTAGTGGGGGATGGGGTGGTAGTGGGGAATGGGGTGGTAGTGAGGGATGGGGTGGTAGTGGGGAATGGGGTGGTAGTGAGGGATGGGGTGGTAGTGCTAAAACAAACTTCAGAGTGATACTGGGATGGAAACTTTTACTGGGGGCTTGGGTTTTTTTCTGAACCGGGAATTTCGGAGTGAAAAAAATCGGTCGTAGCTTTACCAATTCTAACTCATTGTAACTTAACCTGTTTTAGCAATACTTAATCTTAAGGTACATTAACTTTACCCAGTTCAACAACTCTCGACTTACCCAAACTTAAGTTAATCTAACCCGGTTCTTACTTAACCTGACCTAATCCATTTCTGATGTACCCTAATCTAACCCAACCATTACTTAACTTGAGCTGACTCAAGCTAACTCAACCTAACGTAATTGAACACGACTTTAGGTGATTTTTTTTGGTTATTTCAACTACCAGGAATATTTTCGCGGTTTAATTTCGGTTATATCATCGAGATGAAGTAAGATAAAAGGTAAGGTTAGGTCAGGTTAGGTCAAGTATGAAGCAAGTCGAATTAGGTTAGGTTAGGTTAGGTTTCCAAAGTTGTGTTAGGTTGCGATACTGAGATTATCTGCGACAGAATTTCTGGTCATGTAAAGAGAGAGAGATTACCAGGTGACTTTACAGTGTTACTACTGTCACCTCTCAGACGACAGCACGGTGGCGGCTCTCAGTCTGTGATAAAAATATATATTAAACGCCACTGAAACATTATTAATGATCCAGAATCGTTTCGAACAATTCTGACGCGTTCGAATACTTCTGACACGACTGACTCGAATTTCGCAACATTTTTCAAACCACTATTTTTTATAGAGTAATTTAACCCTAATTTACTAGCTACCAATTGCTAGTGTAAGACCCACATCGGCTTAGTGAATAAGAAACCTACAGCCTGAAATTCTGTTGGAGATTTATAGCGTCACGAAGCCGAGATAAGATAAGAAAAACACCTTCATCTGGCCGTAATAGCTCAGGCGCTGAGGCACATTTCAATTTCACCGAATCGAATAACATGGATCAGGCAAGACCCCCCCCCCCCCCCCCCAGCCAGCAACGGGTCCTTCGGGTGGGTGGGTTATCTCGCCGTCGAAGTATTTTGCCAACAGGTGGGAGGATCCCTCTAATGAGCAGGCGACGAACACGTCTCTGTGATTGAAGTCTCGTCCACCCAGACTCGAATGAGATAGTTACGACTCATCCCAGTGAGATATAGCTCGAGATGCCGCGCCCGATTGAGACGTTAGTGAGAGACTTGCTTTTCCCGAGGAGACTGTTGATTGAGACGTGGGGGGAGACTTCTTAAGAGTAAAGCATCTTGAATGAGATGCTGAGAGACCTCTCTAACCTGTAGTCTCTTGACTAAAACAAGGAGAGACTTCTTACCAGTGGATTCTCATGAGCGTCTATGCTTTGCCCGGCAGTCTCCAGCGTGCACACCTCCTCTCCCATCACCCTTAACACATTTGCCTGCATGATGACCTCTAGGCTGAACCTCTTCGATGAGACCACAAGACTCCTACCACCACTACCACCATCACAAGAGACCCTTCCCACCACCACCTCCACTCCCGCAAGATCTGTAACTTAAAACCCTTAAAGACCTCTAATGTATATACACACACCATCGACCTCCAACCCTAAGCCCAGACTCCACTCCAAGCTGCTCCTTCAGATGGTTCTGTTAATGAGGAAGCACAACACACACCACCTGATACACCCGCCCTGGACGACCTCTGCTTGGGGGACCCTACCACTGGCTGTCTCGAGGGAGCTGAGATAAGCATCGGAGACTCGTGATTACTGTGTAGTGCTCATGGGCGGCTAATGACCCACAGATGATGCTGAGGTTATTGGATACCTCGGGAGAGAATGGTCGACGGGGGATGTTAAAGGTCCCAAAGATGCTCACTTGTAAGAAGCCGACGGGGTCCTCTTACCAGCGACCTGCTCACTACTGCAGCTTTTAGAACCGTCCCTCTGAGGTGTTTCACTGTGCTTGAACCCAATGAGAGGAGACAGTGCATGTGGCCAGTCATTAGCTGGAGGCAGTAAGAGTCAATTATAAAAACTCCAACGATATCACCTTGAATAATTAAACTCAGTGATAATAATAAGTAGTCAGTCAGTATTTGTCTTCAGTGATTTTGTGTGTGCCTCAAGTCTCCATCTGTGTATTGGTTATTTTATCGCTCATGCTAACGAGAGGACGTGAGTAGAGCGGCCAGTGCTATCTCAGTGCACATATTAGCTCATAGTATAACTCCAGAATAGAAATACTTATAATATAACTCTTAACATGTCCATAATTATATTCACCATGACACACCAACAGCAGCTATTAGGGTATTTAAGGGGTCAAATGGTCAGTGTTCAGAGTCGTGGTTTGGAGAAATAAGGTCAACACTGAGCTTGTGTTGGCACCTGGGTCGAGTCAGGTGTGTTGATGCCGTGACTGCCAGTAGTTAAGTGAGGTCAGACACTTTGACCTTTTGTGACACTCTCCTCCTCCTCCTCCTCCTCCTCCTCCTCCTCATTCTTCTTCTTCTTCTTTTCTTCCTTCTCCTCCTCCTTCTCTTCCTCCTCCTCCTCCTTCTCCTCCTCCTTTTTCTCCTCCTCCTCCTCCTTCAGGCCACTGTACACTCCTCACCTGAATGACCTCCTCACGACTACATGTACTAGCTTTATCATTACCCCCTCCCCCTCCCCTCTCCTTCCCTCCCTCCGTCTCTTCTTCTCTACGAACCTCTCATTCTTTCATCTTGTTCCTCCTTTCTTTCTTCGTAGCATATTTCGTTCCTTGTCGCACTACACCACATTTTCCTACCTCCCCTCCACTCCCGCCCCCCCCCCCCTCCTCTTCTCCCCTTCCCCCTTTCCTCAGTTGCCTCACCCCTCGTCCACATCCACTTCCCCCTCCTTTCCACTCCCCTCCCCTTCTCCCCCACCCAACCCCCACCAAGACCACACCTCGCTCCCCTCCAGATACCAGTCTTATGGCGGCGATTAACTAGCCTTAATTTCCTCACTCTTAAGGTTATCTAATGCCAGTTTCCATTGTCTGTGTGTCTGTCTGTGTGTCTGTTTCGGTTTGTCGTTCTTGTAGTTACACTGTTACCCGCTACTGTCCTGAGATACCTGAATAATGCGTAATATAAACTGGGTTTTTTTGTGTAATAGTTTGGGCTGATCGCTTCCAGGGGACATTTGTTGAGTATATCTCGTATGACATCTGATAAGCGGAGTCGAAAGTTGGGGTCAAAAGTCGTGGGGTCAAAAGTTGGGGTCAAAAGTCGTGGGGTCAAAAGTTGGGCTCAAAAGTCGTGGGGTCAAAAGTTGGGCTCAAAAGTCGGGGTCAAAAGGGTCAAAAGTCGGGGTCAAAAATCGAGGTCAAAAGTTCGGTCCCACATTAAACGAAGCAGCATCGACCCCAAATGAGATGAATGAGTCAGGGTAAGTTCAATTCGGAGACTCATTCCTATTACTTTTGTCCCCGACTGTCAGTATTAAAACAGCTATGGTTTATATCAGGGTCTTGTATTCATGTTTTATCTTGAGAGTAAACAAGGCGAGAGATTATGTCCAGGAGTATATCTTACGGTGTCTGTCTGTCTGTCTGTCTGTCTGTCTGTCTGGTGTTGTATGTGAGGATTCAGTGACCTATTAAGAGCTTTCTGGCAAGACCACAACACACATTATGTTTTTATATGTCACCTTCATCATCTTCGTTCTCATTTTTACCTTCTACACCTTCTTTTAACATCATTATCGTCTTCTTCCTCTTCTCTTTTCATCATCATTTTCATCTCTTTCATTATTATCGTTATATCTTTATAGGCCCCATCCTATTAAGTCGCAATCGTGGGAGGCCTGAATCCTGATAGGTTCTAGCTAAAATAGGTTCCAGTCCTAATAGGCCCAAGTCCTAATGGGCCCTAATTCTAACTGCAAGGTTAGTCTGGGGGCCTCTTAGAACTGATAGGTTAGGTTTAGATTAGTTCCAAGACCCTCTTAGTAACTGGGATCCATTTCACCAGGAACGCAACAGAAAACGACGGGCATTTGGGTGAGTGGGAGGGAGGACTCAAGCATCTTTGAGAGCTTAAGTGATTCTCAAGCTAGTATCTTTTTTTACAATTTTTGTCATTGGATGGCGGACCGCTTGAGGGGTGACTGCTGGCGGGGTTAGCAGGAGAGAGAGAGAGTACCATTAACTAGCTAGGAGATCCATTAACCAAGCCATTTTCTCCTGAGCTCTTTAACTGGAGGTGTAATCTCGTGTGAACTAATCTCTCTCGTTAACTGTTATTACCATAATGTTATTTATTGTTGTAATGTGACACGACCCGTTATGCCAGGTGTCTCTCTCTCTCTCTCTCTCTCTCTCTCTCTCTCTCTCTCTCTCCCGACCTAGATATGAAAGGGGGGCAACAGTGATGGAGCAGCACATAATTGCACCATCCGGCTGGCTATCTGGCTCACGTGCCGGCCACAAGCAACAGCTCATTCCCCGGTTTTTATTACCATAAAGCTCAGACAAATGAATAGATAAACACGACAAGAAGGATGAAGTAAAAGGCTTTATTCCTCCAGTTATTATAGGGACGAGGAGGGTTAATACTCTCTCTCTCTCTCTCTAAAGTGTGTGTGTGTGTGTGTGCCTGTGCCTTATACTTCTCAAGGTGTTTACTGCACATTCACCCACATCTTAAGACACTCGATCTTGGGTGAATATTTGGACGTATAGTGAAGACAGTAATGATGAATTATTAATGGTAATATCAGGCCTCGGCTTTCACGTGTAATCTTGATTTTTAATTCTGATCTTATGAATAACATCATCCAAGATACTTCAGGTCTTGAGTGAGAGAGAAAGGGGGTGAGAGAGAGGGGGGTGAGAGAGAGAGGGGGTGAGAGAGAGGGGGTGAGAGAGAGAGGGGGGTGAGAGAGAGAGGGGGGTGAGAGAGAGGGGGGTGAGGAGAGAGGGGGTGAGAGAGAGGGGGTGAGAGAGAGAGGGGGGTGAGAGAGAGAGGGGGTGAGAGAACCCCAACCAAGGATTCTTCTCACTTCGTAGATAAAGTCTTAGCGTGATATGGACGCCATTTTGTGTGTTATCTCTGTACCGTTACGTAAGTCTAACTGGATAGAAATATTCTTTCCATTTACGAGAAATATTTCAACTTACGATTATTTAAATATTCTGGACCAATCGTCTCAGATTCTCAGAGGTTCGTATCACTGGTTTATGGGGAAGTGTTTCTAATCTTTATCATTTAACTTACGGTATGAAGCTGAATGGCGATATGTCGTTTAAATAGCACTGAGACTCTACCCCTACTCTCCCCTCCCCCCTAGTTAGTTGCGTGGTCTTGTCCCCTATCTCACTCTAACTACCAGTGAGACACGATGGTTAAAATATCGTAATAACAACATTTAAGACCCTACCGTAATTGAGTTCTCACATTCCATACTATTTGATGCGGCAGTCGAGTGGATACAACGCTCGTCTTTTGTTCCTCGGGCCGATAGTTCGATCCCCGGGTACTCTCAGTTCACTCTGCTGGAAATGGGTTAAGTGAGTTTACATCTTGGTGAAGTGAAGGTTCTATCTACACACTGTCCGTAGTGGGAAGTCATGCCTATGGGACCTACTTTCACTTTTATTCTCCGTTACGATGAGAACGATGCTATGCCAAGCCCCTTAAGTACAGTGAATTAACCCAGTGAGTATGATTGCTGACCACATTACGACAGGAGGCCATTTGACCCTCGAGCGTGGACGTGACCAGAGAGATGTGGTCCCCCTACACAGCTGTCTACCTTTTACCTGATATATAATTAGTATTGTATGTACCTCGTGTTCTGTGTTTAGCTCACCTGTAATATGTAGTTGAGGTAATTATGGAATAGCCAGGTAGATTGTGCTCCCGTGCGTGTGTGTGTGTGTGTGTGTGTGTGTGGTTTCTGACAGTATTACTCTCCATCCACAGTGTATTTTAAGATCTGTTTTAGGACTTTTACTGGTACTTCTCAACACTGTGTTTGTGTTTTATTAAAGAGAAGTTATTAATGTAAGTCTTTTTTTAATACCATCACCACTTGACATTCACGACACTTGATCATTATTTATTTTAGTTGAAGTTTCTGATTTCTGTCTTACTCTGATTCAAAAAAATTGTCATTATATTTTCTAACTTCTAATTTTGATCTCTAAACCATTCTAATTCTAGCTTCTAACTTCTCTGATTCTAAATTTGCTGTGGTTCGTGTCGTGTCGTGTCGTGGTCTCCTCGTTGGCGTGACACACACCCTCTTATCAGACTCTCCTAACACCACCCCGATGAGCTCCCCCCCCGTGTTTGTATTAATATAATTTCTCTGTTTACACGATGGGAGTCGCATGTGTGGTGGACATTACCTGGCCATCAGGTAGCCATCGGCGGCGGGTCGTGAGATGGTGAAGACCCGCCCGCTGATCATATGGCCATGATTTACGACCTGGTCCTCACCTCCTCCTCTTCCCCCTCCCGCCATCACCACCCTTCAGGCCTGCTAACCGTACCTCAGACTTGCCAACCTCACCCTAGGCCTGTCAATCTTAACCCCCAGGCCGGCCAATTTTACTTCAGGCCTGCCAACCCCTTCCTTTACCGCTTTTCAACCTTACCACAGGCTTACCAACTTTGTCCCAGGTCACTTAACTTTACCGTAAGCCAAGTAACTCCAGGCCTACTAACCTCACCCAGGCCTGTTGACCTCTCCCCGCCATGTTAACTTCATCTGAGTGCTGTAACATCCGACGTAACTAGCTCCAGGTCTATTAATCATTGTCCAGTGGTGTCTGTTATCACTGCGGGAAGACCAGTTGGCCGTACACAGAACTGCCAACCTCCCACCCACGGTTACCAATCCTCACTCAGAGCTACCAATCTCTATCCATGGCTGTCAATTCCAACCCAGGACTACCAACCTTTACTTCGATCAGACATTCCTACCAAGAACTGCAGCCTCTCCACCCAAGATTGCCAATCCTTACCCAGGGCTGCCAACTCGAATCCCAGGCTATTAATCCCTACTAAGAACCACCAACACTCCTCTCAGTGCTACCAACCCTCACAGTAGGGGTCATTACAGCCTGGGATAAAAGGCAATGCACGCTTAGGGCTGCTATATAAGGCTACCAAGAGCTACCAGTACCCACGCAGGACCACCAAGAGATACCAGTACCCATGCAGAGTTACCAAGAGCTACCAAGTCGAGAGTATTCATCCCCCTAAGAACTCACCACTAACCAATCCTAATCACCACTAACCAATCCCTGAATTAGGTTGCCAATTCCATTCTTCCCACTTGCCTTCTTAGTCCCCTTGACCCTATCGCCACCATGACCTCCATATTGTCCCCTACTGAAGTCTTTCGCAAGTCGTACCAAAATTAGGTTGAGGTAGAATGTTCCAACAACGTGTTTATTGTTGACATCTTTTATTTTTTACGGAGGAATGAGGGACAAAAGATGACCTTATAGCCATGATAATAAGAGAAATGGTGAAGGTTAGAGACAGATATAGAAGGAGAAAGAAGGATAAGAGGGAAGAAAGATAGGAAGAAGGAAAAGGTTCAAGTTAAAAGAATAAGAAGATTAATTGTTGTTGAGATTTTGAGTACGTTGAAAAAAGATGCTGAAGTGACAACAGATGGAAGAAGGAGTTTTTTTACCAGAGTCTTAGTCCAGAGCCTTGTCGTGGAGTCTTATTGTAGTCATATCTTGGAGCCTTATTCCAGACCCTTGTTCCAGAGTCTTGTTCCGTTATTCCAGAGCCTTTTTTTCAGGGTGGTACTATGCGGGAAAAAGAATAAGAATAATAAGGAAGAATGACTGAAAAGAAAACAAGAAAAATAAATAGAAACAAACACATAAAGAAAAAATAACTAAACGAATAAATGGAAGAGAAGAAAAAGATAAAAGAAAGCAAATAAGAAATAAAAAAGATTAAATACCAGAGACAGCAAGAAGAAAAAGAAGTGATTTATATACATAGAAAAGATGAAACATGTGGTGGTGGTGACGATGATCTCTGCCAGCCTCACCCCACACAGTTCCCGGACCTCCTTCGACACACAGACTGAGACCCCCACACAACTCTTCCCCCGACCCACACAGTTCCCGGACCTCCCTCGACACACAGACTGAGACCCCCACACAACTCTTCCCCCGACCCACACAGTTCCCGGACCTCCTTCGACACACAGACTGAGACCCCCACACAACTCTTCCCCCGACCCACACAGTTCCCGGACCTCCCTCGACACACAGACTGAGACCCCCACACAACTCTTCCCCCGACCCACACACACACAGCCCTGGCGACAGTCTGTATGCAATAAACTGATCCTGATTGCCATCACCTCTATTGGTTTTTCTCCCCGGCATGAGGTATGCAATTATCAGGATTTTTCTTTTAAGGGGAGGAGGGAGGGGGTAGGAGGGGGAGTGGAGTGGGGGAGGGGAAGGGGCAGATTGGGGAGGGGGAGGAGGCTGCTGTATCTCGATTCGATTCAAAACAAAACATGAATCATTGTCGTCGGATTCATTTACATCTTAATGGCGTTTGTGACCCCATGGTTCTTTCTCTCAGCTGGCAACGTCACGGCCTCGGGGTCAAGAACGTGCGGACCAACTGTAAAACATAAGGGCGAAATGGACCTTCAGAGGGGAGGGATTTCTGGTCGTTATGCAGATGGTGATTAGTGGTGATTGATCCCCTAGTGGTGACAGACAGGGGGCGGCGGCTTCCCACAGATCCTTGAAATTGGATAAAGTTATCTTGGTGGTGATGTGTGAATATATTTCTTTTACAACCTCTCGTGTGTGTGTGTGTGTGTGTGTGGAGTGAAACATTACAGTGTGTTATATTACAGCACTAGAAACAATCATTATTACCTGTAGTGTGAAATTATTGCGAAACACTATAGCGAAACAGAGTGAAACAGCGAAATAACAGGAGTGAAACATTTGAGTGAAACATTTGAGTGAAGCAATTGAGTGAAACATTTGAGTGAAACATTTGAGTGAAGCAATTGAGTGAAACATTTGAGTGAAGCAATTGAGTGAAGCAATCGAGTGAAACAAAAAAAAGCTAAACAGTAGAAGGAAAATAAAAAGAGTGAAACGTGGTGAAGCATATAAGAGCGAAGCCTTTTAGTGAAACCAGTTATACCACATGAATATTAAGCTACCAGAGTGAATACTGAATAAGAGTGAATATATACACAACTAAATATCCATCAGGGTGAATATATACATAAGTTTATTATACATTTAGAGTGAATATACATCAGTTAATACACATTACAATAGACAGTTAATAAAGTATACATACCCACTACCTAATGGATACTATGTATTGTAAGAGTGAATACAGGCTTTTAAGAGTGCATGTATGCATTTAAACACACACACACACACACATTAAGAATGAATGAGTGAACGTAGGAGCAGGGATTGAGCGAGAGAGACAGACAGACAGACAGACAGACAGACAGAGCCACCACTCCCCCCTCTAAGTATCCATTAGGTGTGTGTTTTTTTTTATTAGAGTCAATTAACGATACTTCTCTTGGCAAATTTGGACATAAATTACACTTAACCCCGGTCGACCTCCTCAGCCAGCTCTCAGACGGTAGGATGTCTTCATTAAGAAATCTTGATTATTTAGCATACGGAGGGTGGGTCAAACAAGCCTACTAGCTCATTAGTAGACAATTATCATGCCTGAGTCGTGTTGCTAGAGGCTGTGTTGGGGAAGAGTAGGGTGGAGTGGAGGTGGTGAAGTGAATAGAAAAGGCCTTGTAACATAGGAAACGAGAGAGAGAGAGAGAGAGAGAGAGGTGGATGGAAGAGAGCCAGTAAAAGAAGAAAACTTTGCTGGAAGGGATGAGATGGATGAGTAGAGCGGAATGTTGGTGGTACTGGATGGAAGAGAATCAGATGAAGTGTGGGAGGGAAAATGGAACGGGATATGGAGAGATGGATGAATGCCTGGGAGAGGAGGAGGAGGAACAATAGTGGGTGCTACAATAGGTTGGGTCGGGTGGGATGGTGGAAGGGGATTAGACTGCAAAGGAATGGAACTGATTGAGTTACAGAAAGTGAAGGAAAGAATAAGGAGGAGAAGGAAGAAAGGTAGGAACAGGAGTAGGAGAGAGATGTGAAAGACGGATATTAAGTGTAGAATAATGACAGACGTGGGAAGATGACTGACTGACTGATGACTGTTGGTGTTCTTGTGTATATAAAACAAACTTTGAAGAAACGAGTCTATAAACACAAAATTACAATGAACCACGACGTTAAAGGCATATAAGATCAGAACCTGTTTAAAAGCATAAGGTAAGTACATATAATGGGATCTGAACCTCCTCTGTGGCTAGAAGGTGGGATCTGAACCTCCTGTATGGCTAGAAGGTGGGATCTGAACCTCCTGTATGGCTAGAAGGTGGGATCTGAACCTCCTGTGTGGCTAGAAGGTGGGATCTGAACCTCCTGTGTGGCTAGAAGGTGGGATCTGAACCTCCTGTGTGGCTAGAAGGTGGGATCTGAACCTCCTGTGTGACTAGAAGATGGGATCTGAACCTCCTGTGTGGCTAGAAGGTGGGATCTGAACCTCCTGTGTGGCTAGAAGGTGGGATCTGAACCTCCTGTGTGGCTAGAAGGAGGGATCTGAACCTCCTGTGTGGCTAGAAGGTACAATTTGTATTTATAAGTCACTTTTTACCCCCTTTGAAACTTTCATTAATTCCTATTCAACTTGTCTTTAATTTATGTGAATTCATTACGTAGGATCATTATGCAGCGTATAAGGCCAAGATAAACTCCCGTGGGCCAAAGTTCACAAACTATTATGACCGACTTTTGGAGCTTCTGCAGACAGGGATTGCAGGGGGCGCTCCCATATTTATGACTGCAGATAGACTAGTATGGATCACAGCATTAACTCCTATCTTGTAATTTGAGAGTTTGAGGACGAGAAAGTTGGTGGGTGTTGTGAAAGAGGTGAGCTATCAAGTAAAGGTCAACGGGAGGTAAAATTTAGATGGTATAATGAAAGAATTGGGTGATTTACAAAGATGGACTAGCTTAAACTACCCCCCCCCCCCTCTCTTACTAGCTTGTTCAGTGTGGTCTTGTTAAACCTCCCGAGTTAAATAATGGATGACGGTAAGTAGGAGGAAAGATGATGACCACGGCCCTAGGAACTGGTCGTCTTGTGTGGGTTTGTAGCCGAGAACGTCTTTGCATTCCTGGCTACTAGTAAAGGCTATACTGTATATTCTCCACAAGATATGAGATGACTAGACTATGGTTAGCTTGGTATGGTAGCCCAGGAATATATATTATAAATAGATGTGAAGGATAAACAAAAGGCAAAAGATTAAGAAAATTTTATAGAGTTTATTCAAGAACAAGAGTCAGGTCCGCTGTTTGTTTACTTACATGATCATAAAAATCGAGTTTGTAGTTTAAGTTGAAATGCAGAATAATTAAAAAAAATACAATACTTCCACCTATAAATGTATTCATCTCTAATCCCCCCAAAGATGGAGGCAGTAAGGAAGATGTATCCCAGGGTGTGGTGGTGCGGGGATGTGGTTTAAAAGGTGTGGAAAAAATGAAGGTTAAGACGAGACGGGACTCCCAATATTGGGTGAGACATTAAGTAGGTAATGACGGATTTAGACGGAGGGGGGATTGGAGGCGTAAGGGGGGGGGGGGAGACGTGGAGGTGGAAGGGGCGGGTGAGGGACTTGGAGGAAGCGTGACCTTGTAATATCTTTGTAAAGTTTATGTTTTCTCCAAAAAAAAATAAATTAATAGGATATAATAATCGCTCATGTTACTGCTTTGGGCTTCTTGTTACCCTCTGGCATGTCGGGAGCAACGTGCCCCCCCCCCTCCCCCCCACACACGGCCTCCTCCCCCCTCCCCCACACACGGCCTCCTCCTCCCCCCCCCACACACAGCCTCCTCCTCCCCCCCCACACACAGCCTCCTCCTCCCCCCCCACACACAGCCTCCTCCTCCCCCCCACACACGGCCTCCTCCTCCCCCCCACACACGGCCTCCTCCTCCCCCCCACACACGGCCTCCTCCTCTCCCCCACACACGGCCTCCTCCCCCCCCCCCCCCAAGTCTAATCAACCCCTCGAGCCTTCGGTCATCGGCCGCTTTAAACACTTGCCTTCCTCCCTCTCCCCCCCCCCTCCCCCTCACTTACTGCTCGAACTTGAAATCCTGCCTCCGTCCCTGGCAGGTGAAGTATTACTAGGATAATATTTTATCTCCTGTCAAAAATAAGGGTGTGTGTGTGTGTGTGTGTGTGTGTGTGTGTGTGTGTGTGTGTGTAAAGAAGACATGGGCCTATTAAAAGTCATTGTGGTGCAGACATTGAACCCTTTACTGTGTTGCTTAAGAGGATAAACCTATTAATATCCCTTCATGTTGGTCCCAAAACACGTACTGCCACTGAGACGTGATAATGACAGCCACTCGGGTTTATTCTTTTCATATACATTATAATCATTATTACATTGTCTTCTAAACCTTGCAACATTTATCAGAATATAGTTAAACTCTTTTTTTTTTATTAATTTATAAATGAAATATTAAAAAATCGACATTGAATAGTAATTGAGTTTCTGGAGGTGAAATCTAGTCGTCTTTCTTATCAACTGTGAATGACTGAGTGAGTGAGTGACTGAGATGTTTTATTTATACACATGTTTTATGACCCATTGTTTTTTTTATGTTTTTTTTTATTAGCTCGTGTGTTTTTGGTGTTGCTGTCAAGAATGAGTCTACTGTATGTATCTGTTAGGCTTAAAGAACGAATTGGATCACTGAGCTAAAAAGGTGACCACAACAAATTAACCAGAAAGCGAAATTTCCGTCGTGGATTTTTCCCAACAGCCATAACGCTTTTTGGACGGTCTCGAAATACCTCTAACCTAACCCAACCCAACCTAACCTAACCTAACCTAACCTAACCTAACCTAACCCAACCTAACCTAACCTAACCCAACCTAACATACTGCGTTATCTTCACCACTTGTTATATATAAATACATTGTTCTGTTTTTAATATTAATTTACCTCATTTTCATTGTTTACATTTGATCAATTTCCTTTGTTTATTAATTGACGTTGATGTTAATGTATTACTACTGTTTATTAACGAAGGTGTCTGAGCGTGTGTTGAGTGGTAGTTAATACACCAATCATTATCACTTCAATGTTAACAGTGAATTTGCTACGGATCGTTGTCCATCACAGGTGTTGTATATCCTGCCGACTGACTGATGACTCACAGGTGTTGTATATCCTGCCGACTGACTGATGACTCACAGGTGTTGTATATCCTGCCGACTGACTGATGACTCACAGGTGTTGTATATCCTGCCGACTGACTGATGACTCACAGGTGTTGTATATCCTGCCGACTGACTGATGACTCACAGGTGTTGTATATCCTGCCGACTGACTGATGACTCACAGGTGTTGTATATCCTGCCGACTGACTGATGACTCACAGGTGTTGTATATCCTGCCGACTGACTGATGACTCACAGGTGGTGTATATCCTGCCGACTGACTGATGACTCACAGGTGTTGTATATCCTGCCGACTGACTGATGACTCACAGGTGTTGTATATCCTGCCGACTGACTGATGACTCACAGGTGTTGTATATCCTGCCGACTGACTGATGACTCACAGGTGTTGTATATCCTGCCGACTGACTGATGACTCACAGGTGGTGTATATCCTGCCGACTGACTGATGACTCACAGGTGTTGTATATCCTGCCGACTGACTGATGACTCACAGGTGTTGTATATCCTGCCGACTGACTGATGACTCACAGGTGGTGTATATCCTGCCGACTGACTGATGACTCACAGGTGTTGTATACCCTGCCGACTGACTGATGACTCACAGGTGTTGTATATCCTGCCGACTGACTGATGACTCACAGGTGTTGTATATCCTGCCGACTGACTCATGACTCACAGGTGTCGGTCATCACTATCATCGTTCCCTGAAAATAATACACAATTAAATAACCAAAACTAAACTAACTCGCCACAGTATTAGCGCCCCTCCCACCCTCTTCCTCGGCTGGCTCCTCCCAGTCATTTTACGATCGTCCTTCGTGCTCGACTCCGCGATGTTTATGGAACCTTAACGACGCCGTGTCAACATTTCTCGAAGCTCCCTTTTTTCCATCTAAATATGATAATTTTATTGATTATTATTATTCAGTGCAGCTCCTATTCACCCCGCGGGGCTTCGGCCTTTGAGTGGCGAACCAGCTCCAATTTCTGCCAGTTTTGGTGAGGTCGTCCGGCAGAGCGTTCGTACCCTGGCGCTAAATATGTTGGCTGCTCTCTCACAGCTTGACAAGTCAATGATGATGAATCCTCTCATACAATTGCGTTTAATTTGCTGGAGTTTACTGTTGTCATTATGAGTGTGTGTGTGTAGGATTGGGTGGTTGAGGCGTAGGAAAATGTTGGTCGGTAATTACACACACACACACACACACACACACACATTAAGAGATAAGAGATTAATCTGTTGAGTCCAGAATAAGTTCAGGTCAAAGGTCACTTGTATAGGTCAAGTTTTTGCTCAGTCTCAGGAGGCCAACAAACCTTCGTCAGCAGCAAGCAGTAGTAGGGCAGTATCTATTCTTCTACTCTCGGCCGCTACATCACCGAGGCGCGGGATATGGCGAGTGTGTATAAGAAATGATAATAATTACTAAATAGCTCTGATTAGGATAAAGATTGGCTTGGTTTAGTACTGTAAGGCTTATGTTTTTGACAGTTTTGGCCCAAAATTAGATGATGTTGAAAATCACATGATAGGTACTTCTGTGCATGCTGATATCGAGTATATGGTCCTTGATTCGATTGAGGGGTAATTAGTGGGAATAATGATACTTGAAATATTTTAGTTACATTATTTCAATGGTAATTACTCGCCAACTATGGGATTCCGAGGTGCGATTTTAGTCTTAATGTGCTATTCTGTAAGTTAGTTAAACCCCTTAAATTTCAATTCTGAGAGAAAAGTATATTTTGGTCGAAAAATTACTAATGTGTAAGAACTTTAGTTAGTTAGATTACAGGTATAATTTTAAGTGTTATTACAATTAGGTATCTCTTATTACTACTATGTTTCCGTGCAGTGAGTCAAAGAAGCTGGGAAGATGGATGCTTTCAGTGAGGTGAGATAAGTAGATCGTACAATACATATACTAATACTTTACTGGATATATTTCATTCAATAACATTATATACCGGTATATACTGTACATACATTAAAAGTATAATTTATTGTTTTATATTTCACTTATGTTCAACTCATAAATGATATGGCATAAGAGAAAAAAATTAGTAATATTAATCAGAAAGAATCAGGCCAGTGAGGGGATTTCAATGTTCTTTTGAAATCCAAGACGGCGGACGGCGGCATCAGCCAGTACCTACCACAACCACCCATTATGTTAAGATTCAGATCAATGGTTTTTGACCCCTTGAGTACAATGTCCTCCTACTCGTCGTATTCAAAGGTTAGATTATTGTACTCGTTGGGTTCAGATATCAGGGTGTTGGCATCTTAATCAAGGGTGTCGTTGAGAAGTAAGTGTATGTTTACTTAAAATAAAAATACCTGTGTTAATTAGGAAAACAGGTAATTATGTGTTATTTTGTCTCCGTGATCACAAAACATCTCTACCTAGGTCAACATTCTCAGTGGTTTGGTCCATCAACATTTCTCGTAACTGAATGTGTTGAGAATGTGTTCCAGAAATTAAATATTCACCCTGGTCGTGTCCCTCTCAATGGTGTTCAGGAAACGTATCTGGTTGAGGTGTTTTAAATATTTTTTTTTAATGTTGTTTTTGTGTTTTAGCGTTAGGTACATCCATAACATAATCAGTGATAAGGAATATTCAACTTACGCTACTTTAAGAATGAAGAATCAGCGACAGTAAAGGGTAAGAGATGAACCCAATGTAACCACTTGACCACAGTCCCCCCCCCTTCCTCCTCCCTTTCCATTCCCCCTTCCCTCCCTTCCCCCACCCCCATCATCGGGAGCATCAGGTGCAAAATTATATAATCACACGCGGACCATCACGACCCACCTCCATCAACAATTTGTGTACACCTTTACCTGGATGGTGGCGTGGGCTAATTACCTTCACTTGGTACTGATGGAAGAGTTGGGGGGGTTTTTCTGGGAATTTTTTTTTACGATTTTTATGATTTATACAGAGATAATTTGACGACATATCGAGCTGTGCTAAATGAGATTTTTAATTTAGTGATGTGTAAGTGTATTGGTGATTGAAGAATAGTTATATGGATATTTTATTTTTATTTTTAATACTACGTAACTTTTGGTCTGGTAACACTGATAAAGTTTCAAAATTCGCCAGCAAAAGTTTTAGTTATTTGTAGTTTCATTTTTTGTTCTTGTTGTTGGTTGACATTTGATTTTTTTTTCGTTCATACATGGGTCAAATTCCTTAGTCACCCTTGTTAATTTTAGTCATTTTCTGTAACTGTTTTTATTAGAGCCATCGTCTACATTAATGCGATGTTGACTTCAACTTTTAATTCTTTTCCTTCACTTACCTTACAAAAAATCGCATTATAGAAAATATTTATGGATATTAAACGCAGTATTTCGTAACAAGTTTTCTGATGGCGAGTCTACTTTTTTCCTCATATTGTTTATTGTCGTCAACTGAGGCGTTTTACCGAGTATCTGAGCCAGCGAGGATGGAGCCAGAGAGACGCTCAGATAATTTTCATAATTATCTCTAATACCAGACCTGGATTCTTTTAAGGTCCGTCCGTTAAATTATGCCCGTAACTGATGATGTAAGAGGGCAGCCAACTGACACATTTAATCTCGGGTTAAGAGATAAAAATTAAACGTACGCAAATTTGAAAATCTAGACCACAACAATTTAAACCATTACTTACAAGGCAATCAGGTGTGGCAGAGCTCGCCCCAGCCTCGTTATTTTGATTTATTACAAAAAAAAAAAAAAATATTATTGTGACCTTCACTTTTGACATGAAGGTCAATTTCATGAGTCACCCTGAGCGGTCTTCATACTATGTACTGTACATTTAGAAAATTTGTTTTGTGAGACATACTGTACTGTATAAACAAGTTTTTTTTTTGACATCCATGTAATTATTGTCGAAAATTTGTCAGCTGTAACGTCATTGTCGTCAGAAACTTGATGTCGTAGAGAAAAAGTCATGATTTATGGTTAAAATTCCCCTGAAATTGTTGTTTTACAATAGTTATTAATCCTTGTAAGTGAAACGTGAAGACAGTATCCTCAGAAATTGTTAGCTGTCGGAGGTGGATCACTAACAGACGCCGGGTAGGCATGAAGCTCGCATGTAGACACCCGGGAAGAGCCAACTCGTCTCAGGGGATCCTACCGACGGGTTTATCAGGGTTCCTTTGTGAGGAACACGGTGTTGCTTGTGTTTATATGCAAGGAACAGCTCAGAGCCCTTATCCGTGACTACACTATCAGCTACACTACATTAACATTCTCATAATCCACTAATAATTTCTATAAACTTGACTTAAATCTTTCATAGGATTAGATTCACACACAGTAGTCCTAATAGTTTTTTTTTATACAGCAACACTTCATGAACCACGCTTCACTTCTCAAAACGAACATTATGCAACGGTCGGTGGTCGTACTACTCGTTTGTTATTACCAATAAATCCACAAACTGCAATAAACCAACATAATTTCACTGATTTTATGAAGTGTGTTGCGTGGTGGGTCCAAGCGCTCTCCCTTCCCCCCGACCTAGAGGTGATTCCTGTATATATTGTGTGAATAAAAATATCTGAGTGTGAAGAACAGCTCGCTGCCTCACCAACACTATATCATCGTATCGACATTAAACTCTCTGGCATAAAAGCGTCATGGGTTTTATGATGAAAAGCATGATGATTTACCTATCTCGTTAATTCTTACGTTTTTGGAAGCTGTAGAGAATTTTAAAGTTGAATCTGGAACAAAACTTCTCGAAAAACGATAGTAAAACTGGTCCGCATTCACGCCACAGGAAACACAAAAAGGTGGAAATGTTGAGTTAAGAATGAAAATCACATACCAGTGTCCCAGTCTCGTGGCCGTTATGGATTTATCGGGCAATTACCATTATGATGCCCATCCTAGTGACCGTAATTGGTGTTTATGTACACGACTGGGAGTATCTGTCGCAGTGTGGCCGTGTAGGCGCGGGCGGGCAGCGACAACATGCCTCCTCCGGGAAAACACAGAACCAACAGAGTCCCTGTACAGTACTGTATTTGAGAATTAAATGACCAAGAAAGGCGAAAAATGAGAAAGTGAGTTTGATTCTAGTGGCAGACATGTTAAAGCAAAATTTACTTCAGTCGACATAAACTGTAAGATGTATAAGAGAATTCCACTGATTTTAACTTTATTCAGAAACAACAGTATTTATTTATCCTTACGTATTTAGTATTTAACAAATTCGAACAATGAGTATTTGATTATTATCCTCATCGAAGGAAAGATGAACTTTTTTTTTTTTTAGTTATAAAGCCTTGAGAGGAAGCCTAGTGAATTCCTTTACTTTCTGTTCGTGCTTACATGCTTCCTAGAGTTATGAACACATTAACTCAAATAACCATGGATTTTAACCTATCACGTTATAACGACAACCTAACCTAACCTAACCTATCACGATACCAGGACAACAGAGAAGATCAACAAATATCAGTATTTTGTGTCAGTGTACAGAGTTCTAATACCTAGACTGTTATTGTTTTGTCTCGACATGTGACTTGACCACCTCTTAACTGCGAGGCTCGGGGTGTAATTATGTGTAGCCTCGTAAGTTTAACACTTAATTACGGTAGAATTCCGTTAAGATGACGATTCACCTCATTTGCTAAAAATAAAAAAAAAAACTTGTAACTGGAAATAATTAACCGGATCGAGACATAAAAACAGAGAGAAAGAGTGAGTGAGTGAGTGAGTGAGTGGTATCAGCTGGGAATTTATACATTACACGTGGTGGTTAATTGTAAGAAATGTTAATTAAAGTCTTGGTCAGAAGTTTTGGGGATGGGGGAAAAATATATATATAAAACCTGTTCTCTTGTCTTCTTTTATGATTACTGCCAAACCTGAGAGTCTGGGAATGTTGCTCTGGTAGACGTGGCTCCTAGTACCTGTTTCTCCTCTTTCTGTTCTTCTTCTACCTCTACCTCCTCCTCTTCCTCTTCTTCCTCCTCCTCTTTTTCCTCATTCTCCTCATCCTTCTTCTTCTTCTTCTTCTCTTTCGCTGCTGCCACCTCCTCCCGCCCACTCTCCTTGTCTCCTACTTTCCTTTTCCTCCTTCTCCTTTCTTTTTCTTTCTCCTCCTCTCTTCCTCCTCCTTCTACCTCCACCGTCTCTTTTTCCTCCCACCCCTCCTCCCACAATGCTCTCACGCGCTCGTACAACACTTTAATGAATCCTTTGAGAGTTAACGTCTAGGCAAGCAACTGATTAACTCCACAGACGTAGGAAAGCTTGTGGTGATCCTTCTCTGGTAATTACATCATTAGACCTTGTAATGTGTGTGTTATAATCGTAGTTATTTCTTCTCTTCCAGCTCTAATTAATAACCTTCTTCACTACGATGATTTAACCCCTTCAATACGATGATTTAACCCCTTCAGTACGATAACCCCTTAAATACAATGACTTAAAACCTTCAGTATATGTGAGGTCAGGACAATTAAAAAAAAAATTCCGAGGAAGTAAATTTCAAAAGTCACTTTGCCCGGGACAAGTAAGTGTTCCACATCATCTGGACGGCCTGATAAAGTGAGAGAGAGAGAGAGAGCGTATGAACAAGCGAAAAATAAAAAGTGATGGAAGAAGGGAAGTAGATGGATAGAAAACAAAGATCACGAGAGAGAGAGAGAGAGAGAGAGAGAGAGAGAGAGAGAGAGAGAGAGAGAGAGGGGGGATAAGCCTTGGGTGAGTGACGTCATGGCATCTTATTTAACCTTTGACCCGCTTTAGATTTATGACCTACTCTACGACTCTTTCTCTCTCTCTCTTTCTCTCTGACTAAAAGAAGGAGCGTAAATAGAAGATAGAGAGGGATAAATACATGAGGTTTAGAGAAGGGGAATGTAATTGAGAAACAAAAAGAAAATGTAATTGGACTGAATTAACAAGAATAAGAAAATGGAAGATAATTGGTGTCAGGAATGAATGGATAAATAATACAGGTGAATAAATGAAAAATAAATAAGAAGAATAAGGAAATAATGGGTTATGAAATAGATAAATGTGTATAGTGTGTAGACAAAGAATATTAGTGAATTTTTGTCACTTCTTTTACCGATGGTTTAATTTGTGATAGCTGTTCCGTATCATGCAAACTACTCTACCTTCGTTAGTCTTCACGTATCGCCACACCCAGTAATAATTCCTAATTTGGTTTTGATTACACGCCGTTACATCTCTTCATCGAGGGAACTGTAACCAAAATATATTAGTCTACCCAGCATGGAACATTTTCTGTGAATACGTTGCATTAGATGTAAGATAAACTCTTTTATTTTAAGACATATAAAGAAAGTTGCAGTTAAAAGATAAACATGATATCAAGAATGTGTTATCATCGTCACAGGTCTCTCTATCGTCATTATCGTCGTCTCCTCGTCTCCAGAAATCCAGGACGAAATTTAGCTCCGATTTTCAACTGTTTACATACTGGCTGTTTTCGTCAATCGGTTATAAAACACATTTGACTCAATTAGAATTCTGTATAAAATAGGTTTGATTTATTACTGAGAATGAACCGTATGTCGTTGTGTTCATTAACTCTTATGATCTCCATATATCCACTCCTTTCCACCTTCTTCCTCTTCTTGTGGACACTTACCTCCCGTTTCTCGCCCGTCACCTCTCCCTCAGTTCCTCCTCCTCCCCTGCCGCCACCTTCAGGGCGGCCTGGTGGCTGTAATTGGTAATATTTCTCCTAGAAGTTTCAATTAAGGGAGGCGTGGCCCACGGGTGCCCCATACCGCGTGGGGCGGGGCGGGGCGGCACCGTGTGAGGCCCATCACTGCCGTAAGCGGCTATCGCCACCCTTATGAATACATATGCAGATCCAGGTGGCCTATCGCCGGCTGATGGATGGTGGTTGTTGAGACCCTTGATGGATATCCTTCCCAAAGCTCTGTCGCAGGGGCTACCCAGGGGTGATGTAGGGAGAGGGAATTTGTCTTCCTGTACGGGGAGGTTAAGGGAGGATGTGACCTCTCAAAAGATAAAGGAGCTATGTTTACCTTGCAATTTAGAGGGAGTTAATTGGGTAAATATCTGATGAACAATGATGGGAAGCTTACCATAAGGGCAAAATGTTTCTTATTGTGTTATGTACGAAGCTAAGAGTGAGTGGCCATCTGTTTGTGTACTGAGTTATAGTCAATACCAAAATCTGTTTCTAGATCTCGTGGTAGTGAGTCTTGTGTTATGTATGGGGGTTTTATGCAAATTTAATGTGTATCAGTATGCAGTATATGTTTGTTGCGTGTTTATCGTGTATGTATATGAGTCAGGCAGGTCAAGTTAAGTGGTTAATTAATCTCAGAAAGTTTGTACGTGACATAGCTTTATTTTCTTACCGTGCATCTCCTTTCGAGTATTGCTTAGTTAACATCCACGTTCGTAACTTGCCGACACACTCTTAGTTGCTTGCGGTCTATAGTGTACTCTATATATCGTTATGTAGTGAAGATCAAATAGTAATTCATATCTAAAACTTCCCCTCTGACACAAACGGCTAGGATTATTAGCTTGGAGAATCTACATCATTAAAATTCACCAAAGACCTGAGTTTCGTGGTCTCGTGGTATTAGACGTGGTGTAGACATATTATAAGCATGGTGTAGGCGTGTCAGTGCGTGGTGCTGGCGTAGGATGGTGAGCCGAGGCGTGTGCGGGCGTGGCAGGGTTGGAGCATGTTCAGCTAATGTAATGTTCACGCGCGCCGGAGGACAGGTCGGAGCTCCTGCCCCTGACACTACGCCTCCACCTCCTCCCAGCCCTCCACCTACCAGCGTTTATAACAAGGTAATAATTAGTGCTCAGAAAAGGGGCCACATGTAAGAAAAGGCGACCCTACCTTCTTTCCTTAACACCTATGGCCACTACCCCACAAAGAGCCACACTCCCGCCCCCCGTCAGTGACATCATCACCCAAACACAACCTCTGATGCTCCTGGTGGCGAGGCAGGAGTCACGATGCCTCCACGTGGGTGTCTGGGGTCAGCTGCAGCGGTTCCACCTGCCCCTGCTGAAGTGATGCCCTCTTTCATTTTCCCGTTCAACTGTGGTTTCTTTCCTCCTCCTATTCCTATCCTCTTCTCCTTCACCTATTCCTCTCCTCTTCTCCTATTCTTCTCATCTATCTGAATTGATACTGCTTTTTGTTACATCATACTTAAGTTACAATTGCTAGACTAGTACAGCTTTCTTTTGTCTGATGAACTGTTGCTGTACTCTCGATCCAGCTGAACTATTCTAGACCCTACTGCCTTGTATCACCTCTTACCACCCATCACCCCACCATACCCCCTCCCACCACCATCACCTCCTCCCACCACCATCACCCCTTTCCACCACCATGACCCCACCCATTAGCCCCTCCCACCACACCACCCATCACCCCCTCCCACCACACCCCCTCCCTCCACCATCACCCCCTTCCACCACCTATCACTCCCTCCCACCACACCACCCCCTCCCTCCACCATTACCCCCTCCCACCACCTATCACCACCCCACCAACTGAACTCTGCCCCCAAGAATATATAAACTGCATTAAGTTGATATAGTAGTTTTAAAAATACCGTACAATAGATTAAATACTGATTTATTACAATTTGCTGTGACTGAAGAGTTTATTGAGAATCTTTTACTCGGTTCATCATCAATTGACCTTCATTTAGCCAGTGGAGGTGTGTACAATGTATTAAAATGTTGAAATTGTTATTATCAATATTTTAATCATGATAAGAACATTTGCAAAATATAAAGCAATCTACAAAATCTTATAAAAAAGCAACATTATACAACAGTACAGTATGCTTACAGACTAATGGGGTGAAGGACATAACTAAGGCTTAATAAACCTTCTACTTAACCAATACAGTACATTAAATAGCAAAATAAAATCACTTACTCTAATGGCCTGTGCCATTCTTTGGCAATAATGAAAACACTTAACCTATTTGTGGAACTCTTCTGCATCAATAATAAAGGCTAGTTATTTCCAGTTATCCTGTGCCAGTTTCACCAAAAAAAATTAAATAAAATTTTAAAACAACAGGATTTTTACAAAGGAAAATTACTATGGAAATTTCAAATTTCTCTTAATTAAATTCTCAACACCTAATGCTGACCACAAGATCACACTGAATATTTGTATAAGATAAGCACGCACATATGAAGAAGCCCCATACAGCAAGCATTGAAGTCAATGAATAACAAAATTATACACAGCAGAGGTTTTGTTGTATATATATAAAACTCCAAGCTACTGCAGAACTGTTGTTTTCATGCTCTCAAGTCTTATGCATGGCATTTAGTCATTTATCTCCATATCTCTCCACATTTCTCACAACTCATCCCCCAGCCCAGAACAGCTGTCTTTAAAATACAGTAAATTCATGTGACTGTGTTTACAAATAACAGTACCTGTACTGTATATACAATACCAACTCTCTCCTGTCACACTTCTCATTAAGTCTTATTGTTCCATTATCTCTACCACTTTTCCACATACCCTATATACGGTATTTATATATGAATAATCAAAATAGTAAGATAAAGTACATTACACATACCCGAGTAATAATTAAGTTTAAAATTATCACTTTACATTTCCACCCAAGAATTGGTTCACTTACCACTGGCCTTAAATTGGTTCTGTGATTAAACCTTTTGGATTCTGGACAAAAGGCAGAAACTATACTTTGCTTCCCTACCTGATGGTTATGTGATGACAAACCATAGATAACAATACAAATTATACAACTCATTGCTTGGAAATAGCAGGACTACACTTATGGCAGACAGGCTCAGTATCATGTGTTACACCACACAGTTACACAGCCAACTTTTCAAGTGAAGATATGTACACTCCTGTATATTCAATAAATCAGTGAAGAGTTTAGATTAATGAAGTGTAATCAGGATATAAGAGAGAAGAAATCCACTATTATAAGTTTATCAGTCTTAACCTCTTTGATGTAAACAAGTTTATAAGGACTATTAAACTAAAACCAACATACTGTACAGTACTGTGCTGCATTAAGCTGACCGTTTGGTTGATATAGGGACGGGGGGGGGGGGGGTTTCTCAATTGTTCTCATACTGCATTCACGATAAGTATACAGTACAGGATTTCAATCATCTTTAACTCCTTTTCACACACTCCCTCAAAATTACCAATTTTCAAAAATCGATTTGTCATTGAAATTATATTTTGTAGCAGTATGAGACTTTGAGGGAAGGTTTTTTTTTTTTGTACGAACAAACCAGTATAAGCGTATCTTGGCTTTTTATTGGGAGTCTATTGAATATGGGATCCAATTTACCAATACTGTACTAAATCGTTCATAAAAGTTTTTCAGGTATGGAACCTTCTCGTAAATCGGCACCTGACTGTACTGAAAACAAGAAACTCTATTACACCCATCCATTACTGTTAAATCTATTCCCCAAGGTGTCCCCTTGCCAAGAACTTAAGATATCTTAAATAGGATAATTTGAACTGACTGAGGTTATATGACATAGGTGAAGCACTTTATGGCAGAGTTACACAGACTGCTAGTCCAGGTTATAAATAACTTTTGTGCAGAGGTTCTGCATAACGAAATTTCATCATAAAGTCATGGACACTTCCAGATACCCACGTGGGCTAATTGAGGTTGTGTGAGTTATAGCTCGTCACAACACTGATCGTGGAAATACATACCTATCGGACATGGAGAGAGATGAGATACCTCTGTGCATGTGCAATGCTGGAAATTCTCTGGTAAGGATATTAATGTTGTTTGTTTTGAGGCCTTTTCTCTGCACTGTATCAAAGAGGTAGTGCCGACCACTACACCCAGCCCATAGACAACAATAGTATTCCATCTGAAAGTGCACATGACTTACCGGTACCTAAATGGATGTCAACTGTTCATCAGTGAAGTAGGTCCTAACCCTAAACACGAGTCCAAGCTTCATTATAGTTCTCCCCACCACACACACACACTTGTTCCAACATTTAACTGTATTTCCCAAAGATAGACAATACACTGCATGAATACTGATAAAAGTAATGACACTTTATTACATAAGCATAGTGATTTAAAGCATTGTAGTACTTAAACACTAACAATAAATAAAATATTACAAAATCCCAGACACTAGTGCTGTCCCTAAGTATGGGTATACATTTTGATTGATTAACCACCAAAGCAACACTTTTAAACATGAATTTTCCTGCACTAATACCAACAACAATACACAACTTCATCGGTGCAACATAAACAAATACAAGTACAGTACAATAAGCCATAAGTTTAGTGGATCATGAACTGCCTCACTTCCTTCACCTTTATGATCTCCAGAACATTTCCAAACATGGTACACTTATGAAATTCATCAAAACTTGTTATAATAATCACAATCAATATCTGAAACTGCTGGGCCAAATATTTTACTGTGGGGCTATTCTAGTAATACTGTATAAATAATGACAAGAGTTATTATTTCTTCAAAAAATACTTTGAGACACCCATTTCCTTTCATATTAGTTGCGTTTAGACGGTGTATTTGAATTTTCAGCCACCAATACGTAGTCTTTCAACACATTTATAATTACAAACTTTTCTATTAATTTAGTCTGTGTATCTTTAGCATATGCCAGAGGAGACTTTGCCTTTTTGTACTATTGTATTCTTCTGAAAGATTAGGGGACAATAAAACACCTATACAGGTATCCATCACTATATGAATGTGCTAATAAAAGAACATACTGTATGGGAAAAAATGGGTTCGGTTCCCCAATGAAACGAAAGCCTTAATATCATACCCCCCAAAACAGTAGATTCAGTGTTCTTAGGTAGCTTGAGTCAGAAATCTCCCATCCTCTCAAATTTTCCGCCTTCTAATATAGAACAGTATGGATCCCCACTCAACCCGGAATTTCAGCCAAATCAGACAGGCCTTCCCCTCAATCAGTCTGGATTACAGGAAGTTTACTGTATAAGGATACATTATTACCTAGCAATTATTCCTGCACCTGAACTGCCATACCTGCTAAAGATAGACAAAAGTGGGCAAATTTAATAGGTCAGTTCTCCCAAATCTACTTTATGCCTTTAAAATTAATAAAAAGATATACAACTGTATTTCACACACTAAGGCCTTGATCTGCAATTTACCTATACCACTGGCAACTATAGAGACCCATCCAAATGATCTTTTGAGAAATAAGTCAGGGTTATCTTGTCTCTAGTTTACTGATGCGATTTCTGGTGAAATGCTTCAATTAATAAAGTGTAATGAAATGTTACTTCTATGTATGGACACTGTTCATCTACCTCAAAGGTACATAACTCTTTGGTTCTATAATGGATGGACTTGAGTATTTCAATCTTATGATTTGGGCAGGAGTCTAACATGTAATAGTGTACAGTATATGTGAGCCAGGACACTTCACTTTAAATAACTACAACACCTGCAGAAGCAAGCACAATACATTAAAGAGAGACATTAATAAACACACCCACAATTCAACATCCAGTAGCAGCTTAATATTAAAGGAGGGAAATAAAGTAATGCCTTCAGCACAAGTGAAAAATATTTTTTTTTAAATAAAGTACAGGTAATATGAAGCTAACTTCTGAGCAAGAAGAAAATGCCAATCAACAGAATGTGCTGCTCTACAAAGAGCAAAACTCTCCTTTATCGATGGTCATATAATTATCATCCAGTGAATAATGATCAATTCCCAAAGAAACAGACTCCCTAACCCAAAGAAATATTCTTCCAATAAATGAAAATCAACTCCCAAATGAAAGAAATATACATTCCTCTTGGAATGAGTCAACTATCATTGAAAAAAACAAAAACAAAAATCTCCACACAATGATGATAAATTCTAAGGGACAAATATACTCGTGCAAAGAGCGGTGACCATCTCTAATGAGAGAAATGACTCCTTTATGGAAGAGCCATGAGTCACTATGTAAATAGCTAAGGAATACCTTTCACAGAATAGAAAGCCATTCTTTATTATAAAGATGGAATGCTTTATCAACAAGAAGTAAACATCACTTCACAACAAAGAAACTTTCCATAACGAAGAGGTCAAGACAATTTAACAAAGAGGTAAAGGAATCTTTGGTATTGCAGGTCAATGGGGATTTGAGTGCAGGAGAAATCTTTGGTACTGGGGCTATGGAAGTGTGAGAACAAATATAAATCGATTGTACATCATGTGTAAGGGAGTTTGAAGGATGAAACTAGCTAACAGTAATGAGACCCTGTAGTTCCACATGTACACACTCGACAAAACTCCTCAAACACCTGGGCATGATGGATGTGAGAATGAGCTGATTGGGGCTTGTCATCTCGGAATGGTTTCAGATTCTTCGTTCATTTTTAGACTACATACATATAGTGCTTATAGCGTTCAAGAAGTTTTTGGCGAGAATGTACATGATGGTGGAAGTGGTAAAGAGACAAGACAAAATTAATTGGTGAAAATCAATTGTAAATTTATTCAGTCAAAAGATGGAAAAAAAAGTGTCATTCAACCAACGAAAGATGAAACTCAAAACTTTTTCATATATAAGCCAGTTGTGTTGACAGGGAGAGTCCTACAACTTATGAGATACCACATGAGCGAGTGCCTTATTTCTGAAGCATTTACAAGCCTTAGGATAATGTAGACATTAATTTATTTCAAGAAGCTATGTTAAAAATCTGATACTAAAGCAGAAAATAGGTTCATCAGATGGATATAATGAAATGGATCAAAAGCATTACAACTGCATGCATGTTATTTACTGACAACATTCTGCATGTGGAAAGAAGTGTCCCCAAGTTATTAGAGTACAAAGATTAGTTGGTGTGCATGTTGGTGTGCATACAAAGTACTTAATCCAGTAACAGTACAGTATACTGTATACAGAATTACTTAAAATAATAATTATAATGAAGATATAGTTGGCAATTCTTTTTGTAAATTACCAAATACTAATAATAAATTGCATTTCATTAGTAACTCTCGTATTTGTAATTTCATTGTTAAAATCTGCAGGAGTTGTAATATATATGTAAAATAGCCATCTAGTACCACAAAGACGGAAAATTATATGAACACATTAAGTCTTCGATGAATACTTACTCTTGCATAATATAGAGCCTCAAATATACTGTATTGCAAATATTTATATAAAAATATAAAAAGTACACTAACATTTATAAAGTACATTAAAGTATACTGAGAGAGATCTATCATGATGTACTGTACTTCAGCCTTCAATAGTGTATTATGCTATAAATATGAGAAGCATCAACCAATAACAAAGATAGTCTAGTTAGTTTATATCAAGTACAGTATTGGTTTCCTAGTTATATGGTTACAAAAACGTGTATATATTTCAAACACTAGTCTTGCATATTAGGTAACAGTTTCAAACAGGCCCCTGATGTTAGTGATAAAATATATATCTGCCATGTCTACTAATACAGTACAGTATGTAGGTACTGTACTTTGCAAAAATGCTAGATACCAGGACCACTATGTTATAATACAGGAATTCAGTGTGCACCTCTCCTTAAACTGCACTCTGTTACACTATTATGTAGTATGTTACTGTACTAATAATTATCTGTCTGACATTCAAATAAAACTCATTATGAAAAACTTTGACATCAATACTTGGTGCAATGAGAGAGACCCACACCCATTAAAAAAACCAGTCTCTCATGGGGAATAAAATGTCACTGATAAAGCAAACTGAATTCCTGAATATGAATAGCACCACTATAATTCTTATACCAAAACTGACATGGTTTGTTGCATACATGCAGAGGTGACCCAGAGAGCTTTAAGTCATACTGTAATAAGATAGTCCTTCCATCCTGGTTAAATATCTACAGTACTGTATGTATACTACACAGACTGTGACTCAAACTGTCGTCATCATCATTAACTCAGATCGACTCATCATCATTACCTTTCCAATGTTCCTTGAGTAAATCGACTAATTCCATAGCTTCAGCTTCTTTTTTCTTCTTTACATAAAATTCTATACATAACTCTTGCAACTGCATTGAAGATTCTGAATTATGTTTAGACAATTCTGGGGCACTTAAATTTGCATCTTTAATTATTTCCAGGTCAGACAAACCAAGCAATGCAACTGAAGCAGGATTCTGCTGAAGAGTAGCAAAAAGGTTAGAGGCCCTTTGTTGTTCATCCATACTGCTATCTGTTTCATCAGAAACAAATAGAAGGTTACTGGGCACAGCCAGAGGTGAAGGTTTCCATACTTCATCAGCAGAGAGTAAAATAAGCCTCGTCTCCGGAGCTATTGTTTCCCAGTAATCATCATCCACCACTGTGCCATCTTCCTCCAGTACTACTGTTACTGCACATGGGTCTGGCAGGCCCAACTTAGCAGCACCTTTCTCTACGACTTCATCAAAGCTCTCAGCTACAACTCCGTGCCTTCTCTTTCTGTCTTGTGACCAAACTCGGATTGGTTTTTTCATCGTTTCTGAGGAAGAAATTTAATAAGTAAAGCGGTAAAGAATGAAACGCCCTCTTCTACGAGGCTGATATTCACACAATTACAATGTCACTTGAAACGAGGAGAAACTCGGAATAAGTTCACCCATAGATATAGCTAAATAGGAGTAAACATATATACTCATGGATAGAAACAAGAAATAGGGTAAACATACTAATAGTACATACCTAAAGATATGATAAAGTTAATAATGTACCATGGCAGAAACAATACGTAAATTTATCACTACAGTCACCCAACTACTACATACTCCTTCAGGTGAACAGGAGGGTGTCGCGACCACTCACATCCTCCAGCCACTTCTGACTCATACAACTGAGCAAGCTTTTGTATCCGCACCAACTTTGACCTGTCACCCTGGTAATAGAATTCATTGACACAGCCCAGGTACAGTAGCTAAAAACACTATATGTGCACACTTTGTGGGAACCATACGAGACCATGGACGATAAATATTGGTATACGAGGGCTGTCACTAGTCGCAGGTAAAGTTTCGGAGCATATCGACCTCCACCAGCACAGATAGTTGTTTTAGCCACTTTACATATATCCAATGTTGAGTTTCTCCAGCCTTTCTGTTGGCACATAGTTACAGTACCGGCACATGCACAACACTTAAATCCAGACTCCCATTATAAAAGCTGAAATACATTCCTACAAAGAAAAAGACTCCCAAATGTTTTAAAATGGTTTTATTAACACTAATTATAAACCCAAAATAAACAAGAAAGTTAGGTACACTTAGGCATTTCAGATGCCATAGAGTGAAGAAACAAGTGATGAGTTTGAGAGGCCGTGGAGGACAGCACCAGCAAAGAGGAGTTGCAAGCCACCTGCTGAGGTGCTCGACAGGGGTCAGCACCACCTGGCACACCACCTACTGGTCCACATGTTGGTACTGTAACTCAAGGTCAGTGTTGGGCAAAATCTACAGAAAGAGAAAAGTTCATTTAAGTGAATACTGTACTGTACTACAATCTGTAGCTCTGTGGAACCTAGTCGTGCACTTGAGCCCCTTTTTAATTATCAGAATTTCCGGGAATGTTGTGATAATTCCTTAACAACATACCACACCCCAAGACTCACTTTACAGTTGGAAAGCGGCTATATCAAATAAGGTATTGCAATGGTGTTTCTGCTGGACGTGAGCTGCTCGGCACGGGAAGAGACGCGCACCTCAGTGTAAACAAACTAAATCACACAGTCACAGTTGGCTGAGTGTCCACAGTACTGCGTCTATATTATGGAGGTGTGTGTTTGTATGCATATTTAAATATAGCCACAGTTTATATTGAAAATAAAATATTTTATTAAATTTAATTTAGCATACATATATTTAACGGCCATTTAGACATTTCAATAATCAATCTCCCACCTGAAGCGGTACGGTGCTCGTAATTTAATATCGTACCAGATAGTTTAATTTAACACTTCACTACTTACAGTACCAGCTTATTGGTCGGTTGGTCCGTTCTTTGTTACTTTATTATGAACTTTATTTATTGTCCAGTGAGTATGCACATAACTGTACACTGAAATTACATAGTGTAGGTGTGATTATAAAGGAAATAATTTCAGTAATTGGTTAAGTCATTTCAGTAACTGGTTAATATTTTCCTAAGAATAAAGTGCGAGGTTACAGAGGTCCCGTTGGCATCATTACCGTCCCCCTTCCCTCCAGCCACCTACCAACAAGGGGGTCAACCTCCTTGACCTTCGTAGTAACACTGCAGGAGCAGAAAACAATACCAAAAGTCTTGCCAAGCTTTAACCTGTACTTGAAAAAAAAAATATCAGGGGCTGAAAACATTATCATTTTGAATTGTAAGGCTTGCCTATACGTCAGTTTTATCAGTTTTTATCGCGCCAGCTATGACCAGCGTGGGAGTTTTAGCATGTGAACTGTACTAGCAGCATTTCAAGGGTTCGGCCTTACCACCACTTGGCGTTTGTCACTGATACCAGCACCATGTACCACTGTCACCTGCTGGTAACGTTGGCACTCGTGGTAGCAGTCTTAGGTCAGTACTTTTCAACATAATTTTGGTTTTTTTTAATTACCGAATCATTTTCTTACACAGGTGACTTCCCTAGTAGTCAGGCCATTCTCTACCTTACCACAACAAACATGGATCTTACGTCAGATCTATACCGCTAAATAGGACATGGATATCGATACAAAATAGTCTCAGCGTAATTCCAACGTGGTTTTGAAATTGAAAAAGTATGTTAAAACAGTTAATTTAGACAAAATAATACAGATACAGAAATTAACAACACTAATGACATGCCACCGAATCTTTCAAGCGCTCCTGCTCTCTTGGAAGATAAATTCTATTCATTTACCCCAAGAAAATTATAAAATAACGTATAGAGCATCATATGGATTAGCTGTGGCCATCAAACCGCAGCTACAAGGATTCAGCTAAATGCGGTTTCATGTCTTCAATTAGGGATAAAATTTAGTTCGTGTACAGACAGATGGGTTGGTTCTCAGAGTGACCGTGTTGGCTCGTTATCAGTTAACACCTTCCCACGCTGCTACACTTATCTGTCGTGTCCCACTGCCCTCATTTTGGAGTGTGGTGTACTGTATATTATATTAAACACGAAACTCTCCACAAGCAACGTGAAAAGTAATGTCATCTCGTGTTGCAAGGTGGTTGTGATTTATTTATTTATTATAATTATTTATCATTTCCAGCATTTATCGACTTGATAGCGTTTAGGACGGTCGGTGTGGCCCCAAGATTTTCGGATATTCTTAAGTACTTACAGATCATATTTTCTCTTCAATAATTCAAATGTTCACAGTTATTTAATAAATTCCATGATTATTTTCATATCTGATTTTGTGTGTGTGTGAGAGAGAGAGAGAGAGAGAGAGAGAGAGAGAGAGAGAGAGAGAGAGGCGTTCACTCAATAGGCAGGTTCAATCGAGTTTTTCGAAACCCATATGAATCCGCTACAGACTCATTTAACCTGGCGTACGTACACCCTTTCTCCCCCTCTGACACAGGCGCACCCCCTACCCACCACCACCTCCAGGATGGGCTCACAATCGTCGGCGGGGATGTGGCTGCAAGGGGCCAGTTTCCCTACCAGGTGAGCCCCTGATTGTATCTTGGTAATAGTCATACAAAATATTCATACATATATAACGGAAATTAGCCTAGGATGGTACGTAAAGTATTATTAATACTTATTATACCATTTTGGAACAGGCTGTGGCCTCACCAACACAAGAAGTCCATTGGTGTTTCCAAATTCTTAGCGATAAACTTCATCAACTCTTTCCCAATACCTTTTAATGTCTGAGTCTTCCTTTATGATATCCCTTTAATCTATATTCTGCATTATTCCCTCTGGCGGTGGCAGTGTCCTTGGATAAAGTCATAATATAGTAGTACAGTAATCTTTCAGGCCTTGTGTTCTATATACTGTACTGTAGTGGTCGCTGACAAGAGTTAGTTTATACTAGGCTGGAGTCAATCTACTTTTAAGTCTTTTGTCATCAAAATTAGACCTACAATATTACCTTCCCTCTTGGGTTCCGACACATAATGTATGATAGGTAAATTTTGTGCTGTCATTGAATTCTACCTGGTGACCATTTGTTGTGATTCAGATGTTGCCTTAACGAGAGTGTGAAGGTCTGTTATTTCTCCCGTTAGTTCACAGTAAGCGCTCCACCACTCACCTAATATCGGTTTATTGTTATTTTGTGCTATTAAAACCACATCAAATAGATTCGTCAGATCCATTTCTCACTAATCCAAAGAACGTCTGGTCGTGTTGTATCTCCACACCCACACAACAATTCAGTGAATGTAGTATCGTCATTGTCATTTATCCTAGCCGATTGTGACCTTTGTGAGTTAGTACTGCAGTATTTACTTATAATTTCACCTCATCACTCTTACTAGCCGATCGGGAGGTTAATGTTGTGTTTTAATTTGTAATGTACTTCGTTGTCCATTGTTAGTACAGAAGAAAACTTGGCAAGGCTAGTTGGTTCATACTGGATAAACACTTCATATCTATCCTGGGCCGCGAATTGAGCGCCCGCTACTGCTGCCCCACCAACACCCTTAAGTTAGAACTTTCACCTACAGTGGGACGGCGGTTCATCGGTGTATTAATCTATACATTCATCCACAGGTGAGCTTCCAGGAAAGGGTCTTGGGCGTCTGGTTGCACTTTTGTGGCGGCACCATCATCCACCCTGGCTTCGTCCTCACCGCTGCACACTGTGTAGAAGGAGCAGACTTCACTGACCCCAAGGGACTGCGGGTTAGTCTTCAGTCTTCACTTAACGAAAATCACGTAAAATATACTGACAGGTTAACACTGATTTCATCATAGTCAGGAAATAGGAATATGACATCACTGGTTCATGCATTTATTAGGCAATCGTGATTTTCTATTTTGATAGTACATGTGTTAACACGTGGAAGGGACAAATCAGTAATGAAAAGGCGACCAGGGAGTTAAAAGCTATATTATTATATTTGGTTAATGATAAATGTTAGGCCATGATTAGAAAACAACCTTAAGGAAACTTTATTTTTACCAAAACTCGGTTCATTGAGAAAATTTACACGTTACATGATAGTATTTTCATATAAATATTCAGATGTGATTATCCATCGTACTTTAAATGTTCTGGAAACACCGTGAAACGAGGCTACGATAATGAAACTATTTCCTTATTATATATAGCAGGGAAATGTTTTTGAAAATTAGGAAATATACTTGTGACTTAAGAAGGACGATCAGAGAAGGCAACAACAAAAGATATTGGGGCATGAAAGTGTCCCACGTGCCCCCCTCCCCCTTCCTTTCCTAAGACGCCCCTGATTAATAATAGGAATGTGAAGGAAAATTTAAATACGATAAAGAGAGAGAGACTAGTGAGGTGAGGCAAGCCACTACATATCTCACCATCTTTATTAACCCTTGACTTTATCATCATGTGACGTAATCAACACGTGACGTCAGCACCGAAGAATAAACGCATAGGACACTCAGCTACTCAGGCTAATCATGCCATTAATCAAAAGGTTACTTTGTTGTTATGCGGTGTGGTGCAGTGCGGTGTGGTGCTGTGCGGTGTGGTGAAGTGCAGTATGGAGCGGTGCGGTGTGGTGTAGTGCGGTGTGGTGAAGTGCAGTGTGGAGCGGTGCGGTGCACAGTACAGGGTTATGGTCTGTTTTGTTTACCTTATACGTGTAATTAAGCGAACTTCAGTTATTTTAACGGAAGAATTACCAACTCTTTTTCTAATATGCATCGGGTGTGTTTGCAAACTTACCAACACACACATCGTGCCAATAATTCACAAATTTCACACTTTTACACTTTTATCCTTTTCACCACTGATCGGCTCGTTAGCCGCTTGGGCGATCGGTCACGTCTCTGATTACTTTTCCTTTTCTTTTCGCTTAACACATCCTCAGACAATTGAAAAACCCTAATTGAAACACTGCTGGGTTTAGGGGAAGGAAATGCACTTCTGAAGATAAATGGAAATCGAAAATTTCCTTTGTCGTAGTGACCCTATTTGAATTCGTCAGTAATATAGTCTCACGAGTACATGTTTCCCAGTTGTGATGTGTGTGTATTGTATCTACAGGTGGTGGCTGGGGAGCTGGACCTACATCATGTGGAGGGAGACGAGCAGATCGTTCACATTAATTTCATCGTCGAACATCCTTACTACGATCCGTAAGTTACACACACACAATATACATTCCTTTCTCACACCAGTACATCTCACAAGCTTTTCTCACAAGTACCTCTCACTCACAAACCTTTCTCACAAGTATCTCTCACTCACAAACCTTTCTCACAAGTACCTCTCACTCACAAACCTTTCTCACAAGTACCTCTCACTCACAAACCTTTCTCACAAATACTTCTCACTCACAAACCTTTCTCACAAGTACCTCGCACTCACTATTACCTCTCACTCTGTTTCAGCTAGTGACTTATTTTGTTCTATTTCCAGTAAGGATTTATTTCTCTTTTATCTGTTTCATTTAAGACATTTGAATATTCTAGATGTTATTTGTTATCTTTTTCTACATTTTGCTTTGGATACTTGAGCAGATCCTGAACGAAGGCGTCAGGAATGTGTGTCCATGTACATCCAGTGTGGGGATAGCAATTGACGCTGGGCCGAGCATGAAAAAGAACTGTAGGCGCCTCCTTGCTAGTATAAAGGTGTAATATTCAATAAAGAAATAACATTTTAACTACATTTTTAAATACGTGGAAACCATCTTCAAAGTTTGCTAACTGTTAATGAAGCCTCTGTTGTCCAGGGTTACTTATGAGAATGACATCGCCTTACTGAGGTTGGAGGAGCCCCTTGTGTACTCCGAGATCGTGGGCCAGCTGGAACTACCGCCGCCGGGCCAAAACATTACTGGAGGTTGTGTACTGTAGTTATCTGAATTATCACCTTGAATTTCATATCATAATGCTTAACATTTTTGGGGGTTCAGCTAAAGATTCATCCCCCAGCTTTGTTCATATGAATATTAACCATCCTAACACTGAAATAAGCTGGAGTGGTGACTTTAGATGATCCATATTTTATTTATACAGTAAATATGACACTATCCTGAATAAACCGATCAGCGTATTTACAATCATGTCACTGTAGTTTTTTCTGTCTTAAGAATTTTCCTCGAAGTCTTATGATATCTTTCCCTATTTTCCCTCAACGTACCTTAGGATTATTTTTGTTAGGTCCTGAATATTTACCAGCTTGCAACATTTTCCCTTCCTGTGTCTCATCCCTCCCTAGAATTGTGTCGCGTGTCAGGGTGGGGGAGGACCCAGGAAGAGGGGCTGTCGTCAGGGGTGCTGCTGTACGACGATATGCCAGTGGTGAGTGACGCACACTGCCGCGACGCATACACCCACGACGAGATCATGGACTCCATGTTGTGTGCCGGGTACGTCTCTTCCTTCTACCTGTGTAATGTTTATGTCCCTATTAACCTTGTAAGCCTGCATCTCTCCCCAGTACCCGAGTAAGTCTCAACCCACTACCTGTTAACACCCCCCTTCCACATTGCACAACACTAAATAGAATAACAAGAAGATGGTCTAGCACCTTCTTTGAACTCGAGGAATTAAACATACTAAATTCTCTAATTTCTTTTTTCTTGATAGTGTACAATACTCTTATTTGCTCGATGAAACCTGAAACATCTCACTAACTAGAACAAACAGTATACTACGACGCAAACAACGAATAAACTCTGCAGAGTCTAAATACCATATATCGAGGCACCTCCTGTCAACCCAGCTGGGGAAGCGAAATGTAGTGCTGCCACAATGACTCCTTATTTACCGAAACCTTAGTAAATAGTGTGATGTAGGTAGTTATCTGTAAAGTAAAAAAACTGTTTCTTGCTCTTCAGTGGTTGAAAAATAGTTTAGGTTTTCATGATCAAACTATAACCTGTATACATGTTGTCAGATGGGAGGAAGGAGGAAAGGGTCCTTGTCAGGGTGACTCTGGGGGTCCTCTGGAGTGCGGGACATCCCTCGCAGGTGTGGTGTCCTGGGCCTATGGCTGTGCTCGCCCCGGTGTCCCTCAAGTCTTCACCGAGGTGTCCTACTTCCTCGATTGGATCCATTCTCATCTCCCCATTGACGAGTGAGGATATCCAACATTGAAGTCCTCAGCAAGTACTTCTATTTCCTCAGTTGGGCCCACCCCCATCTTCTCAGCCACCACTGAGGATATCCATTTATACCTTAAATAGCAGAGGAATGACTTTCACTCTAATTATTTGTTCTGCAACTAAAACAAAAATAAAGCTGTTGATTTTGTTTACTTTCCTAAATAAGTATATCTGTTGATGATACTCTTTACAAAAAATAAGCTCCAACTGGGAGTGAAAATGAATAGAAAACGAATACAAAAATTCGTTGGTAACATTTCTAAGAATAGATTGGTTGCAGGTCGCCAAAAAATATCTAAGAATAATTTATTTGGGTGGAAAATACACTAAAATTCACTATGGTGCGCCTTTTTTCTGCAAAATTAACATGAGCTAGTGGCGGAATCTTCGTTTGATCACTTGGTGTGTTCGATACTGTCGGTGGTGCTCGTAATACAGTATTACCATGTCAGAGAGTGCACAAGAGTAATCATAAAGCTACTCCTATAAACATATTCAAAGCAGTTCCCATGGAGCAGAGTCAGGAAGTTAAAGTGCGAAGCTGCTCGTCGTGCTTACTCCATTTACTGCCATGAATATTTCACAAGTTGTGGGCAGGGTAATTAAAGATAACTAATAAAGTCTGGTGAACTATTATCTTTAGAATTTTTTTCCACAAGTGGTGATTTCAGGACACAAGAGTATATTTTAAGATCAGGGCTCAATCAGTTGCGAAAGTAAATTGAAGTTAATGTTTGCTATAGTATTGAGTAGTTTCTTTTTTATCCCTCACCCTAGTTTTTGCAGCTCAAGTTAGTGTTACAAGAATGTACCTTAATTAAAAACAGTTGGCTATGTATATAATCCCGTGTTATGACCTTGGGTGGTTTATGTGTGCTCCTTATCCACTGGAGACAATATTATAATGAACATTGGGGAAGATGACAATGTAAGAAGAATTAGCCTGGAAAGTTAAATATCACAGCAGGTTAGCAGGTCATGCACGAAGAATCCTGGAACCCCGCATTAGTTGTACTTTCTGGAACATTTTTTCGAGTAATATTCCTAGACAGAGGCCCTTGTTTTAATTGCAGAGAATACAGCTTATTATGGTGATGTGTGGTGATCGTCCTGGGAAAAATGCGGTCGTGGCTTACTTGATGAATACAATCGTTAAAACACAGGGTGGTGATCATCCTGGGTAAAACATTGGGTGGTCGATTGTGTGGTGTTCATCCTGTGTGTGTGTGGTGATCATCCTGGGTGTGTGTGTGTGTGGTGATCATCCTGGGTGTGTGTGTGTGGTGTTCATCCTGGGTGTGTGTGTGTGGTGATCATCCTGGGTGTGTGTGTGTGGTGATCATCCTGGGTGTGTGTGTGTGGTGATCATCCTGGGTGTGTGTGTGTGTGGTGATCATCCTGGGTGTGTGTGTGTGTGGTGATCATCCTGGGTGTGTGTGTGTGGTGTTCATCCTGGGTGTGTGTGTGTGGTGATCATCCTGGGTGTGTGTGTGTGGTGATCATCCTGGGTGTGTGTGTGTGGTGATCATCCTGGGTGTGTGTGTGTGGTGATCATCCTGGGTGTGTGTGTGTGGTGATCATCCTGGGTGTGTGTGTGTGTGGTGATCATCCTGGGTGTGTGTGTGTGGTGATCATCCTGGGTTAAACACGGTGGTGGCTTGTGTGGTGATCGTCCTGGGTGTGTGTGTGTGGTGATCATCCTGGGTGTGTGTGTGGTGATCATCCTGGGTGTGTGTGTGGTGATCATCCTGGGTGTGTGTGTGGTGATCATCCTGGGTTAAACACGGTGGTGGCTTGTGTGGTGATCGTCCTGGGTGTGTGTGTGTGGTGATCATCCTGGGTGTGTGTGTGGTGATCATCCTGGGTGTGTGTGTGGTGATCATCCTGGGTGTGTGTGTGGTGATCATCCTGGGTTAAACACGGTGGTGGCTTGTGTGGTGATCGTCCTGGGTGTGTGTGTGGTGATCATCCTGGGTTAAACACGGTGGTGGCTTGTGTGGTGATCGTCCTGGGTGTGTGTGTGTGGTGATCGTCCTGGGTTAAACACGGTGGTGGCTTGTGTGGTGATCGTCCTGGGTATAACAGGGGTGGTGGCTTGTGTGGTGATCGTCCTGGGTATAACACGGTGGTGGTGGCCATCACTCCGTCGTCTGCAGCACCACAGGCCGTCAGTCAGTTGGTCGCCGCCATGGAGGTTACAGGCCAAGGCCAAACTCCTGGATCGCAAACTATTACGTTGATGAAAATTGGCCATTACCAGATTGGCAACACCCTGGGAGCTGGAACATTTGGGAAAGTTAAATGTGAGTAATGAGAAGAAAAATATGGCTAGAATAATTTTTTTGGTGGTGTTTGAGGTAGCCTTGTCAAGACTTCCTAGTCAAATGTGTAGTTTTTGCTGTATTTATGTGCATGAGAAATGGGGGAAGAATTTAGAGTACTAAGAATAAATTTTAGATTATTTTGGGGTTATAATAACAAGATACACTGGAGCAAGTTTACCCTTGACCTACATGACAAGTAGGGCATAAAACTGCTCACCTTTGGACTAGAGATAGAACTATTTACAAGGAAGTGCCAAGATTACCAACAGAAAGTGTTAACTATTAGCTACAATAGTAATATAAAATGTTTCCAGCATTACTGTCACTTTATTGCAAGAGTTACATAGTCTGTTTTACAGCAATAAGTAAAAAATAGTACCAGTTAATAATAAAAATATCTGTATATATTCAGTGAGATTTTCACCCAGGTTTATAATGGATAAATATGTTTATAAACAATGCAGCTATACAGTTCAGCATGGATATAGACATTGTAGGTATATGGTGCACCTAGGCCATGGGAGTATACAACTTCCTGTGTGGAGACTGAAGGTAAACAACAATGTAAACAGTAAGACGACTTGGCCAGCCATAGCCTCTGTCTGCTGTTTATTTCTAGGAGGGTCCTTTGCTTTGGCCTACGCTTGGTCTCGAATCAGCAATAGTGTGTCTACAAGAGTATTGGTGAAAGTTTATTTAATAGAATTCAGCAAGTATTACATTGTTCTTTGACTATCCAAGGCTGGTGGATCGCTACTGCAGTACAGTACTACATTCTGTGGTTTAATAATGTAGAAACTCTATTCCCTTGTTTTAGCTTTGAATTTTTTAAATACCATAACTGGTTTTGATGTGGACTGGTAACTTGTTCCTGTCTTTTATGGCATTAAAGAAAGGTAACTATTGACAACATACCAATTGCTGAATTTTCATAGAAAATTAATTTAAAAATGCCGCAATTTCACGGTTTTGCAGTGGACATTGTTTTAGGTTGGGCAAATATGTTAAAATGGGCTTATTTCTAAATTAAACCTAACCTAACCTTGGCTGATAAGAAACACAAGTGGCCAAAGCGTTGTTAGCAGATGCCACCAACCTAACCTTACCGGCATATTAAACAAAGAACTTCCTGTACTTTGGTATGGTGTAATTTTACGTTTTTTGTGGATGTGCGAGTACACTCGGAATGAGCGGCTCAGTTGTTGCACTGAAACAAATAAAGAGAGGACGACAACATGGAGCATGGACTGGGCTGCCATACTGTTACGTCTTCGAGAAAGCAAAGTAATGTGAGCCTTGGGGACTTTAATTATCTACCAAACGAAGCATTTGACCAAAAATTGAATATCACTTCTGAACTCAATGGTGAAGAAAGTATAGTAAGAAAAGATCCATCAAAACAAATTGTGACAATGGGTGTGTCATCAGTATTAGTCTAAAGAAGGAAGTGTTTTTTACATGGCTGTGGACACCAGGAACCATAGAAATATGTTCACTCCCTCTAGTGCCCTGCCATTTCATGTCAAGTTTGTTGTTTGATACTCTAAGAGTGATTCAGCCTCAGGTACTTCACACTATCCGTTGCACTTAATATTTTCAATGATTGAAGAACTTTGTGACCAACATGATCTCTTGCATTCATGTCAAGAATGAACCTCACTGCCTTATTTGAATACCGTAATTTATAGCTTGGATTTTAGCTTCAATGTTAAGGCATAGTACCATAACAAGCAGGAATAGTCCAAGTGACATTGCATGAGCATCAAGGAAAGCACCCTGTGGTAATCAGTCGAGATGAATTTAGCATTTCTAAAGAGAAAATTTATTTTGGCATTAATTTTTTAACTATTATGTACAAGTAATTCACCAGACAAACAGGACCCAAGAGTTAGTCCAAGATATTTCACCGAGGTTACAGTTGAGACGAGTTCATTCCCACATAGTACAATGACTTCGTTTACCTTTTTGAGTTTAATATTGTTTCAGTGTTTGCAAGATGTAGGGATAATTTGTTGTCTATGAACCATTGTTTACATGACTCCACTTCTGATAATAACTCCTTAGCTATACTGGTATCATTTGGATCTTTACCTGACACTAAAAGAACACTGTCATCATACAGCAAAAGTTTACTATGATCACTAATGGGCATATAATTTACATAACACATTAAGAGCAAAAGGCCTAAGATACACCTTCGTGGGACTCCACAGGCTATTGGCAGGGATGTTGACTCGGTGTTATTTGCAACAACAATTTGTTTCCTGTTACTAAGATATGATATTAACCAGCCAACATATTCAATGTGAAGAGTCTGCAGTTTTTCTCATAGTACATGCACGTACTGTTATATCATGATCGACTGTGATAAAGGTATTTTGTGTGTCTAGCGTTACCATACTTGTGTAATTTCCCAGGGTTGTCTGGGATCTGATATGGTCAGTGGGATGGATCAGACTGGTCTCAGTTGAGTGAGAGCCCCTTAAGCCTGATTGGTAGCCATACAAAATATTATACGCGGAGATATCTTTCCACCTGAGCTTACACTGTATTCTTTAGAATTTGTTACAATACACAGTACAGTATACTAAGTGACCTGTAATCACCTACATCAGACTTATTGCCTTTCTTATAGATAGGTGTTACTCTGGCAAACTTTGTCATCTGGTACAGTATTGGTGCTAATGGAGAGATTAATTAGATGTGTTATTGGTGTCTAATATACTGCAGTGGTACTATCCTTGAAAAACTTGGCTAGGATGCTATCAATACCTGTGTTCTTATGGGGGTCCATTTTATTTAATTCCTTTAGAACAAAGTTCACTATCACTGTGTGGATTTCAATATTATTTGGAGTGATATCATTCTTTACGTAGTGAGATTTAAAAGCTTCTGATTCTACACAGTAATTGTTTGAGGCTATATGCAGTTTTCAGCTGGAGATGATGCAACTGTTGTATAAAAGAAATTAAAGTGGTCTCCAATGGCAGATGCATCGTGACAAGGCTCATTATTTATGTTTAACACAATGTCGGAACGTTCTTTTGGTTTACTGTGTCCAAGGGATTTTAATTTTCATTTCATTTCATGACCAACTTTATTAGGTTAACTAAGGTCTTATTCAAGTGCAACCCAATCACATATTGTTTACGTGGGATATTCTTCCTCTTTGACCCTTTTACCAGCTTTCTGTATTAGTTGGTGGGGCAGTTAGTGAGTTCTGCTGCACACTGTTGGCAAATACTGGGCTTGTTGGGGGGGGGGGGGGGTGGCACATTAAGTATTGTTTGTGCATTTAAGACTAACCAAAATATTGTATTATCAGATGGCGAGCATATTCTCACTGGTACGAAAGTTGCCATCAAGATTCTCAACCGTAAAACCATCAAGAACTTGGATATGGTCAGCAAGATCAAGAGAGAAATTACCAATCTTAAACTCTTCCGTCATCCACACATCATTAAACTGTAAGTGAAGTGTTGAGTTTTCATCGACACTGTTCCATAGTGTTACTTTTAATTTCTTGTTGTTGATGGGAAATGTTTTCTAAAAGTGTGTGAATTGGGAAATAGCGGTGTCAAAAGGGTGAATGTGTACAGTATATGAAAACAGTTAGATTAAGTTATGGTAAATGTTAAGATGCCGTTTTGTTTTGTCAGGGTGTTGATGTAGATTCCTGTACGTACAATACTTAGGTGTGGATGATTATTTATAGTTACTCACCAGGAAAGTATTAATTGGAAGGGATAAAAAAGCATAGGTATTAACGAATTCATGAAAGGTTGATTGATGAGGTGTTTGTTTTGCAGGTACCAGGTGATCAGCACACCCACAGACATATTTATGGTGATGGAATATGCTTCCGGAGGAGAACTTTTTGACTATATCAAGAAGAGGGGCAAGGTATGAATTGAATGGTTGTGTTGTCCATTTACAAATACTGTACTGTTTTGAATGACCTTTGCAGTACAATACAGTAGTGTATTTGCATTTCCCAGTTTTTTAGTTTGTTCTTGTAATAAATCAAATTAGTGCAAGAGTTATATAAAAAAATGGATATTGAGGAGCTTAAACTTCACCTGTGTGATGGTTATTCTAATGGGTGTAAATTTAACCCTGATCAGTTATGCTGACTCCACCTTAATAGGTAGCCATTTGTAAGGTACAAAGACATTGGTAGTTTGAAATTACAAGTTTCCTTGGGATCATAATGGTATATCATCAACCTGGTGATGGCATAGAGGACATTGTTTTATAGGTTATGGTAATTGGGGGGGATGTTTTTAGCACATATGAGATCAATAACTAAAATAATGTCGATTGAATTTATTTATTTTTTTTTTTTTGATGGCTTTTGCAGTAATTTAGTATTGGGAACAATAATTTTATTAACAAAAGCAAATTTGCAGTAACAATTTTTGGAGCCCATTTCCACATGGTTTACTTGAAGCTACATCATACTGTGTTTGCTTATGTCACTTGTGGAGTGGCTTCCTGTTTATGGTATGGTAGTCACATGGTGTGCTACTGTCCGATTATCCTGTTATTACATCCCTTGATTAGAAGGCAGTACTGTATGTCTGGAAAAGGCCTCTCAGTAGATATTTTAATAAAAGTTTCAAAAGAGAATGGAAAGCATTAACACTGAATGTGAAGTTAGAAGTGATAAGGAAATTTGAAGCGGGAGAATCCCTAGGGGTACTACCTAAGTCAGCTTTCTGTTCATGTATACAGTATATGCATTAGTTTTAAGTGTTGTCAGTATAAAATCTCAATAATATTTCATTGCATGTTTATTTTTCTGTGTAATTTAAAATTTTGGGGGACCATTCTTTTTTTTTTCATACAAACAATCTCCAGTTATATATATAGCATTTGTCTTGGGTTAAATAGGTTTCTTTATACTGTATGTAATTTCAAGATGTGTAAAACTCTTCAAGAATGGAGCTGCAGTATTTTGTGAAAAAAGAAAGAAAAACAGTATGTGATGAATTGCATAGAAATGATCTGTACTCGTACCATAATTCCTACAGAACTGGAATGATACCGGTATTTGAGGTGTAATGTGTGTTTGTTTTAACTAATCTTAACTAGTACTGTACCTGTAACATACAACTTTGATACGAGAGTAAGGTTATTGCCAGTTAGCACCAGCTGTCATCCCTAAGTATCTGCCTTCCAATATTAATTATCTTCCATGTTATCCATGCCATAATAATGCTTATATAATTGTTATCCGCTATGAGCTTTCAGCATGTACGTATGTACAAAAAAAATTTTTGTTTGAACCACTGTTCATTCTCTACATTTTGTGAGGGAGGTGAACTGTCTAAAAAGTAGTCAAACCCAGAATGTTATGATCATGTTGGAGAGTCAATTCTTGTAGTATTGACAGGGTTTACTGTATAATACAGTTTGCTTGTTTATTCACTGCCAAAATTGTACTGTATATTGTTGGCACCACACAGTATGCCAGGTACTGTATCTTTAGTTGTTGAAGCCCCTTCCAAAATTCAGTGTCAACAAGAACACATCACTTTTTATATTATTCCATACTGTTTCAAGATGGATAATTGTATTTGGTCTGTACCCTCTCTCATTTCATCCAGTACCTCCAGTCACAAAGATATTGTTGTAAGCATTGATGACATGTAAAAATTACTAGAAGATTTGAGGAAATGTATCTCAGCAAAGGTAATTGCAGTTTGGCAGAGGAGAATTTATGATTGCAGAAGGGCCCAGCTTGATATTTTTTTTAATGCTTTTTCGATTGTGTCATTAGAGATGTACAAGACAGCATTATTATTGGGGTGTGGAATGTGGATGCATTTAATGACCTTTTCCAAGTTCACTGCAAATACACTCGCATACAATAACCTGGCATTTATTGTTGTGTTTACTATATATGTTATTAAAATTCTGTGGATGAATCTGGGGTTTAGTGACTAAGCCGTTCCTGCAACATACACCACACTCTTATGCTCTTTATAATCTACCATTTAGAGGAAATCCTCAACAAACACTTTATTTAGCATCAGTTGAACTTCCTATACATGTTTGAGGTTTACTTGCATTGCATATTATGTATATGTTTTATATGTATAACTTCAGATAGAGAGAGAACGACGGGCCTGCCAATATCAGTCATGATAGCTGCCAGTAAATTTTTTATTATTATTACAATATTATTATTATTTATTTGTCATTGAAAATGTATATTAATATCTTTGACATTTCCATTTTAATGCTATTGTCAAAATTATTCTTCATTTGATCAATCTTTTATGTTCTCTTGGTATATAGACCATAGTGATGCAGTTAAATTATTTTGTTAAAAACAGATTTAGCATCAAGTGAATGAGGTGCCTTCTCTCCTTTACTGCCACACCTAGACCTATGACTCGTCCACCCAACATTATTACACCCACAACTATATCCTGATATATTAATAAAAAGTAGGAACGACATCTCATCTATCAAACAAATGATTACAAACATTGTCATTGCTAACTCCTGGTGCATATTAATGATAAACACACACAAATATTTTCCTAACAACTTGAGATACGGTATACAGTATGTCTAGCTTTCTAGGTATTTTGGCTTTTTATTTAGGATTTATTTAATCTCTTGTGTTTTGTCTAATGCAAGACAGAAACTGTTGAGGATTTCCTCTAAATGATAGATTATAAGAATAAAAGTTTGGAGTGCATTGCAAAAATCACTCTATCACTAAACCCTAGATTCATTTACAGAATTTTATGATTACAGGAGGTCCCCGACTTACGAACTCCCGCCGATACTAACGGGGTTAAACTTGAAATTTACAGTACAGGGTACTGTATTTTCTTTACCCAATGACTTATTTTTTGCTTTCATTTACTGTATTTTGTCATTCTATTTCTTCTTTTGTCTTAAATTAAGTGATTTTAGATGTATATAAGGATTTCAGGTATGATACAGTGAGATTTTAAACATTGTTCTGAAAGTACGGTATGCACATAGCATGTGTTTCGACTTACGTACAAATCCAACTTGAGAATGTCCTCAAGAACGGAACCTGTTCATAACCTTGGAACCTCCTGTATTTGTAGTACAGTACATGCAACAACAAATGCCAGGTGTCATGATCTGCACACAAGAATGCCTTAAGTTTATTGTGCATGACTGTACAGTACATCCTTTACTCTTATAAGTCCAACACACCCAGGATAAAAATCTTCTTTTAAGAAATTAATCTTACAATACAGTATGTTGAAATGAAAAATTGGAAGCATGTTGTAGTGTTTCAATTCAAATATCTCTTGAAATTACTTTGATTTTTTCTTTTATGGTATGAACTTTTATGTTTTAAATTTCTTTTTCATTTCTTTTTTAATAAAAAGAAAACTTTTAGTTTAGCTTTCATTTAAGATCTATTTCTTCCATGGTGTTACTGTGTGCTGTCCTTCCTCATCTGCCATGCTCTCAATCCCAGTTAGCACAGATATCTTGAGACCTTCTATAGTCATGATCTCTTATTAAAAATTCACAAACCCAGAATTCAGGAATTTAATTCTCAAAAGAAATTTCTTCAGTCAGTATAGTGCAGTGTATAAATACAAAAAAATCATGGAACATAAATTCGTTACATCCAATAACATAGTGGCAAATGCTTTACAAGTTCTGTTGCAGTGGAATCCATTGTCTTGTAAGAAGTTTTTCATGCCATGTGTTTAGGAGGCAGTCAGTGACCCATTGTTACCATCTGCATCATAGGGTGAGAGGTATCAGCGGGCGGGGCAAGCAGGGGGGCCACGAGGCAATAGGTTACAACCCAGCACAAGGCGTCAACCTAGCATCCATCCTCAGTCCACAACACGATCTTGGGCATGTACTGGACCCCGGTGATAAGAATTTGGGTCTTCATCGCTGGTTTTGATATATTAGCCCATTAAATGCTTGGAATTTAATTAACAGCTGGTATTATACATGATCACATAGGATTTGTTGATGTCACATTTTGCCTGCTCCTGTTATTTTCTCCTTGATTTAGCATATTTTTCACCCAAGGTGTAAACACTTAACTGGAGGCATAATAAGTTGTATGCACTATTGTTCTCAGGTAAGATCTAATATGGTGCTTATTTAGTGTGAACTCCAGTACACCCCTTGTCCATGAGCACTAGCCTGGGGTGATGGGACAGATGCCATCAGTTTACCATGTGTGCTCCCAGTCACATGACTCTTTATGCCTCAAAGCACATGCAATTGTTAGGTTGCGCTTATTACATATTCTTTTCTTCACATTTGTTTTGTAAAAATATTAGTCAGAAAGGCACTTATTTGATCACTAATATTTCAGGAGGTTATTTAATCATTATTCCTTTTGCATCTACAGTAATTATAATGCAGCTGAAAATGCTGTTTCATTGAAGAAAAGATGTAAGTGATGATTTTAGTATAGACAATAAAAGTGCATAAGAAGTTGAAAAGTGGTATGAGTATTGCAGCAATTGGATGTGAAAGACTCCACAACATGTACTATCATAGTTCTGAAGGAAAGTTTTGTGTCACTGAAAGTTTCTGCCCTGAGTAACTAGTGCTAAAATGTCTTGAGGACAAATTATGGAAAGTACATTACTGTATTACCAAAAGGGTTGAAATTAGACAGTCAGCATTTATGATATTTTTGGTTTTGTTAATAATTATTGCTTCTATTTTTATTTGCTTCATTACTATTTTTATTGTTTCATGATTTTTATAATGAGAAATGTAAATATTTTTGGAATATGTAGTATTCATGAAAAATTTTACCTTAAGCTTATTTTGCTATGAAATATAAAATTTACCAGATGGGATTTTGTTGTCGGAGGAATTTTTCAAGAATGAAAGTACAGAAGTTGTATATTAACACCAAGTCTGTGATGTTTAAATCCCAGAGAACACCTAGACTTTACTAGCTTAGAGCAATGCATGGGTGCATCTTACACAGCTGATATGACTTGACTCAATCACCCTTCAGCCTTAACCCAACATCAGAGGATGTTAGCTGTATGGATGGTAGCCAACATCATTGTATATTTCAGGTTCATGTGTTCCATTTTTTTGCATATACAGTAAAGGTGGTTTTGGAAATTCTTAGCTGCTATTTAAGGGTTAAGTGGTGGCCATTGTTTCTCAAATTTACATATTTTGGGATGAACATTACAGTGGAAAAGAAAATAACTGTTGAATTAGTCCAAGTTTACATTGTCTAGGTCTTCCCTGGTGTTTCAATGCTGTAGACTTGATGGGACTCTACACAAAATGTTTGGTTCAGACTTGGCCATAAAGTAGGTTGTTCAGGAACACTCCTCAGTAATATCCCCATTAGTTGGAACATTTGGTGTGCAGATCATGTGCGAATTTGAGAGATTTCCGGGTATTGACACGAATTCTCTATCTTGAAAAAAATCGCACGTCTACTGGATTTTTCCGGGCATTGGTGAATGTTTACGCATCTGGTATGGAGCACCATTGCTATGGAGACTTAACTGCTGTATACACTATACTGTACTCACCAGCAGATGCTTGTGATGCAGGCAGGCCAAATGGTGATATAGAATGGTCTGCCTGTGCCCTGTACCATCTACACTTTAACCTACAGTAGGCATATGCTGTCCACTGCTATGTACAGTACATTGTACTGTAGGTACTTTATAGTACTTCACACTTACTGCAGAGGTACAGTAGATTTATATAGCTGTAATCACATTTTACATCTTAATACTGCTTTAATGGTATTCTTATCTGATTGTATCCTGATACAGTACTGCACACAGGGCCGGCGCTACCCACTAGCCGAACTAGGCGATCGCCTAGGGCGCCAACATCTGGGGGCGCCACAAATTCAGGGCAAACTTGGATAAAATTAAAAATGAAGGGGACACTGTGGTGGAGCCGTGGAGGGTCGGAGCAGGATGTTAGAAGGGTGGGGGATCGGAGGGAGGCGAGGGTAGGTAGACGGTAGCCGACTGTGTTTTCTTTTTTAATATTATTCGCTAACCCCCCGGAGGGACTAACCCGGGTCCTTATCTTTGGCGGCCTGGAGAACTGTCGAGCAGTGACCTGAAGGCTGACATCTGAGGAACCCTTCTCCCAACCCCACCATCCCCTCCCCTCCCTTACTGCCTGGGCGGCTGAGCCGCCCCTTCCCTGTCTTTTTCGGGATGAGGCAAGGTCACCTGACCTCTGAAGTTTATGTCAAGAATTTATTGACTTAATGTAATAACAATAATTGGTTATTTGCATGGGTGAAGTAATAAAGCCACAAGATGAAAACAATGTAGTAATGGGTTACTGTACCTACATTAGCTTATCAAAACTTTCAAGGGGGCACACATCTAAAGGCTTGCCTAGGGCGCCAAATCATCTTGCACCGGCCCTGACTGCACAGCACAGATTAAGTGTAAAAACAGCAGTAAGACAGCGAACAAGCTTGTACATAGGCAGCAACCAATGAACTAAGTGTTTGAGGAGAGAGACAGTGAGATACATCAGCCAATAATAGGCATCCTATATAGTCACATGACAGTCCTGTAGTGGATAATCATAATACACGAGTGCTCCGAGTCTTCCCACCCACGTACTCGGCACGTGTCGGCACATGATGCTATCTTTCGGAAATTCATTTGAATGCCTGGAATGGAGAGATTTTTCTCGGAGTTCTAAAATTTTATTTTCTGGGGATCGACGATTCAGCTAAGAGGGATATTACTTTTGTATTTGGTGTGTAATGTAATGTGAATTTTGTGAGGAGTTCAGAAACATATTTCTATTAACTGTACAAAATGATGACATGAAGAGTAATAGTAGTTCAGATTTTGAAAAGAGGGACATCTCAAACTGCTCTTGAAAAGTCTGTAATCTTTTGGGATTTTCATGTTGACACACACTGACCTCAAACAAATTTATGGATTGGCAGAAGGAAAACTTATATATCTCTCTTTAACATCCATCTCCTTTTTATTTACATTTCTTAATATTGGTATTACATGTATATATTTTTTCTTTAATTTAGTGTTCTGCCTTTCTGTATATACAGTACACACATTTTATGTATTCATTGCACTTGAAGCTGGCAGTGTTTAGAATTACTATAGTTTAAATTTCTCCATTATTGAAAAAATAAGATATACTGAAATTAAATATTTGTTTTGAAAGTCTAAAAATGTGATACTATGCTACTGTTTGAGCAGTTGGCATTATTAAAGGTATTGTATTAATTTTGACAATGTTTTACAGCTGAAAGAGTCAGAGGCTCGGAGGTTTTTCCAGCAGATAATTTCTGGTGTAGATTACTGCCACCGTCACATGGTAGTGCACAGAGACCTCAAGCCTGAGAATCTCCTTCTGGATCATAATCTTCATGTCAAAATAGCTGACTTTGGTGAGATTGACATCCTTTTACAATAATTAAACCATACAGAAATTAACAGGAGGATTGAATTTTGAAGAGGTAGGGATTTGATGTTAAAAACTGATGAATAGATCAGTAAATATGCATATAGTCTTAATTTAGTGATATAGCATGCAAAACTGAATAGCTTGGTTACTAACATATAATATTTTTGTTTATCTTACCTCCATAGTGTTCTCTTCATAGTTTTATAGGGTTATATCCTCGAGGCAAGAAGGATCAACCGAGACTCTGCCATTGACTTAAGCCAGTAATAATTTTTATATGCCCCATAACAAATAACACCTCACCATACAATAAATCCTTGTCTTTACACCAGAAATCCTAGAGTACCTGTAATTTTGTATACAGGTAAGTAAATTTTTTTTCCGGGACATATCCTGTACAGTTTATCTACAACTTATACTGTATTGCATTCTTACAATTAGTATACAGTATATATTTTTTAATTCACCTTTTAACTTTTTGTTTTCCTTTGAATTAATAGTACAATACTGTAGTCAGTAAGTAGCCCAAATAAAATGTCAATACAGGTACAGTACTTAACTCCAGAATGTTTTAATTTTATAGATGAATAATAAACATACAGTATTACTCTGGTTTTGGTTTTCACTTTCATAATACATTATGTTTTTGATGCTGTGTAACTGCTTATTGTACATGTCAGTATTTTGTTGTTACATATGGTTTTTGGTATCTGTAGAATTTCCACTCTTATAAAACAAGTAACAATCACATAATTCATTTTCCTTTAACATTATCATCTAAGTGCAGTTATATTACCCTGTACTGTACTTGACAAAAACAATGAAAATGATATAAATGTATTTCTCATTCCATTATCATAAGTTTCTATTTTTATTGTGGAATTGCTATACAGTAGTTTGGTTATAACAGGGGTTTATATTTTGTCATGATGTAGGGATGCAGGTCATATGTGGAAACCCACACCTGTTGAATTGAGAGTTTTAAGATGTGGCTGTTTATAGTTTCATATTGTATTTACTGAAAGAATACTATTCTCTCACCAGGCCTCTCCAACATCATGGTAGATGGCGAGTTCCTTCGCACCAGCTGTGGTTCCCCAAATTATGCTGCCCCTGAAGTTATCTCTGGCAAGCTTTATGCCGGACCTGAAGTAAGTACTGTACATTACCCACCTACTTTTATATCTGTAGTTTAATGTATAAGGTGAGCTTTTTTATGCACTTAATTTTGAAATAGTACTTTAATCCCCAGAATTTATATTAAATGTTTTTCCTGCTTTTAAATGCATGTGTCACATCTAGAACAATCTTAATTATTTTTTGATTAGTGATGTTTTTCAGACGTATTAAGTGTAGAGAATCCAACAGAAAGCTTCAGGGAATTTGTCATTTAGCCCTTGAAAAGAGGGATTTATTGTTCAACTTCCATCCCAGAATGATTGTTTACTATCACCTTGGGCAAGATGTTAACAGCCGATACTTTATGGGTACAGTACTTTATTCATCAGCAGTAATAAAGAGAAAGGTAATGGTATCAGCTTATTATAGTAGGAGACATTATGTTAAAGGTGATGGATGTACCAGTTATGGAGTTTAGTAAGTGTTGTACGGTTACTTTCAAGTAACTATTTTTGTTTTTTGACTAATGTTGGCACATCTCATCTACATTATATTTAGATGTACAGTATGTTGACGTAAGGCAGCACTTGTTAGAAGAGAAATAACAGTTGCTGATAACTTAGAAGTACTGTATTGGCACATTAGACTAAACAGGGGAAGTAACACTTGCTAATACAGTGGAGTCACGGTAATTCTCAAATTTACGGTTACCTCTATTACAGCCTCTTTTTTTTTTTTAAGTTTGCTGTCTAATATTTGTAATTCGTGGCTATGCGCCAGCTGCTGCAATGTTTATTTACATAGGAAACCATGAAAATTTTGGAAATTTAATATCAAGCTCTAATGTGACTTATAAATAAAGAAAATATAATATAAAACTATAAAATAAGAAAAATGAAGTTTGGATATAAATTATGTGTGGGAGAGAGGTAGGGTGGCTGGCTAACCCAACCCACAGCCCCTTTATAAAAACATTATGGAATTTTGCTATAATTCTCATATTTAGGTTAATTTGGTGCAGGGTTAATAAAGAAATTACCCTAAAATAAATTTTCCAGAAAATACCCACACTTGACCCCAGATGAGTTATTGAGTCTATTAAATTCCTGGTGGTTTGTTTACATTTTAAGTGAACAGCTGACCAGCCATCCAGGTGCTTGTCTCCAAGATGGTGTAATGGAGTCGCCCAGAGGATGATTAAGAGAAGGAAGGAGCTTTTTATATAATATAGAACTACTCTGTACAACATATGTTTAATTGAAAAAATTATTTAGGTACTGTACTATGTATTTTTGGCCTTTGGAACCTAACGAAGTACCCGTTTTCCCATTGAAATCAATTAATCAATACTTCACAATTTCTCCTGGTGCCTAAAACCATGAATTATCGCGACTCCTCTGAAGTTAGTAATACAGTATTGGCACAGTAGAATACAGCTCCTCCCTGACTTACGACGTGTTAGGGACCCAAATCCAGGTCGTAAGTCGAAAATGCTTAAATAATACATAGAAAATCTAATTTGGGTGTCTCTTTTTCTTCTCAGCACCACAAAATTCTCACTTTTAAGCTTGCCAGCCATTTTAAAGTGAATTATAAACAAAAATTTTGTCTGTGTACTGATGTTGGGACTCGAGAATCCGTAATTTGACAAAATTTTGGTACGACTGAGGCAGGTTGTAAGTGCGGGTGATCGCAAGTCGAGTAGGTCGTAAGTCGGGGAGGAGCTGTAGTTAGTTTTTATGAAGCTTTGATTTAGATGGAGTTAGTTGTTGGTAAAAAAACGTTTGTACTCTTACTAATAGAAAACTGTGAAAAATGTTTAATAAAATAATTTATATTGATAGAAATGTTAATGGACATTGTGACATGACTTAGCATATTTACTACTTCAGGTGGATGTGTGGTCGTGCGGCATCATCCTATACGCTCTTCTGTGTGGGACCTTACCTTTTGATGATGAGCATGTGCCGTCTCTCTTCCGCAAAATCAGATGTGAGTAAAATTCTTAAATCTGGTCATCCATTTTATGCTCTGTATATATATGTATAAATTATGGATATCATCAGGTGGTTGAGAGTAATTTTAATTAATGTACAGGTACCCCTAATTACCTGTATCTGAATATTATACCTAAAAAAATTAAATCGGTTCACAAAAAAATCCTCCGTAACGATTGTAATTTAGTGCTGTATATTAGTCAAGGCTCACCATAGCCAGTAAGGAGTGGGCTGATATGAATCTGAATTTATATGAGCTTTTGAAATGACCATTTTTTGGATAAGTGAATATAATTTTCTGAAAGTGAACAAAGAGGTTTAAGAATACTATTTACGGATTAGTGGATTTTCGGATAAAGTGGGATACCTGTATGTGGTAGTATTAAATCAGGATCGGTTGAAGACAAAAAAAAATTCTTTTGCAGCGGGTGTGTTCCAGATCCCTGATTACCTGAACCAGAGTGTGGTGCGCTTACTCCTACACATGCTCATGGTGGATCCTATGAGACGTGCCTGTATTGAGGACATCAAGTGAGTTGTTAATGAATTTGTTTGTTTTTATTACTGAAATTTAATGGAAAGTAAATATTGCTGGTTCATTTAAGTTGTTGGTTACTGTCCTACCATAACCAAACTATACTGTACCTAAATTAGGTTTGGATAATTTGGTTAGTGTTATGAATGTGTACAGGATTAATGCTATATTCAATGCAGATCAGTTTGAATAAAACTAAATATTGTACAGTATATATAGAAATTATTGCTGTTGGATGGTTGGGCTATGTTGACAGAAGGTAGGGGACTTACAACTAGAAGAGCATTTATCTGAGTTATACAGTAGTTTCTTTCTTGCCAATAAAATAAAAAATACTTTGGCCAGTGTTCATAAGTACGTCCTTATAATACTGTAATAGCAAAGACAATGAGAGAATGAAATATCTTCACAGCTTTAGCTTAAGTATAATGAAACCTGATTACCCAACACAGTGAATAATGTTACTGGCTGCCCCTTTTGAAGATTCCACAGGTCTGCCAGCTGTTTATGGGCTCCACACATGCATGAGTTGTAATACTGTACTGATATAATAAAAGTACTGATGACAATTTTAATAATTTTGTATTTAATGATATAATGTAATTAAGTTTACAAGTATCCTTACTACTGTACTATACAAGACTAATATTATTTTGTCTTCTAAGCCTTTTCCTACTTAATGCAGGGTGGCCAGACACAAGACCAGATACTTTAACACATTTTTTCCTTGTTCTTTGTTTTAATTGCATTTGTTTCTTTAAAATAATATTTTACAAGAAGTGGAGTTTCTAGCCTCATGCCTGTGTTGTTGAAGGAGGGATGTGCCTGACCCTGAACAAATAACTTGTTCCCGTGCCAATTAAGATGCGTGTGAAATAACTTCAATATTGATTTTTAACGCTTTATGATTTTATTTCCAGAAAACATGAATGGTTCCAGAGGGACCTGCCTGCCTATCTTTTCCCTCCTCCATATGACCATGATAATTCAGTAATCGACAATGATGCCATAGCTGAAGTGTGTGAGGTGAGTTAAGCTTACAACAGCATTGGAATAGTTATCGTATTAACCCGACAATTCATTGATCCCTGTTTCTTATCTCTGGTAAGGAGGAAATATATTATTCATACAGTTTCTAGTTTAAGCCAGTGCTAGTCACATGATCATATCCTTGGCTGCCTCATAGACATCCAGACAAATAAGGGGATCCAGGACACCAATCTTCTCTCAACTCGCCTGTATATTATGATATCAGGCCCACAAGTTTGACATCGTTGGTGGACTTGTAAAGTTTCATTATTGACAGCCACTTTGGAGCTATTGGCCAACTTTCCTTATATAACCCTTTGGCTCCTGGAAGTTTCCCTAAGCTGTAGCCAGAATAAAATTCTAATTTGCAACAACTGGCATGAAAAGGTTGAGGGAGAAAATAGTATTCTTATGTAAGTGTGTCAGTGTCAGGTTGGTATACAGTGTGTTATTGGAATGATTTCTTATTTATATACTGTACATGTACTGTACTATATTACCTCACCTGTACTGATATTTGGTACATGTTGACCAAGTGAATGTAACTTCTTCACAACACTGATATATTTACTGAACTTGTAAGGTTTCTAGATGAAATACAGATTTTTTACTTATTTGTTCTTATACAATTAAGCTTTTTAATGTGTGAAATGTGGGAAGTAATTTAATGTGTGAAATATTTTACAGAAATTCCAAGTTGATATTTCTGAAGTTCAAAGTGCCATTCTGTCGGAAGATGCACACAACCAACTGAAAATTGCTTATAACCTGATTGTCGACAATAAGCGCTTTGCAGATGCAAATGCTCTGTACAGGTGAGTTTGTCACATTCACTTTTATGATGTGTGTTAAATGAAGTTTTTATTATACATTGCATCTTTTTAAGACCTGAACTATAGGGGGAGAAGGAAACATGGTAGTGAAAGCTAGTAAATATAATAGTCAGGATTTCTCTGCTATTATTATTTTATGTCTTCTTACTGATTTTAGAATTGACGTGTACAAACACACACACACACACCCATGTACTGTACCATGTCTCGTTTATACAACCATAGCTTCAGAATATAAACTAGGCTCCTCTCATTAATATTGCTGAACTAACATTATTAGTGTAGATGTTTTTTGGCAATTGCTAAACATTGAAGGGCTGAGTATCACCTTGCTTGTTCTTCTTTAAATGGAAGGGGGGGGGGGGGCATTTGTTTCTTGATAACAAGGATTTTCTCATTATTTTTTGTCATCATACAGAAATGAAAGTAAAGTCAGTCCCTGACTTATGGCGGGGTTAGGGACCGATGACCAGGTCGTAAGTCGAATTGGTCATAAGTCTAAAATACGAAAATAATACATAGAAAATCTAAACTGAGTGTCTCTTTTTCTTCTCAGCACCACGAAATTCTCACTTTTACGCTGCCAGCCATTTTAAAGGGAATTACAAATGAAAATTTTGTCAGTACACAACACGATCACTAACGTTGGGACTCTAAAATATTTACTGTAATTTGAAAAAAAATTGTACGGCCGCAGCGGTTGTATCTACGGGTGGTCGTAAGTCGAGTATGTCGTAAGACAAGGAGTACCTGTAATGATTTGATAATGTTTCACAGATGTATTACTGTATGTACAGTACTTGTTTATAAGCAAAGCATATATAGTCCGACCCCAGATTCTTTGGTGTTAAAAGCCTCATTTTTTTCATGTACTGTACATGTGTATAATTTTACCCTAGCTTGTTAGAAATATTAGGTGTAAGCCTAAGCAGAAAAACGTCAAAATGTCACCTCGGAAACACACAGTTGGTGAGTAATTAGCATTGAAAAAAAGTCACTAAAATCTTCCAAGTGACATTATGACCACTACTTATCCAGCAATCGAATCATGGACCATAGATTCAGAATCAGCATGCTCAGGAGTACCTATATTGAGATTCTCAACAAAATCCAATTTTGAGCCGAAAATTTTTTGATAGAAATCTGCTTTTCTCTCGGAATTGGAATTTAAGTGGTTTAACTAATTAAATACACTGTACCCTTATTAATTCAGATTTCATCTAAATTTTTGTTTGTTTCATAAATGAATTAATTATGATTTGAATTTGGAATGAATCTAAAATAACCGAGCGGTTCTGAAAAGTCAATTATTATGAGGAATATATATTGAAATCGATTACAATGATTGAAATATAGGAATATAATATGAATTATATAAAGATACTGTACAAAACTACATTTGGGCGCATAATCGGGGAGGAGAGGAGGAGGGAGGAGAGAACAACTCTCCACCTCCCATGATCGTCAGCCAGTGATCCATTTATAACAACATACATTTTCACAATAATTTCCCATACTATTTAGGTTAATTTAGTGCCAAGTTAATAAAAAATTATCAAAAAATAATAAAGCCCCCCCCCCCCCCTCAAAAAAAAATTATATACAGATGAGCTATTTGTATATTCCCAGTCTCTTGTTTACAGAGTGGTAACAACACTCACCATCTCTCTAGTACCATTGTTGTCACTGCTCAAGGGGGTTGGTGCTTACCACAGGATCTGTTTTGAGCACTCGGTAAATAATATTGTAGCATATTTATCAGAACTTAATTAATATTGTTGCAGTGTATAATGCATCTCCATATGCCCTGGCTTATTCACTGATCAATTGTCTTAAGTGCAAAAGTAGCCAGATCGAGCCATCATGTACAGGTATCAATTAATTTTATAATAGAAAGTAGAAATTAAAATGTTATAAGACAATGGTTATGTAGTGTTGTTAATATGTGTACTGTGTAACTGCCTTGTCGCGTCACATCACCTCATCTCTTACCTTGTCACCTCGCCCCTCACCTCACCTCAGTTTTACATTTATTTATTACTGTATTATGCACTTTATTATTACTGTATGTTCAATTAAAAATAAGTTTGTTTGCTCAATAATTATAAATAGATTATTTTATGCGGCAACCAATGCAAGATGCAAAAACTGAACAGAAAACGAGTGAATAATCAAACAAAAAAATTCAGAAATTGTCTAATGTCAAAATATTCCATACTTGGTTAATTTGTATTTTTCTGTAATTTGAGTGACCCAGGACCTCTTTTTTGTTGAATTAATGAGGGTACGTATCGTGTAATATGTAATAAATACAATTTTGTCCATTTCAGCATCTCTGCATTTTACATGGGCAGTTCTCCTCCTCCAGCCCCTCCAGCTCCTTCCTTCAGTCCATCAGACCCAAATCCAAGCGCTTTCAGGCCACACCCAGAGAGAATTGCACGTAAGTTGGAATATCTCCACTTTGTTTTGTGTACGCGTGCGTGCGTGTATACATTAATTACATCAGATACCCGTTTTCTGATTTATATAAAATAAGTGTAAACATTTTCTGCAATTGTTTTTGCACATGACTCTATTTTTCAATTGCAATTTTTTATCCCTACCTGATAATGAAGTATTTTTATTTTTATTATTGACATTGCATCCACTGAATACAAGCTCTCAAGGTTAACCTCAACCCTAATTCCCAGCTTTTGTACAATCCAAACTACAAATAGATTACCATTAGTTTTCCACATACGTCTGTAGTTATCGAGTGGCTGTTTTTATTTTCCTTTACGGTAATGTCAACTATATACTGTATTTTCATTATTATAGTTATAGTAACATAGTTTATTCAGCCTAATAAAACTTCTCATGACTCTGTTACCCGTGTAGAATTTTCATCCTATTAGAAAAATAGAATAATTTCCTTTAAAAAATTTTTCTGTGTCTTATCCATGTTTTGACAGCTCACCTTGGCAAGATTCAGGCAGATATACGAGCATGTGAGTTTCTTTTAGACATATGGAATCCTGTGAGTGAAGATAATGGTAACTCCTCTTGACAAAACTACATTAAGCCTTAGTAGATAAATTTTACAAGTTATATAAGCATTTATGTATACTGTACAAGACTTTTTTTTCCAATTATTGCCCTTTGGTTGCCCCCCCCCCCCCCCCCATCCTCTGGTTTGTTTCACAGTAGTGAGATATTTAAAAAAAAGTCACCTGAGAAGATGAATAGATTGATGCCAGAGTTGACTGATGGATGGGATTCTAGGTTTGGGGTTTATCAAACTGTGTAAATGAAATTTGATCCATAAAAAAATAATGTAGTTATTGGTTTATAAAAATTAAGTATTAATGGTACTTGTTAGATTTTGTTAAAAAAAATATACCTGTATATAAAAAATGATGTACCCTGTACACTGGTTTAGAGTTGACAGTGCAAATTCTGGCATTTGTTAATGGATACCAAGATGCCTAAAGGGAATTTTGTAAATTTTTAATCTATTCTAGGACACTAAGAGGAATAAAGACATTTGTGAATCGGTGCTAGGACATACCCGTATCGGAGTAATTTTGGCATTTGGATTTGTATCCCAGGTCACCTAAGCAGAATGTTGTACAGTACAGGTAGTTACATATGTAGTTAATGCATCCCAGGCCATTGATGGGGAATTATGACAAACGTGATTATTTTCTGAGATACCTCAGATGTATTATGGAATGTATGACAATACAGTACTGTACACTTGAGGGGTATTAAAGAGGATAATATAGTAAAGCCAAGATGTGAATCTATATTTTGAATGAGATAATAGAACTCTCACTAAGTGAAGAAGTTTCCCATGGATAAATAACTTTAAAAATTATATATTTTTTTTTTTCAACCTATCCATACTAACATGTTCGGGGTAAGCATTGACTTTCCACATTGGCTGACCAATGATTAATTGCCTGGTTTGTATGTTTCGTGAGGTGGGGGAGGAATGGACCCAGCAAAGTTGCTGGTAGGGAATTTCGAGGCCACCAGTCTGTGGTTTATAAGTGGCGTGGACTGTAGAAGATGATCCGAATATTTCTTGAGTAATAGATGATGGATATCCTGAACTGGATTCATATGAAAATTTAAATTTATCTCTATAAACTTGGGTCCACACATTGTGTTGGAGTTGTAATTAACCGAGACCTCAATTTTCGTACCTAAGTTTCTGGGCTGCGTATATAAGTGCATTTTTTATGTAATAGTTACCATAATTTTTACTATTTCAGAGGATTCTATATTTAGTGTGACAAACAAGTTTTTGTTTGCTTTTAAAAGTGTACGAGTTTTAAATAAAACACGTGACACTAACTGTTTTAGTGTCCTAAAAAATGTTGTATGCTGGGCAAAACAATGGGGCTTGTGCTTTTGATGTATGTATTGTGTTTAACAGTTTGGTTTTCAGCTTTTATAAAACCGTAAACTATGAGTGAAGTAAACTGCTTTTAGCTTAGATATGATATAACTTCGAGCAAATTATCTACAGTATTTATAAGGGAATAGATGTGCCAAGTCTAGCCAAGAAGTGGAATTGATACCAACAGTATAACATGAGCCTCTTGCTGTCTCTCTTGTAATTTTTACCTCAGCTGGTCTATCACAGATACTTGTGTGTGCCCTAGTCTTAACATGGACAACATACCTGTATAGAAAATAAATAAGAAGGCAGGAATCGGCTTTGCTTAAATTGACATTGTGCCGGAGGACCTCTTCGTCCACACTTGTGTAAGGTGGCTCGATTTTGTTTAAATTTATGTCCCTTTGGAAGTTATATCTATTCTGAGTTATAATTCGATATTATTGGCATCTCATATAGTATACTGTACTGTCTTACAATGGTTGGCAAAAAGCACTTTTTGTTTGTGTTTTAACCAAAAACCACCGTTTGTTTTTTAACTTGTTTTAATGTTGGTTTTAATAAGTTTTATGTATTTGTTGCTCTTTTTATAACTGTTTATTATGCTACGAATCATAAACATTATATTCAGGGTTATTTAGCAATCATTATATTTTTTTCAATAAAACAAAAAATCACTTTACAAAGGCTAAATTTGAAAAACACAAACTCTGATCCATCATTCACTCATCCTACATGCTTAAAGGCAAAAATTAAGTTTACTATAAGTTCATCTTAAGTGCATGGAAATTTTTTTCTACTTTTACAGTTGAAAGTTTTGAAGATTTTATTTAAGTACAGTTGGAGAGAGAGAGAGATGGGCAGTGGCAACTTGGCTCCCCTGGGCCCATATAATACATGATCTTGAACATATTGGAAGCAGAGGCTCAGAGTCTAAACAGAAGCAGTTACCAGTTAAACTGAACAGTAGCGACTTGGCTCACTTATTATCGGGATTTGAGAAAGTGCAGCCCTGTAAGAAAGCTTATTACCACCACTTTCACCAGTGTATAATAGTTCACATCCAAAATAGAAGATCTCCCACCCACATTTCAGGATACAATCATTCTGCCAAATTCTAAAATAGATATGTTAAGCCTCACTATTTCTTCTAATATGTCATGGAAGCCACACATCCACAACATTGCTAAAGCTGCCTCCCAAAAGCTGGGAATGCTGTATAGATGCAGTAGCTACTTTACTCCTGAGCAGTTGCTTCAAGTTTATAAGGGATTCATTTGCCCTAACTGGGAGTACTGCTCTCATATTTGCGGTGGCTCTTCTTTTGTCCAACTGTTAGATAGGATGGAATCAAAGGCATTTTGTCTTATTAACTCTCCTCCTTTAGTTGATAATCTCTTCTCTTTCTCTTTGCCACAATGTTGCTTCACTCTCTCTCTTTTACAGGTACTTTAACGGGCAATGTTCTGTGAATTTGGCATCCTGTATACCGCCGGCAAGGCAGTGGGCTCGTAACACTCATCTTGCCTGTGGTGCCCACCATTTCTGTCTGGATGTCTGTCACACTAGAATAACCTGTTATAGTACATCCTACTTTCCTCACACAGCCAAACTGTGGAATGCTCTGCCTCCTTCTGTGTTTCCATACTCTTACAATCTGTCTTACTTCAACAAGCGAGTTTCCCGGTATCTTCCTGGTGTAGAGTAATATAGTCTTTTTCTCTTCTATGTTTAATTTCTTTTTACTCTTATTTTTTGCCCCCCAGGCCCCGTTGTGGGTCGATGACCTGTGCCAGGGTGGGCTATTCCCCGTAAAATAAACAAAAACATAACGCATCTCTGTCCCACACCCACATTTATTTCAAATGTTTCATTTTCTTTCCCATTTAATCTTTCTGTTGCCCTGCTGTTCTCATTGAATGCTTTTACAGTACTTCATTTAATAGCCTTCCTCCCACCCCATACACTTGTAATTCCTCCCACCAAGTTTTTGGTGTACAGTACATAATGATTATGGTATAATCCAATAATAAAGAAAAGTGAATTGCATACAGTACAGTAATGATGTTTCTTATGAAAAGTTGTAGTGCTTGATTTCAGTGTGAGACTGCGAGGTCTATCCAACACGCGTGGTTTTAATTTTGTAGTGACTTACCATCAGTAAGCCTATTGCACTGTACATGTATACATTTTTAGATATTTTGTTTTTTCTGGATTTGATTGTTGATGAGGTTTGTCTGAAGAAGAAATGCAAAATTTATCCATTTTACATTTTATTCTTTCCAATGAAATCAGGTGAATCCCTGAAATAGTAAACATATCAGCATTCCCACAGTCGAAATGCCTTGAGTCAGTGTCTTGCCACTGTTGCATCTTGCAATCCTGTGAGTCATGATAACTATAATACTACAAATATTTTCTTTTTACCTTCAGTTAATCACTCTCAATACAATACAGTATGTTGACAGAATTTTCATTATAAACTGACCAGATCCGGTACAGGGAGCCCTTAGATGTCTATCAGCACCTTGGTATATTTTGCTGTGAAAAATATATAGCAGAATTTTCTTAAATTGAATCCTTGTAAATCGTGGACTGTCTGTTCCTAAATTTATCCATGCCATTCCTTTACATGGAGGCATGTGCTAAGAATGCCATTATAAGTGGAGGTAGAGGCCAGCCATACATATAACAAAATTACAGTGAGGATTTCAGACATCAGTAAACCATGCTCGTACATGCTCGTGTTTATTTTACGGACTCGATATGTCATCATAATGAGGCCCTTCTTTATTTACTGATGACCAAACTGTTTCATTCTGGATTTTCAGATATTAAATTACTGCTTTGTTTTAACTTCAATTCTGTACACCCATCTCATTTTGATTCTACTGAAAGTAGGCTATAAATATTTACATAAGGATATTGAAATAATTTTACTATTTTTGTAAATGGGTAATCATGAACTGCAATTAATTTGTTTCTGCTCAGTGTAGCATATTGTGAAGCTTTAATTTATTGTGTGTGGTGTTTTACATGTAGTGTCCTGTTTTTTATTTGTTTATAATAAAAGAAAAACATAAGTGTATAGTGAATACAATCACTGAAATTGCATCCATTACACCATAAATGATGACATCTCAATTTAAATGTCATAAATTAATTGTAGTGTCAACCTTGGTGTAAATTCTTTGAGTTAAATATTAATTACAGTAACTGCAATTTTGGAACAAGAAAATTAAGTCTATTGTTTTCATTCTATCATCTCCAAATATAATGTATTTTATTAGTTTCAATCTTTATCTAAAATTAAAAAATTATCCCTTCATTTTTTCGTGAACATAATTATGGTATGTCGATATTTTTAATTGAAATTATCATCAGCAAGTTGTAGTTATTCTGATAATGATTGTATACCATATTAATAGTTAGAGCGTGGTGTTGATTGCCTTATATTGTTCCACCAGCTCTGAGGGAACGTGCTCTGAGTGGTGACCGGGGTGTGCCAAAAAATGCACCAGGAAAACGTGCGAAGTGGCATCTAGGTAAGTCACCATTTTGTGCTTCGACATTCTTAAAAAAAAATTCGGATAACTGGGAATTGTTTTTTGTAAAATGAAATATAAATTTACTGGAATTAGTATTGGTTAATGTTCATGTTAAAAGTACAGCAGCTGAGTGGATATAGCCCTTTTATTTTGTCTAAGGTTGCTAGATTGGCCCCAAGGCATCCTTAGTTCATTCAATTGTAAACAGATACCTAACATTACAGTTGGAGAAATGATGGCAATCAAGAGTAGTGCTGGCCACACTGCCTCCTTGTCTTGTAAAAAAAATAGCACAGTGTACAGTTTGCTCCATCTTCACTGCTCCTTATGGGCTGTCAGGGCAGTAGGATTCACTTTCTTAATCTTGATGTGCAAATTATGAGTTTCAGATGTCATTATTACTGAGACTTATATAAGCTCTTTAAATTGAAATATTCAGTTAAGTATATTGAAATTGCTACTTCTTAATGTTGAAAATGTCTTGTTACTTGGTTGACAGGTATTCGCTCCCAGAGTAAACCCCTGGACATAATGAGTGAGGTTTACAAGGCTATGAAGGTCCTTGGCTTTGTAAGTATAATGTGATTTATTGTGGTATTTAAATGTATAAAGCTCATCAAGAGTGGCATTTTACATTAAATTTTATATAATGTATTTTACATTATTGCTCTTTTGTTTTTGGTGCTTCAGTTGCACCTTTCATGAAGTCTTAGCTTTAGGTGCTTCATCTGCCTGATCTGTGAAGCACCATTCTATAGTTTATGCTTTCTACTTAGACAAACTTTAAGAATGTAGCATTTATGTCTTCTTTTGAATTCTGCTACCTGGGTGACATGATCATTGCTGGAGTTGGTGCCAAAGCTAGCTCGATTCCAAGAGACGAATCCCAAACTCGCCAATATGTTATGAGACGATGTTGACAAAAACAATTATTGGCAACACTTTTACCTTGCAGGAATGGAAGGTCGTCAATCCTTTTCACGTACGTGTGCGGCGAAAAAATCCTGTGACCAGTAATTACGTGCATATGGCTCTGCAACTGTATCAGGTGGACTACCGGTCACATCTACTTGACTTCAAAATAATATCCAATGACCCTAATGACACTACTATAATTGATAAGAAATGTAAGTGGTATAGGTATTAAGTTTTCAGTACAAAATACAGTATTTACACCTTAGCAAAATATATCTGGTAAAGCAGTTGTGATAAATGACAATACAGGTTGAGAATCCCCTATTAGAAATCCTTGGGTTGTCTGTCACAGATTCTTGAATTTTTTGTTTTCTGGAATTTTGGCATAATCAGCTCGAACCTCTCTGGGTGAACTACCCTGCACTCTAGTGGGAAAGAGCTTGTATGAATTAAAAAATCTGACTTCAGATGATAATAAGTACACTACTGTACTCAATTTTTGAATATTAATAAATTTGTGCTGGACTTGGGAAAAAGAAAAATATGCAAGTTCTGTAGATAGATGGTATGGAGTGACAGAAGTTCTCTCTTGTCATGCTAAATGCAATTTATAAGTTAAATTTGTTTTAGATATCCATGAATCATGTCTGTCCTTTATTAATTTATTAGCTGACACATTAAAACATTATTACTGAAGTGTCTTTGAAGTTGTAACACTGTACTTACCTTCAATTTTTCTTTCATCATAGCTGGAGACGAAGAAAACCAAAATCCTGGACATCATGTCATGGAGTTCTTTGAGATGTGTGCAGCACTTATCACCGAACTGGCACGATAAACTGAATTGCCTTGCAGTTTCATTATTGAGACCTGTTGTGCCTACAGACTCATTCAGTGTATGTCTGATGATGTGGTAAATTGGATAGCCTGTTTATATGGTTAGCAATTTAAGTGAAATGTATAACTTCATATCTATTAATTAACCTTTCTCCTACAATTGTAGGAGAGAGTGGTACAAGACAGGTGTAGGTAGATATAGCAAAGGACTAAAACTACAGGTAGAATTAAATTACTCTTATCAGTTTCTTAAATTTTCAATTTGAATAGCTTATGAAATTAGGGTTTTATTCTCATCTCACTCGGCACAACTTAGAAATATTTACATAACACTATATTTGGAATGGCAATTTGTAACAATATGTTCTGTTATTCATAAGGGAAAAATTACCATTTGGTATTTGCAAGATTGAAAGTTATTAAAGATGAGGCACCAGAATATTTTGTGGTGGGCTTGAGAAATGATTAGGTGCTTGCTTTTATATAAAGTAGATTGTGTGTGTGTGAGTGAGTGAGATGATTTTTTTTATGTACAGTTATTATTTGCCTTTTATTTGTTAAATATTAGAAATTACAAAAAGAGGTGGACTGTAAATAGTTACATATGTGTAAATTACTATTTGCTTTTGTTTTTGATAGGAATGGACATATTATAATTATCATTTACAGGTAAGTAAATTCAGTGAAGTTATAAACCCTCAAATCTGGGACCCTTGGGACAAGACCAAACCAGTTTCAAGGCTTTTCCAGTTTCCTGGTAGGACGATGTTACTCAGGGCCTACCAGGAGACTGTGTCAAGATTTGCCTCCACACACTCACACAAACTCAGTTGAATGATTGTTTTACATTTTGAATAATAAAATAAAAGAAAACACAGTTGTATGCATACAGTACTGTATATTTAAAATAAAAAAGATAGATTCAATATATTTCATTTAGAAGTTGAGATTTCTCTTAAGACGAGTTAAATAGGTTTGTTTACATCCCGGCAGCTTCTAGTGACTCACGACATTGCTAGTAGTAGTCAGTGAGGTAACTTACGTCAGATGCTGCTTTTTTGCACATAGCCCATGTGAGAACAAGTAGTGTGTGGTAACATTAGCCTCTGTCATAACTTACCTCAAACTATTGGTTTAGCCCTTAAATGACAGGATTGCCTATAGATGAATTTTTTTCCATTGTGGAAATCCTCTACTGTACAGTAAACCCTCAAGATTCATGAGTTTAACTTTCACGGATTTGATTATTTACAGGCACAACCATTGTATACCTGCTCATCATTCTTGGGCATGAGGTTTGGTTATTCATGGCTTGTTGACTCGTTTTCCCATAGTTCAGCAGGACTCTTGTGTTTATTGTCCACGACTGTACCGTGTGGCACGTCATGCATCATAGCATGCTCTCTCGGTCTCCTGCAGCTCAGCTATTTGTTAGGCTGTTCTTGCTCTTTTTGGTGACTTATTGCCCTTAGTGATGCCTCCTAAGTGTACAATAAGTGGATCAAGTAAAAAAGTGGAGTTGCTTGATCACCTTGCTAGGGGTAATACTGTGGCGGGTATGGGATGTCATTATGGTGTTAACGAGTCTATTATTGAGAAAGTTACACTATGTATGATGTATCCAGCATCACAAGAGGCTGATCTTACGAAAATGTATTCGAAAATGGACAGGCACTGACAGCGTTATGACCCCATAACCCCAGCCCTGTCAAGTCTTAGCCTCTATATTTATACAGTAATAAGAAAAAAATATATTGATATCTAATGTTAAGTTTCTTATAAGAAATAGTTTGTCTTGAAATTTTTCATTTCGCTGAAACATTGCAAATGGTTAAAGTACAGTTTATATATATATATATATATATATATATATATATATATATATATATATATATATATATATATATAATTGTTTTTTTATTACTTTTTCTGTTACTGAATGTTATGTTGTTTGTGATGAATTGTACACCTTAAGAGGCTGACCCATGTGGCAATACCTAACCCCCCACTCTCCACCTGTTACATGTGCAATACCAACTCTGCTAGTGTTCATGGCTCTTGTTAGGCATACAGAGAATTTGATTACACCACTATTTAAAGGTGAGGGAAGCTTGTCCTTTTCATTAGAAATTAATAAAAGCATTTTTTGAAACTGGCATATCTTCATGTCAGGACAGATTACTTATTTAAAAAGCCAGCTCTCGTATAAGATTTAATTTGTTCAATATTAATTTCAAAAGCTGTGTGAAAACAATTGTATTTTATTAATAAAAATAAACAAAGATAATCAAGGTACAGTATTGGGCTATTTATTCAATGAAACAATAATTGTTTATGAACTCACAACTACTGGCAAATATCGTGACACTGAAGCTGTTGGGATGTAAACAAATTCATTTAACTTGCATTTAGAGAACTCAACAATTCTTACTTTGTCATTTAAGAAGTAAAACACCTTCAACTGAGCTTGTCTGGAAGCAAAACTTGAATTAGCAAGAGAAGAAATTTTTACCTAAACCGTGAAAGAAAATGTCTGGCTTTTGAAAATCTGTGGTTGAGGGTCTGTACTGTGCTGTACTGTATCTGTATTAATTTGTGAAATTTTGAAGGCTTTATAACTATCTTTACCCATATCTTAATGCAATTTAATTCTACATCTTGAAGATAATATGTCTATTAATATTGTACTGTAATCTGCAAAGTTAATATGAATGTTTATTATACTGCATTTTATAGTACAGTACTGTACATAAATTTAACCATGTTACAATTTGTTGTGTGGGCCTTACATTATTCACACTCTTTAGAACACAGCATTCTTTTTTTGACACTTGGCCCTCACTGTCCAGTCTAGTTAACAAAATCAATTACTGTACAGGGGGTCCCCGGGTTATGTTCCTGAGGACGTTCGTAAGTTGGATTTGTGCATACCGTACTTACAGAGCAATGTTTAAAATCCCACTAAATCCTTGCCTAAGTCCTAATATACATCTAAAGTCACTTAATTTAAGACAAAAGAAGAAATAGAATGACAAACTACATTAAATTAAAGTAAAAAAATAAGTCATCAGGTAAATAAAATACAGTACAGTACTATAAATAACTATCTATTCATAAATGGAAGAAATTTATTGATAGATATAAACTGTATATATATATATATATATATATATATATATATATATATATATATATATATATATATATATATATATATATATATATATATTGTGTCTATACATTTACAGTACTCTTCAGTGTTTAAATGTTTGGATTGAGTTATATTAACATGTTGACATCTCGTATATTCATTGTTTCAGTTGCTTTGGATTTATCGGACTTGATTATGATTGTACATAAATATTCTCATACTGTGGGTTTTGGGCTTGAAAACGCAAAATTGGGGCTATTTTTCAATTCTGCTTGTGTTAAATTTCTGCCTTACAAACGGTTTGATTTTAATCTTGCATTTTTCTTTAGTGATAGCTATAAATCACATGCCTAGTTATATTATGGTTAAAGTACAAAATAACATTGACTTAGCTACATTCATTTTGTTATGCTTTATGAAATTATATATATCCTGTTGCCTTAAAAATTGCAATGTTTTCATTTTATATTTACTGCACTTGTAATGTCTTTTACAGTGCAGTATTTAAAAGATGAAGTAGGCAGAATATTTTTCAATATTATCACCTAACAAATAATCTAAATTGGGATATTGGGATATAAAGATGATACTGAATGTGAAATTCTTTGACAACAAAAACAGATAAGCAGGTCTTCTGTGAACAAGTTGTTACACAATCTCAAGTCTGGATTGGGAACTAAACGAATGTTGCCTGTAACCAAATTGACCTCTGTTTTATTCCAATGTTTCATGATATACCTAATATTTTTATCCTTTCCTCTTATGATCAGTCTTGACTCATATGATCATTTAATCCACTTTTCTCTAAAAACTGTCATAAAGATGGTAAATTTACTTACTTGGACACAGTTTCACATCAGTCTACTTTTGTGTGCGTTTACTCTAATGCATGTCTTCACCTTTAAGAGTAACAGTGGATATCTCTATATTTATACTTTAAGCCTCACAATTTTGGTGTATTAATGGAATATTGTGATCTGTGAAGAATAATTCTAGCTGGTAAGATAGTTTAAATATTTTTGTATCTGTTTCATTTATCTCCATTGTAAATATTGAAGAAGGTGAGTGGCTTCAGCAGGAGACGAAGTAACAAGTACTGTACAGTATCAACTAATTCTAACAGAAAATGCCCTTAGTGTAAAAACATGTAAAATTACAAAGAACTCCTAGTTTTGGCAATTTGAGTATCATTGTATTTCAGATTTTCCTCTACACTTTTTTCACTTTTAATTTGTTGTTTGTACAATAGTATATCAGATTCTCTCGTTTTGTATTTCCTTAAATTTCTACAGGATACAAGTCATAGTAGTAGTAAACAGTATGTAGGGTTTTGTATAATGGTACTGTATAAAAAATCATTGTTTTATTGAAGAACTTAAATATGATAAAAATATTAACCTTTGGTATTAGTCATTAATTAATTAACCTTGTTCATTGTGTACCTTTTACAAAATAAATCGATACGATCATCACAAAGAGGAGATGGGACGCCACTGTTATCAGTGTTTACACCCATATGTCCGTTATCCACCTGAAACTGAAGAAAATAAGACCCTGGTTGTTGTAATGAATATGTGGCCCACGATTCGATTGCAGAGTAATTAGTGGCCAAAATAACCCTTGAAAGATTTTACCGACATTTTTCAATGCTAATTACTCAACTATGGGTTTCTTTATTTGAGTCCCCGTCTGAAGAGTCTGTTTTCTCATCACTTCAGGACGTCTGAGTTCTCCGTTTTCTCTCAATCTTAGAGTGCACCCCCGAGACTTGGTTATTCCTTAGTATTGACACAGAATTACATACCACCTCTCCCTTCCTCCACATACAAACACCTCCCTCCCTCCACATACCACGACTCCCTCCCCTCCACATACCATGTCTCCATCCCTGCACATACCACTTCTTCCGCCCCATCATGGAAGTAGATTATCGACTTTTTGGGAGATGTAAACATGTTTTCCAAAGATTTATCATAGAAAACGGGAAATTTGTATCACAAAATGTGAAATATTTCTACTTAATGGAAAAGTTGGTTATCTACTTAATATAGAAAACGGGAAATTTGTACCAAAAAAATGGGAAATATCTACTTTCCAGGAAAGTTGGTTATCTACTTTCCCAAAAAGTAGATTATCTACTTTTTAGGAAAGTAGATTATCTACTTTTTGGGAAAGTAGATTTTCGACTTAACGACTTTTTGGAAGGTATTAATATGTTTTCCAAACAAGATTATCATAGAAAACGGGAAATTTGTATCACAGAAAATGTGAAATATTCCTACTTTCTGGGAAAGTTGGTTATCTACTTTCCTGAAAAGTAGATTATCGACTTTTCGGGAAAGTAGATTTTCGACTTTTCGTGGAAGTAGTGTAGTGGCTACTCTCCCCTACAACTTCCAACTGAGCTCCGGCCGCACTCCGACCAGCCAATCAGCGTGCAGCAAGCTACGCCGAGAGACTAGGTCTCTGCAGAGGACGTAGGGGTACGATCGCCGACCTAGTCTCGACCATCAACCTCCAGTTCAGGATCAGAGCGTTTCACACCTTACGCTTGAGCCTCTGTGATTGGTCCTCTCGCTACGCGCACCCCAGATCCTGATCCTGGTAAATTGTATAAATACGGCCATGCCTGCCCAGGGAGGACATTCTACACTCAGCTACTGGACCAGCAACATCTCTCTCAGCTCCTCACCTAGTCACTCCTACGCCCTGCACTGTACAACAATATATATACAGAAAGCGCATCGTGAGTTTCTATCCAACCTCATTCCTGAGTGAAGATATCTACATGTACGTACGTTTGTGTGCCCATACAAAGAGATAATAGACAACTAAAGAGAATTGACAACTGGCCACTCACAGCACGCTACAGTAGATTATCGACTTATTGGGAAATATTACCTAATTTTGCGAAGTAGATTATCATAGAAAACGGGAAATTTGTATCACAGAAAATGGGAAATATCTACTTTCCTGAAAAGCAGATTATCTACTTTTCGGGAAAGTAGATTTTCGACTTTTCGTGAAAGTAGTTTATCGATTTATTGGGAAATATTACCGAATTTTGCGAAGTAGATTATCATAGAAAACGGGAAATTTGTATCACAGAAAATGGGAAATATCTACTTTCCGGGAAAGTTGGTTATCTACTTTCCTGAAAAGTAGATTATCTACTTTTCGGGAAAGTAGATTTTCGACTTTTCGAGGAAGTAGATTATCGACTTTTGGGGAGATGTTAACATATTTTCCAAAGCAGATTATCATAGAAAACGGGAAATTTGTATCACAGAAAATGGGAAATATCTACTTTCCGGGAAAGTTGGTTATCTACTTTCCCGAAAAGTAGATTATCTACTTTTCGGGAAAGTAGATAATCGACTTTTCGGGGAAGCAGATTATCGACTTTTTGGGAAATATTACCTAATTTTGCGAAGTAGATTATCATAGAAAACGGGAAATTTGTATTACAGAAAATGGGAAATATCTACTTTCCGGGAAAGTTGGTAATCTACTTATCATAGAAAACGGGAAATTTATACCATAGAAAATGGGAAATATCTACTTTCCGGGAAAGTTGGTTATCTACTTTCCTGAAAAGTAGATTATCTACTTTTCGGGAAAGTAGATTATCGACTTTTCGGGAAGCAGATTATCGACTTTTTGGGAAATATTACCGAATTTTGCGAAGTAGATTATCATAGAAAACGGGAAATTTGTATTACAGAAAATGGGAAATATCTACTTTCCGGGAAAGTTGGTTATCTACTTATCATAGAAAACGGGAAATTTATACCATAGAAAATGGGAAATATCTACTTTCCGGGAAAGTTGGTTATCTACTTTCCCGAAAAGTAGATTATCTACTTTTCGGGAAAGTAGATTATCGACTTTTCGGGAAGCAGATTATCGACTTTTTGGGAAATATTACCTAATTTTGCGAAGCAGATTATCATAGAAAACGGGAAATTTGTATAACAGAAAATAAGAAATATTTCTACTTTCTGGGAAAGTTGGTTATCTACTTATCATAGAAAACGGGAAATTTGTATCACAGAAAATGTGAAATATTTCTACTTTCCGGGAAAGTTGGTTATCTATTTATCATGGAAAGCGGGAAATTTGGTAATATTTCCCAAAAAGTCGATAATCTACTTCCACGAAAAGTCGAAATTCTACTTTCCCGAAAAGTAGATAATCTACTTTTCAGGAAAGTAGATAACCAACTTTCCCGGAAAGTAGATATTTCCCATTTTCTGTCATACAAATTTCCCGTTTTCTATGATAATCTACTTCGCAAAATTAGGTAATATTTCCCAAAAAGTCGATAATCTGCTTCCCGAAAAGTCGATAATCTACTTTCCCGAAAAGTAGATAATCTACTTTTCGGGAAAGTAGATAACCAACTTTCCCGGAAAGTAGATATTTCCCATTTTCTATGGTATAAATTTCCCGTTTTCTATGATAAGTAGATAACCAACTTTCCCAGAAAGTAGAAATATTTCTTATTTTCTGTTATACAAATTTCCCGTTTTCTATGATAATCTACTTCGCAAAATTCGGTAATATTTCCCAAAAAGTCGATAATCTGCTTCCCCGAAAAGTCGATTATCTACTTTCCCGAAAAGTAGATAATCTACTTTTCAGGAAAGTAGATAACCAACTTTCCCGGAAAGTAGATATTTCCCATTTTCTGTGATACAAATTTCCCGTTTTCTATGATAATCTACTTCGCAAAATTCGGTAATATTTCCCAAAAAGTCGATAATCTGCTTCCCCGAAAAGTCGATTATCTACTTTCCCGAAAAGTAGATAATCTACTTTTCAGGAAAGTAGATAACCAACTTTCCCGGAAAGTAGATATTTCCCATTTTCTGTGATACAAATTTCCCGTTTTCTATGATAATCTACTTCGCAAAATTAGGTAATATTTCCCAAAAAATCGATAATCTACTTCCACGAAAAGTCGAAAATCTACTTTCCCGAAAAGTAGATAATCTACTTTTCAGGAAAGTAGATAATCTACTTTTCAGGAAAGTAGATAACCAACTTTCCCGGAAAGTAGATATTTCCCATATTTTATGGTACAAATTTCCCGTTTTCTATGATAAGTAGATAACCAACTTTCCCATTAAGTAGAAATATTTCCCATTTTCTGTGATACAAATTTCCCGTTTTCTATGATAATCTGCTTTGGAAAATATGTTAATATCTCCCCAAAAGTCGATAATCTACTTCCACGAAAAGTCGAAATTCTACTTTCCCGAAAAGTAGATAATCTACTTTTCAGAAAAGTAGATTTCCAACTTTCCCGGAAAGTAGATATTTCCCATTTTCTGTGATACAAATTTCCCGTTTTCTATGATAATCTACTTCGCAAAATTAGGTAATATTTCCCAAAAAGTCGATAATCTGCTTCCCGAAAAGTCGATAATCTACTTTCCCGACAAGTAGATAATCTACTTTTCGGGAAAGTAGATAACCAACTTTCCCGGAAAGTAGATATTTCCCATTTTCTATGGTATAAATTTCCCGTTTTCTATGATAAGTAGATAACCTCCCAGAAAGTAGAAATATTTCACATTTTCTGTTATACAAATTTCCCGTTTTCTATGATAATCTGCTTTGGAAAATATGTTAACATCTCCCAAAAAGTCGATAATCTACTTCCTCGAAAAGTCGAAAATCTACTTTCCCGAAAAGTAGATAATCTACTTTTCAGGAAAGTAGATAACCAACTTTCCCGGAAAGTAGATATTTCCCATTTTCTGTGATGCAAATTTCCCGTTTTCTATGATAATCTACTTCGCAAAATTCGGTAATATTTCCCAAAAAGTCGATAATCTGCTTCCCCGAAAAGTCGATTATCTACTTTCCCGAAAAGTAGATAATCTACTTTTCAGGAAAGTAGATAACCAACTTTCCCGGAAAGTAGATATTTCCCATTTTCTGTGATACAAATTTCCCGTTTTCTATGATAATCTACTTAGCAAAATTAGGTAATATTTCCCAAAAAATCGATAATCTACTTCCACGAAAAGTCGAAAATCTACTTTCCCGAAAAGTAGATAATCTACTTTTCAGGAAAGCAGATATTTCCCATTTTCTATGGTATAAATTTCCCGTTTTCTATGATAAGTAGATAACCAACTTTCCCAGAAAGTAGAAATATTTCACATTTTCTGTGATACAAATTTTCGGTTTTCTATGATAATCTACTTCGCAAAATTAGGTAATATTTCCCAAAAAGTCGATAATCTACTTCCACGAAAAGTCGAAATTCTACTTTCCCGAAAAGTAGATAATCTACTTTTCAGGAAAGTAGATAATCTACTTTTCAGGAAAGTAGATAACCAACTTTCCCGGAAAGTAGATATTTCCCATTTTTTATGGTACAAACTTCCCGTTTTCTATGATAAGTAGATTACCAACTTTCCCATTAAGTAGAAATATTTCACATTTTCTGTGATACAAATTTCCCGTTTTTTATGATAATCTGCTTTGGAAAACATGTTTACATCTCCCAAAAAGTCGATAATCTACTTTTACGAGATTGGGGGGGCATGTGGTATGTGGAGGGAGGGAGGGAGGGGTGGTATGTGGAGGGAGGGAGGGGTGGTATGTGGAGGGAGGGAGAGGTGCTATGTGGAGGGAGGGAGGGAGGGGTGGTATGTGGAGGGAGGGAGCGGTGGTGTATGGAGGGAGGGAGGGAGAGGTGGTGTATGGAGGGAGGGAGGGAGAGGTGGTATGTGGAGGGAGGGAGAGGTGGTATGTGGAGGGAGGGAGGGAGAGGTGGTATGTGGAGGGAGAGGTGGTACATGGTGGGAGGGAGGGAGAGGTGCTATGTGGAGGGAGGGAGGGAGGGAGAGGTGGTAGGTGGAGGGAGGGAGGTCCACAGGGGGTGCTGTAAGGTCCCAGGGGGGTTGAGGTGCCCAAAGAGGGGCTGTAAGGTCCCCAGGAAGGGCTATAATTTCCCAGGGTGGGGCTGTAAGGTCCCCATGGGGTTCTGTAAGGTCCCGAGGGTGCTGCAAGGTACTCAGGGTGGCTGTAAGGTCCTGGGGGGTGCTGTGTGTAAGGTAATCTAACTTATATTTATAATGTAACGTACTGAACATAAAAGGCATTTTTTATAGAAAACACGAATTTTTATTAAAGAAAACAGGACATTCTTGATTGCACAGTTCATGAACTAAGCAATGTCATATAAGACATTTCAAGTAAACTTTAATGATGCATGTGACCTGAGCTAAAGTTGAGTCAGAACAGTATGGCACATTCCTTTATTCAGTAATACATCAAGCAGTGTGAGAAGACAATAAAAGCCTCAATAGAGTCCTGGGCTATTTTCATTTGATACATTTTAATCCTATACCTGTCGTATGCTATACTATAGTTACCACCACCACAGCTGTCCTTTCATGATAATTGTTCGTGTATTAAACTGTCCAAAATTTAGTTTATAAACTTTCTTTTATTCTAAACACACTTGATGGTGCATATAAATGTATTTCCTCCTAAACTTAATTATCCTCTTTTTTACTCAGTTTTCCACCAGTAAATTTCAATATCTGTTGTATATCAAGTGTGACTCCTGGCGGAATACCATAACCTTTCATCAAGCCTTCTGGATTTGATGGAGTGATGCAGTCAAGATGGGGTTCTTTTCGTAATACTTTATCGATGTCAACACTGCTGAAGAATGCTACAGATTGTGGAAGATCCTTAAATCCCAACCTATAAATAAAGAGATACAACACTATAGTAATTACTTGACCCTCAAACTATGAACAAAATAATTACTACAACAGGGGATTAAACGTATTAAAAGCACACACACACACACACACATATATATATATATATATATATATATATATATATATATATATATATATATATATATATATATATATATATATATATCATGTAGATCCACAATGAAAACGTGGATAGGTTAAATCTTGATAAAATCACACAGGGAAAAGGGAAAAAATTAAGCACCTAAGCTTTCGTCTTTAATCAAGACGAATATATATATATATATATATATATATATATATATATATATATATATATATATAATATATATATATATATATATATATATATATATATATATATATATATATATATATATATATATATATATATACTGTATATGCTGATAACCACAAGGAAAAAAGAAAACATGAAGTTCCCAAGCGCTTTCGTGTAATTCACATCTTCAGGCGTGAGTACAGACTAAGGAGATATACACAAATTCACTGTGGAATTAGAGCATGGCTGGTAAATTGCCATTCCTAGACTGTCTGATCCACAGAATAGGTAACACCTTTAAGTTCAGTATTTATAGGAAACCTACTAATGTGTGTTCATACATTCATTATTATTCTGCCCGCCATAATAGTCAAACAGTCAGTATTTTCATCAATGTTTTTACGTGCTTTGAGAATTTGCAGCCCAGAATTCATTGATGAGGAATATAAATATATCTATAATATTAGCTTGAACCTTAAGTACCCTAGATCTTTTATAGACAAATGCCTTAACACTACTAAGAAATCTTTTTATAGAACCGATCCCAAGCCCACCCATGACCATAAGAATCTCTTAGTATTACCATTTCACAAAAATTTCTCTCAAATTCCTTTACAACTAAAAACCTGGAACGTCAATGTGGCATTGAAAAACTCATGCACTGTTAAACAAATGTTAATCAAGAACTGCCCCAACAATACTGGTGGCTGCATTTATAAGTTTCCTTGCAAGGAATGTAATATGTTTTACTTAGGCCAGACAGGTAAAGATCTTGTAACTGGACTTAAACAACATAAATATAGTGTTAGGACAGGCCAGGAATCCAATGCTCTGTTTGTTATTTGAGGGATAATAAGCATTGCATTGACTGGGCTAATGCCTCCTCAATATTACCTTGTAATTCAACTGAGAGTAGAAACATTATAGAATCCAGTCTCATTAAACATACTGAAACCGTCAACATGAATTTGAGTAATGGTATGTACAAACTAGATAATTTCGTAATTAAGAAGATTTGTAACCAGGTGAGAAGGTTGGGTCATCTTACCCTCTGACCAGACTACCGACTGCTGTCCATACTGTGATTTTCAGCAAAATCTAATTTTTGGCCAAAAACCACCAAAAAAAGTAAGTCTAATACCTTACAAAATTTTTTACCAAAATATACTTTTTCTCAGAATTGAAATTTAAGGGGTTTAACTAATTAAGTACAGTCAGAATAACACGCAAACCCTAAATCACACCTTAGAAACCCATAGTTGATGAGTTATTAGCATTGAAAAATATCAGTAAAATCTTTCAAGGGTTATTTTGGCCACTAATTACTCTGAAATCGAACCGTGAACCATATAGTCATAATCAGCAACCTCGGGAGTACCCATACTGTGATTTTCAGCAAAATCTAATTTTTGGCCAAAAACCACCAAAAAAAGTAAGTCTAATACCTTACAAAATTTTTGACCAAAATATACTTTTTTCAAAGAATTGAAATTTAAGGGGTTTAACTAATTAAGTACAGTCAGAATAACACGCAAACCCTAAATCACACCTTAGAAACCCATAGTTGATGAGTAATTAGCCTTGAAAAATGTCAGTAAAATCTTTGAAAGGTTATTTTGGCCACTAATTACTCTGAAATTGAACCGTGAACCATATACAGTGTAGTCATAATCAGCAGGCTCGGGAGTACCCATACTGTAATTTTCAACAAAATCTAATTTTTGGCCAAAAACTACCAAAAAAAAGTAAGTCTAATACCTTACAAAATTTTTGACCAAAATATACTTTTTTCTCAGAATTGAAATTTAAGGGGTTTAACTAATTAGTACAGTCAGAATAACACACAAACCCGAAATCACACCTTGGAAACCCATAGTTGATGAGTAGTTAGCCTTGAAAAATGTCAGTAAAACATTTCAAGGGTCATTTTGGGCACTAATTACTCTGCAAACGAATCATGGACCACATATTCATAATCAGCAAGCTCAGGAGTACCCATACTGTGGCTGTAAGGTCCCCAGGGTGGCTGTAAGGTACCCAGGGGCGCTATAAGCATCTGAGGGAGGGAGCTGTAAGCTCCTGGGTGGAGGGGGCTGTAAGCTCCTGGTGGGAGGGGGCTGTAAGCTCCTGTGGAGAGGGGTCTGTAAGCTCCTGGGGGGAGGGGGCTGTAAGCACCTGGTGGGGAGGGGCTGTAAGCTTCTGGGGGAGGGAGCTGTAAGCTCCTGGGGGGTGGGGGCTGTAAGCTCCTGGTGGGGAGTGGCTGTAAGCTCCTGGGGGAGGGGGTTGTAAGCTCCTGGGAGGAGGAGGCTGTAAGCTCCTGTGGGAAGGAGGCTGTAAGCTCCTGGGGGAGGGGGCTGTAAGCTCCTGGGGGAGGGGGCTGTAAGCTCCTGGAGGAGGGGGCTGTAAGCTCTTGGGGGGCAGGGGGCTGTAAGCTCCTGGGGGAGGGGGCTGTAAGCTCCTGGGGGGAGGGGGCTGTAAGCTTCTGGGGGGACGGGCTGTAAGCTCCTGGGGGAGGGGGCTGTAAGCTTCTGGGGGGCGGGGCTGTAAGCTCCTGGGGGAGGGGGCTGTAAGCTCCTGGGGGGAGGGGGCTGTAAGCTCCTGGGGGAAGGGGGCTGTAAGCTCCTGGAGGAGGGGGCTGTAAGTTCCGGGGGGGAGGGGGCTGTAAGCTCCTGGGGGAGGGGGCAGTAAGCTCCTGGGGGAGGGGGCTGTAAGCTCCTGGGGGGAGGGGGCTGTAAGCTCCTGGGGGGAGGGGGCTGTAAGCTCCTGGGGGGTGAAGGGGCTGTAAGCTTCTGGGGGGGAGGGGCTGTAAGCTTCTGGGGGGGAGGGGCTGTAAGCTTCTGGGGGGGAGGGGCTGTAAGCTCCTGGGGGAGGGGGATGTAAGCTCCTGGGGGTGGGAGGGGGCTGTACGCTCCTGGGGGGAGGGGGCTGTAAGCTCCTGGGGGAAGGGGGCTGTAAGCTCCTGGAGGAGGGGGCTGTAAGTTCCGGGGGGAGGGGGCTGTAAGCTCCTGGGGGAGGGGGCTGTAAGCTCCTGGGGGAGGGGGCTGTAAGCTCCTGGGGGAGGGGGCTGTAAGCTCCTGGGGGGAGGGGGCTGTAAGCTCCTGGGGGAGGGGGCTGTAAGCTCGTGGGGGGAGGGGGCTGTAAGCTCCTGGGGGGTGAAGGGGCTGTAAGCTTCTGGGGGGGAGGGGCTGTAAGCTTCTGGGGGGAGGGGCTGTAAGCTCCTGGGGGAGGGGGCTGTAAGCTCCTGGGGGGGGAGGGGGCTGTAAGCTCCTGGGGGGGGGAGGGGGCTGTAAGCTCCTGGGGGGGAGGGGGCTGTAAGCTCCTGGGGGAGGGGGCTGTAAGCTCCTGGGGGGGAGGGGGCTGTAAGCTCCTGGGGGAGGGGGCTGTAAGCTCCTGGGGGAGGGGGCTGTAAGCTCCTGGGGGGGAGTGGGCTGTAAGCTCCTGGGGGGGAGGGGGCTGTAAGCTCCTGGGGGAGGGGGCTGTAAGCTCCTGGGGGAGGGGGCTGTAAGCTCCTGGAGGAGGGGGCTGTAAGCTCCTGGGGGGGAGGGGGCTGTAAGCTCCTGGGGGAGTGGGGGGCTGTAAGCTCCCCAGAATTTTTTTTAAATCTGACTAATTTCAGGAATATTTTCAGACCATATGACGAAGATACAAGTATTATTATATTTCGGAGGGGCACATGTCTAGGTTTCCCTCCATGGATCTGCCACTGGTCTGAAACACCCTTACTTGCATGTAAAATGACACTAAGGCTCGGGTGCCTGAATCACCCACATTTACTGGTAAAATAACACCAAGGCTAGAGTCTTGGGTGCCTGAATCAACCAAATTTGCCTGTAAAATGGCACCATGCTGTGGAATTCTCTCTTCTCCAATGTTTTTGTTGACTCCTGCTACACGAAGTCTGTCCGGAAAGTATCCAGCCATTTACTATTAAAATAAATATTGCTTATCTAGGACAATGGCACCTTAGTCCCCTTCAAAGCACTCCCCTTGGGACTACACATACTTCTCCCAGCGTCCCTTCTACTTTTCAAAACAGTCTGCAAAGTCCTCTTTCGGGATCTTCATCAGCTGCCTCGTCGCATTCTCCTTAATCTCGTCCACGGTCTGAAATCTCCTCCCTTTCAACAACGATTTTAGCTTTGAGAAAAGCCAGAAGTCGCAGGGAGCCAAATCTGGGCTGTAGGGGGGCTGAGAGACCTGGGTGATGCAATGTTTTGTTAAAAAACCCTGCACGAGACGTGAAGAATGGGCAGGCGCGTTGTCATGATGAAGCTGCCAGTCACCACTTGCCCACAGCTGTGGTCGTTTTCTTCTTACCGCATCCCTCAGCCGGCGAAGAACTTCGATGTAGTACTCCTTCGTTATTGTTTGGTTATTGTAAATGCAACGGTCACACAGTACCCACGTTCATTCAACGGTGTCTGCCGGGCAACTGAGTTGTCCCACGGGAGTGCAGCTGTTCACGCATGCGCAGTACGGTCCTCTCTGAGTGGCTGCCAGGTTACATCAAGGCCACGCAACCAGTTCTCACAATATTCACAATGGCTGGATACTTTCCGGACAGACCTCGTACATCTTTCAAGTATCAGATCTATAATTGTTTAGGAATTATGGAGTGACCTACCTTTTCCTTGGAACTTGACTCCAATTTAGGCATCTATTGATGTCATGTTGTTATTAAAAAATCAGATACAATATATTTATAGTAATTTTCAAGACAATATTGTAATGTAGTAATCTGATTTTTTTGTTTGTTATTTACTCCTATAAGCAAACCTTTAATTATATAGTGCTTTTTGAGTATGGATGCAATGCCCCTAATGCTTGCTCAGGCATTTAAGCTCTAAGAGTCTGACCTCTATATTTTTCTTTAAAAAAATAAAGAGCAAGGTCTTGTTTTTTAATCTGGCTACCCTAAATCACTAGCCAAAAAACAAAACAAAACAAGAACCTTATCTGTTTTTCATGCTTGCTAATCAAGAAAACATAACACCTGTATACACCAACCTGAGTGCAAAGAGTGACCGTGTGAGAAGGTTCGTGATCTGAAGTGCTAGAGCAGCTCTGTAACAATCTTCTGAAGATACCATGTAACGAACCTGGAATGGACAGAAGATTTAGTTTATCTTTAATTCTAAAATCCTTTATCTATGACATAATGAGAACTGATTGGTCAGCATCTAGCTGATTGATTGATTGTGGTAATTAATTCCCTGGTGACACAACAGCTTAGGTCATATGTCCCCGACAGCCACCAGCCAATTTCAAACCTTCCCTGGGAGGGGGCTTTACCACTGTACAAGACATTTCAATAACAGGCCATGTCTGTTTGGATAAAAAAAAATTCTCTGGCTAACATAGTAAGGCCCTGTCTAAAGATTAATGGACCCCTAGCAAGGCCATTTTATATTACATGAGCTGTCAGATGATAAGCATTAACCTACAGGAACATAACTTTTTAATATTTTATTTGGCTGACACCAGAGGATTTTATTCAGCGCAGAGGGAACCCCATAACACAAGTGGTCAAACCAGAAAATGCCAAACAGTAATGAGAACACAAACACAGACAGTGTGGTTTAGCCTCTTGTGTATGGGGTCCCCTCTGTGCTGAATAAAATCCTCTGGTGTTGGCCAAATAAAATATCAAAAGTGGCATCCCTGTAGTGAATATGTTAAGCCATGAAAAAATTATCCCAAGTGCAGCAATAAAAGGAGGTGAGTGCACTTAGGTCTCCCTATAGTGGCAGTTAGGTAGGACCATGTCTACATCAAGGTAGAAAGTGGTTAGAGCTAAGGTCTGATTCTGAAACTAAAAGCTTCAAAGAAAGTATTATTCTACTGTACTAGAGATAGGTGCCAACTCACACTTGAGTGATACATGTTTCACAGCTAAGACCTTGATCTTTTACTTTAATTCTTCCAAAACATAGCAGCTCTAAAATTATATCATAATAAAATGTTCATGTTATGTATGAGCACCGTAGCTATTCTGAAGAAATGCTTGCTTACACAGTCAGCTTGTGACAAGAGATAGTTACACATAACACTACTTGGACGTACCCGCTGATGTGGGTAACTTATTTAAAGGTCATACTATATCAGAAGAAATGTATTGCCAGTACAGTACTGTAATAAGACTTAGTAAAGAGTACATCCATAATGCAATATAAGACATGAAATATCACAAAGTAATCTGAAAGGGTTGGGTGTAAGCCCATATGATATACAATATGCTAAGATGAAGCTTATTATTTATTCTTTCCAACACACTCACCTCATCATGGATACTAATGCAGAAACGTCCTGAGATTTTGTACTTTGTAAACAGCCATCTCATACACACTAACATTATGTGAAGATAGTCCACAGCTGCCAAATAAAACAAGAAATGATTACACACCATAAAATATATGTACTAAACCTACAGCTGGGTGACTGTCTTCTCGTAAATTTTATTGGCACAGTACAACCGTGTGAAAACCCCCCACTAAAAACAACTAACTAATGTAGTCAAGGATATAATAAAGAAACAAAATTTGCACAAATGGAAACAATACTAATGAAAGGAAATTAGAGGAAGATTATTTGTCAATATGAATAATTGAATAAACTGTAGTGTTCAACCTTTCTTGCATGAGTAGGCCGTATTAAATGGGTAACTGTGTTACGTGGGCTGCACATTCACCTGAATGTGAATAAGCATAGGAAATAATATATACACATTAATAACATTGATTAATTATTAAGTATTAACCATGTATTGTAAATTTAATGAAGGACTCATAATCAGATCCTTCCCGAAATAGTATTTCTTATAATTTAATTTTTATTAAATATGCAGCAAAATTAATTTTATTTCTACTAGTTGCTGAGGTCTGCACTAAACCCCTGGGGACCAAATGCAGGCCTCAAACAGTAACCTGGGCAGCCCTGCTTGAAAATATTTCGACCAAAATATACTTTTTTCTTTGAATTTCAATTTAAGGGATTTACCGTAACTAATCAGTCCTCTGAAACCCAAATGAATTTTTTTTATTAAAATACTCCAAGTGTCATTACAACCACTAATTACCCTGCAATCGAATCATGGACCATAGATTAAGAATCGGCATGCTCAGGCGTACCAATACTAAGATTTTCACAATATTTAATTTTTTGGCCAAAACTGCCAAAATATTAAGCATTACCGTATACCTTGGTAAATTTTCGACCAAAATATACTTTCCCATTGGAAATGGAATTTAAAGGGTTTATTAACTAAAAACTTCCAGAATAACACATTAACACCAAAATTGCACCTGGGAATCCCATAGTTGGTGAGAAATTAGCATTGAAATAATAGAACTAAAATATTCCAAGTGTCATTACTACCACTAATTACCCCTCAATCGAATCAAGGACCATATACAGTGGGGTATGCTATAACGAACGTAATTGGTTCCAGAACCTCGTTCGTTATAGCATTCGTTCGTTATAGGATTAATCCGTTCCAGGCCCCCAAATACAACCACCTAACACTGAAAAAATTCTGTGGAAAATGTAAAAAATACGGTACTTTATCTTTCCTTAGTGTTATTCAGCATGCAGGTACCCCTAAACACTGGCACATCACTATCACTTCCACTGGGAGTCTTGGCTTTAAGGTCCTCAAACAATTGTCTGGCCTTCTCACAAATTATAGCTTCACTAATGTTACCACCTGCCATTTCTTTCTCCTTTATCCACACTAAGAGTAAATTTTCCATCTCTTCAATCACATTACACTTTGCTTTGCTAAGTCTAAAGATTCCCTTTGCCACTTGCACAGTTTTTAACTCCCCTTTATTCTTCAAAATCGTACATATAGTCGATTTAGCCATCCCATATTCATCACTAAGTTTCGCAATGCTTCTTCCATTCTCACGTTTCTTTATAATTTCTTTCTTAGTTTCAAGGGTTATTAGCTTTCTCACTCGCTTTGGACGACTCATTGTTACAATTGTATACTTGTATAACAAAATAGTTATACAAATGACGCGAATTTCCACATCAAAAGACGAAATTTCAACAATAACAGTGGTGCACTGGCTACACAATGAGACAAAGATGGCGCCCGACGCTCTTGTTGTGGGTCGCGGTACAACAATATTCATGCGCCAGGCGAAATAGTCCCGTATTCATCCGCGTTCGTTGTAGGAGTTGCGTTCGTTATAGCATTTTCAATTTTATAGGTAAAACCGTTCGTTATAGGAATATTCGTAGTAGGATCCGTTCGTTAAAGCATACCCCACTGTACTCGATATCAGCATGCTCATGAGTACCTATAATGTGATTTTCAACAAAATCTAATTTTGGGCCAAAATTGTCAAAAACATAAGCCATACACCTTAGAAATTTTTTGACCAAAATTTAAGGGGTTTATCTAATAAAGCATTTACAGAATAACACATTAACACCAAAATCACACCTCGGAATCCCATAGTTGGCGAGTAATTAGCATTGAAATACAGTAATGTAATTTAAATCTTCCAAGCGTCACTACGATCACTAATTATGCCGTAATCCCAATCATGGACCATATATTCAGAATCAGCATGCTCAGGAGTATCTATACTGAGATTTTCAAAAAAATCTCAAAGTCAAGATTTTTGGCCCTAGACTCAGTGGTGCTCAACATTTTTGCATGAGTTAGCCACATTAGATAGGCAAGTGTTTTAATGTGAATAAGCACCGTAAATAATTTACACGATAATAACACTGATTATTAAGTACTGTATTAACCATGTATTGTAAACTGAAAGAAGGAATCATGATCAGAACACCTGTTACAGAAATAGTATTTGTTTATATTTAATTTCTATAAAATATGCAGTAAAATTAATTATATTTCTTCTAGTTACTGAGGTTTCCAATTAAACCCACTGTTTGAGGTCCGCATGCAGCCCTCAAACAGTGGGTTGAGCACCCTTGTCATAAAATATGAAAAGAATCCATATTACTGCATAATGCTGAATTTATTGTGAGGAAACTAAAATTAACAAGCAGATGATGGAGATTATCACATTCTGGATCACGTGAAAATCTATGGGCATGTAAAAATATATTCCTTTGTAATTTAACTCACCTGAGCTCTGCACAACCCAGTTCACTCGGCTCGTCATGAATTGGTCATCAACATAATACGGTTCAAGAGGTCGTGTTATTCTAGCTCCGAGCACTGGCGTTCTGGGCTCCTCACACCTGGCTATAGCCTCCAAACAGTTGAACATGTGAGATTCTGAACCTCCGATCCATACAGGCGGCCTTTCAACAACATCATCAAAAGTGGCTTCGATGTTGTTCTTTCTGGCTTCCCACAACAATCTGTTTATCTAAGAATGAAAACAACTAATAAATCTTGTATGAAGAAAAAGCCTAGACCGTACACTGTGTGATAAAGAAATTGTGCACATGATCTTTGAAATAGAACTTGCTAAAAATGGTATAATGGTTATTAGAATTTTAGTGTATTACAGCACAGTATATATAGGCTCAGAAATATTGTACTATACAAGGAACTTTATGAAGTGAACAAAGATGTTTCAAACAGAACAAAAGGGTGCGAGAGAAACAATAAAAACAATTAATAAATTTAGGCAAGGATATAATAAAGAAACAAAATTTGTACAATTGGAAACAAGAGGGCAATAAAGACAAATGAAAGGAAATTATATGGAGATTATACGGCAATATAAATAAATATTCAACTAAAAATTAACTTGTTTTGCAAAAAAGAAAGGATGGATTAATCCCGAGGTCTCATTTGCTAATTGAAACCCGACTAGTGGCATTGCCTCACTATGTCAGCTAAATCTAAGGGGCTACTGTCCAGTGTGGCCAATGAAAATAAGGCCTGGGGATTCATTAAAATATTAGGCATACCTTTCCCCTAAACAAGACACCCAAGGCCCCATGAGTCATTCACCCAAAGACAGTGTACTGCTATATCAGATACATTCTTGAAAGATGATCAAATGAATATTTCCACAAATTTTCAGGTACATCTCACTGGTAGTTTTAGATATTAGAACATTAAAAGCATTTTCAGCTTTCAGCAATGGTGGCCATCTTAGCATAGTCATTTTAGACAAAAAAAAATTAATTTATTTCACTAAAAATACAAGCTAAATGTGATCATTGGTTTTAGAAGAAAAAAATTAAAGATTTTTAATCAAGAAACAAAGCCAATCACAGATGGAGTACAGACATATTTGTGAAATATGGCCAGACAAGATGTTCAAATATTTTATGACTGACACCTTTTCTAGGTGACTGTTGCCTACCAGCTATGGGTTCTGCATTATGCTTAAGTCTTATCATATTTTAGAATACCTTCTTAACAAATGGATATCCTTCAGGACCCTTGTGTGAAGGTGAAGGTCAAAAGGATAAGACAATTATTGATTATAATAAATTTCTAAATCCCCACCACAACCAAAAGCCTGTGGTTTTGACCTGTTGTATTTAAGAAACCTAGAGAAAGGCAGGATGCCATAAAACTCACATTACAGGTAAAATTAAAACAAAATCACTTTAACCCTTAAATGATGGTGAGTTGTATAAATTGACTATTTACTCTGATAAGTGTATTACAGTATACAGAAATACCTCGCTACTCGCAACTCCATTTATCCGCAATTGGTATTTTACCACCCCTATTTGATATTCACAAAGCATACCCCGCTTATTCACAAATTAAAAATTACAATACTACCTTACAGTAATATATCAAACTGGGCGGGCTAGCCACAGCTCTCACATTCCGAAGGCAAGGCCCACTTTACATGAGCGTTTTTGTTACACGCATACTGTCTCATGCGGTTTAGAAATTAATGAAGTTCAATTGGACCATTCATATGAAGCATGCGAGTTAAAATTCACATGTGGAAGATGCTCACCCCACACCTGTACTTCCAAACCACAGAGTGAAAAAATACTCCAAACATTTTAGAATTTCTCATATGGCAATGGTAAATGCAAGTTTAAAATGTTCACACACACACACACACACTATGTTCATTTGTATTGTTTTTATATTATTGTAGTTATTTTATTATATTGTATGGAGTGTACTTAGTATAAAACAATATGCTATAAAATAAGAAATATGAAAACTTGAAGAGCATAGGTGTGTATGTGTGGGAGATGAACATGTGTGTGGACTTGACAAGTCGCCAAATTAATTATTCCTTAAGGTATGTCCGCCTACCTCTCCTCCTACCAGGCAATGCAGTGTTATTGTTATTTTTCAACTTGTAATTTTGAGTAGATATACATATTTCTAATAAATTCTTTCTCATCCTCTCCCTACTGGGCCAAGCTGTGAGCTGCATTATTGTTATACAGTATTTTTAACTTGTAATTTCAAGTAGATAAGCGTAATTTTTTTTTTTAATTTTTTTACTGTTACATGCATAGAGAATCTCCAAAAAACAAACAATTATTATCATAAGATCAAAAACAAATGAAATAAAGATTCCTTACATGCACGTTACTAACTCCAAGGATTGTGAGTGGAGGGACCGAGGGAGTAGTGTTGGACAACTCAGTCATTCCAGTCTCCTGCGTGTAGTGAAACCATTGCTAGCTGGCAATGCGATATCTTTTTCTTTTCTTTTATTTACTAGCATTATTTTTATTCGTTCTTCACATTTACTGGTACAGTACTCCCTCTTTATCGACGGATTTTTTATCGACGGTTTCGATTATCGACAGATTTTTATTTTGGCTTTATTTGAACTCTGCGGGCCTTGTTTGTACACTGTATTGTTTACTGTAAGGACCGATGTTCACTTCAATAAATGAAATCGTAAGTTTGCTAGTATTTTTGTCCACTTATTATATTATTATTTATACACTATTATTTAAGGTTATGTGTAAAGGAAACGCATTAATGCTTAAAGGTACATTTATTCAACATATGCTAATAATAGTTAGAAAAATTACGTAACCATCACGGTATCGACGGTATCGACGGTTTCTTTATCGACGGCCGTCTACAGAACGTAACCCCCGTCGATAAAGAGGGAGTACTGTACTACAGTATACACACTACTCTGGTCCCTAAAAGCCTCTGATAATGAGGAGTGTACTGTACTGTATATTGAGAAAATGTGTTGAAAGTTGCTGGCTGGGAACACATCCCCCCTATTTACATTAATTCTTAGGGAGAAAATTGCCCTGATATTCACTAATTAGTTATACACAATAACTTTTAGGAATGCATCCCTTGCGATAACTGGGGTATTCCTGTACAGTATACTGTACTCATGTATAAGCCTATCTCATGTATTATCCGACCCTGATTTTCAGAAATACTACGGTAGGTATAATCCTAGACATATTTTGTAAAAAGACACCAGATTCTCACCAACGTGTCTTGACCTTGATCACCACCACAACAGCTGATCCTATGAACAGTATTACCAATTCTGAAACTGAATGCCCACCAGTTATCAACTCAAATTTTTTAAATTTAGCTAGATTTACACCTAATACAGTACTAGCATTATCTGTACTGTACACTGTAACATCAAAACTTAAATTGTAAGCATATAAACAGCAACAATGAAAGGATAACCTGTAAACAACAATAATCAAATAAAAAAAATATACAAGTTAATGTACACACTGTATCGCAGTCTCAGGAATGCTGGCTGCCTACCCTTGACACTTGTCTACCCATAGCAATGGTGCTCCCATACTTTGCTGACATCCCCTCCACTGATCAGCATGCTAACTCTAGTATATAAAGAAAAGTTTATTCATTCCCTTTATGTTTTGACCTTATAATAATTTCCTTTATCTTTTTTGCACGAGATATCATTTCTGAATTCACTTGGTGAATCTTCCACTTCTTCAATCTCAGCCTCACTCTTGATTCCCATAATATATACTGTATACAGTATATATTTTTTTTTCGATGTCTGGGCAACACTACTTTGGTGAGGGATCTTTCTGCTCAGTGTGTCACTGGAAATGACAACTACTGTACCTCCTCCATGACATGTGGAAGGAAAAGTGGTCTTGAATCACAATACGGTACAGCAATTCACTCGAGCATAAATCAGGGGCCATACTTAAAAATTATGGTGTGGAAAGATTCTGATTATAAGGATGATCACCATCATTGCGGGACAAAAGGTGCTCATCATCTATTTATGTTCACTGTCATTTAAGGGTTAAAGTCTTTTCTCGCTTTTTCTGTCAAAGTTAAAGATACACAGTTCAACAATCCTTAAAGTCTATATTACCTGTTTGCGAGATAATGGTTCTCCAGTAAAAGGATAATTCATGTCAATGGCTTGTTCTTCTCCTTGCTGATTAAGGCACCATCCTTTTTGTCCTTTGGTAGTAGCAAATAAATTTTCAGCACGTTCCTTAATTTCTGCATCGGACATCTTTGGGTTAAACTGCTTCAGGAGACGTTGAGTGAAGCGGAGACCAGCCCCATAAATTCGTCCATAATTGATAACCTACACAAACACACCATGGCACCTTAACTACCTTATACAGCAAAACATTTTAGATATTAATTTTCAGACAATACATCAAATTCTCTTGTTGTAATCATAAAACCTGACCCAGGAAACATATAAAAATGTGTACAATAAACTCTTTAAAAAAAAAAATTTAATTCTCAAAAAGTTTACATACCTTTACATCAAAAACAGACACAGAGAGAGAGACTAATATGCTACTAACCTTGGCATGGTCTCGTGATATCCCTGCATTCCTTGCTGTGTGGCTATGCAAGTCTGTCCCATCACTCTTTTTACCCTGTAACGTCATCCAGCCCAAAGCTGTGGCTCCATGTTCACCAGAGAAGTAAGCATCACCAAGAACTGCAGCAATCCATAGTTCCTGAGAGTCTACATCAGCTCCAACAAATTTATAACCTGTAAAAGATAGCTGCATAACTTCCTGTACAGTACTGCACTAAAAACTTGATATTGGTTAGTTAACTTTGTGTTGATAACAAACCTGATCAACAATAAGAGTAAGTCACACAGGGCTATTAGGGAGCCTTTATTGTACCAGTAATTCAATTTAATAGTTTCCTCGTTAACTGTATTTCTTTTCTAAATCTTCTGAAAAGCTGAATTAACTTTCACATATATTGTACTGTAGCTAAAACAACTATCTGTGGATACTCTGCGGGAAACAATACGAGACCATGGATGATAAATTTTGGTATATGAGAGCAGTCACTTGTCACCCCACCTGCACAGATAGTTGTTTTAGCTACTTTACCTGCATCTCAGATCACAGAGGATTGGTATTAGTAATGAAAGATAACATGTAAGATAGAAGAGTAACAGACTGAAAGTAACTCACATTACAATGTGAGTTACAGAACGAGAAAAAAGTAAATAACTGATAAATTACCCTGTACAGTATATGAAATTCTAAAACTTTATTTAGACAAACTGTCACCCAGGTAATAAAACTTATTGACACAATCCAGGGACATATCCCTAATATTGCGTTTCTCCAGCCTTGCTAGTGTGATCAATTATAATAATTCATCATTTCAATATTTATCCTGAACCTTTTACCCCTAACATCATCCAGAAATATTCAGTGCTGAACTTAAAGTAAATATTATATGATCCATATTCCACAGGTTGTTGTGAGCACCTAACTTGAATAAATCTGCCTGTTCATTCTATAATTAGGATATACCATAAGGAAGAGATAGATTTATGAAAAATATGTAGCATTTGAATTTTGTAAGCCAAATCTTCATTACTTCTCATTCTCAACTGTTCTAGACAAGAGAATATTACACTCTGGGCAAATGACATTTGTAGCTTTGATTCTAAGATTAATCTATACTGAACTGTTTTACAAAATATAAAAAACATTACCTGGAGGTGCTTCAACCATAGCCTTGAGTTCTGAGCCAATACGATCACTATAGGCATTGGAGGCAGTCATCCACGTGCGCTCAACAGCACGTCTAGTAATAGTCCCTGCAGTGACTACCATAGGCACAATCACTCCATATTTGCCAGCCTTTTGATAGCCATCTGTCCAAAGAGTGTTTGAAGTTCAAAACTGGAATATTATAACAGCCACACAATACACTCAAAAATATATAATATAATACTGGACAGACAATGAAATATGGGGAAAGTTTTTTATTGGTGAAAAGTTTTTGTTGAAGAAATTTCTTTACTGTACTGGAAAAACTGGAGGATTGATATTCAAAATATCATTCTATAACCAGATAGCTCATGTATTGTCACACTGTGTTTTCCAGTCTGACTACAAGGAAACTTTAAATACTGGCAGCTAGATTGCTTTTATGCATCAGGACATATTAGCAACACTAATAATTTCCAGTAAGTTAGAAAATATGTTATTGCAAAGTTAATCACTGTACCATTGATATTTGCTTCTGCTATAGTAAATAAAGAAATAACTGGTTTTAAAATTTTGAATATTTTAGACATTTCCCTGTTGAGTAAAGTGAAAAAAAAAGTACATGTACTAAATTGTGGAACCCCATACCTGCTGAAGTAACAGACGGAGGCAGATTGTGATGGTCGTGCCAGACAACCATCTGGGACTTTATACGATCTCGGTTATTCTTCCAATAAGACAAGGTTTTAGTGGTCTTCAATACAAGCTCTGCAAGATCTCCAAAGTGGCTGCTTAATGTCTTGTCCTCAATTTTATTCAAGAAATCTTTAGCTAAAGGGTTTCCAACACGATTTGAGGCACCATCTTTGTGTGGTAGTGGAACAAAAGCCACACCAGGAATACCAATATCCCTTAACCTCTCTTCCTGCTTACTTTCTTGTTTGGGTGTTTTAACATTCTTAGTCTGATTTTGAGAAGAACATAACTCCCAATCTTCTTCATTAACTAATAAGCTATAATTATCTGTTTCAGAGAGTTCTGTTTGGTCCTCAGGATATTCTTTCTTACCAGAACACATTTCATACAATGCCTTAATAGGAAAACATGGTGAATCTTTAATAGTATTATTATCAACTGGAGGAATTTTAGACTGGGGTATCTCGTTAATGCTATTGTATAGTGGTTTCAGGTAACCCCACCCATAATGCCTTTCATAATGAAGTGGAAGGCCATCCCAAGTGAGTCTTAGTAACTTTGGTACAACCTGAAGACCTGTGCTCATGTTTTCTGGTTCAGGGGTGCCCTCTCTTTCACCAGTACGAGCACAGAGCTTTCTGTACCAATTTGGATAACCAGGTAATTTCTTTACTCTTCCTTTAGGTACTGACCAATCAAGGTTCCATAACCAAGGGTCCTTCTCATATTGTTTGTTTTCCATGTAACCAAGAGCTGTCTGAACTTGTTTTACCAGTTCTTTGTTTAATAATTCTTCTATATGACGGAACTCTGATTCTGCTGCTGTAACATACTTATCCCAATTTTCTGTAACTGGGAGGAATGTCAACCCCATTTCTAACATTCCAGCAAATGTAACAGGATGAGGAAATCTGTCAAAGAATAATGGTAAGAGTTTGACCAAGACCATTTGTGTTGCTTTCACATCATTGGCACAATATTTCATAAGATTTTGAAAGTCATTGCGGACATCCTCTAATTTGCCTTTCACAAATACATCTCTAGTGCTCTTCTTGAGATCTTCTGCACGACAATAAAATTTGTAGACCTCATTAAGGCTGTTCTGGCATCCAACAAACATCCATGGGAGCCTGATTTTCTTATCACTATTTTTGTTCTTCATTACCAATGTTCGTTGTTCTGATACTAAGCCACTTGCAGCAATGTGTAGTGACATGGTGTCTACAAAGCGTAGGGAAGTCCCCTCCATAAAGTACTGTTCACAAACTCTAATTCGATCATAACTTACATTGTGGCCAACAACCACTCGAGGAACATCTCTGTTTTCATGGTGTTGGGAGGTGTCAGAGCTCTGAAGTGGAATGAGGTCTTCTAAAGTAAAACTATCACTATGTTCCTTCTCAGGATGAACCAGGCACTGGCTGCACCAAGAATACCAATATTTATCAGATACAGCAGTGGCCAATGTTGGTTGACTGCCCTCCTTCACACAAACTTCCACATCAAAAACAATGGCATGACAGTCTGGGAAGTCCACCTGTGTGTAGGTGCCATCAGAATTGTATCGAGTCCATCCTGGATAAAAGTGCCACTCACTGGGAAAATATGGAAGGTCTGCTCCTACCAGTTGATTTAACAAATCTTTATATGGAGCACACTGTTCCTCAGCAATAACACGGAAATGTTGGTCTAGATCAGGGTCCTCTAATGGAGGTAATTTTAAGTCATAATCTGGGATGACTGATGACTCCTTATTCCATAGCCCATGTGCTTGTAAATGATCTCTGCTTCTCTCAAGATCCTCTTGTGCTTCCTGAGCATCCTTTGGTGTAACTGTACTAAATATCTGATCAGCGAGAGAAGAAGAGAGTGTTTGTATACCAATTGCATTCTTACAATATGATGAAGAACACTGTCCAGGCAAAGAATCATTTGTACATGTGTCTTCACCTTTCTTATCCTCCTTTAATCCTAGAGAAAATTTATTGCGCTTGTTATTAGGGCTTCCTGTTTCACCTGCTTCTGATGGTTTGTTAGTCTGGTGTGAATCTGTATTAACCTGAGTCTTCTCACCATCCTCTTCAGTAGACATCCCTCTAACATCTACCTTTTTACTGTTTATTTCACTTCCAAATACAATGATTTTCTTTTTTTTCGTAAAAATATCTGTTGAGCATGACTTTTTCCTAGTGTACGTGATCCTAGTCTTATATGTATTTTTAAGGAATTTTTCGTCTTTTCCATGAACATCAGGTCTCCCATTAGAAAGTGAATTTAATGATTCCTTAGGTAGAAGGCTACCAACTGTTTCCGTGTTGACCTTCTGGCCATCCTTATACATATCTCGTCGTAAATTTCCAAGCACCTCATTAACAGATGTGATCCCAATGGCTGGAGTTGGACCCTGTTGAATTTCATTTTCATACACTTTTGTTTCATTTTGGATAAAACTGGAAGAGTCTTTGGAAGCTAACTCATCATTATCTGATATATGCACTGAATTTTGGTTGATATACTTGTACGATTCCTCATTTTCTGGAGAATAATCAGACAACTGACCAATATGTACATTTGAAAACTCAGAGCTGTGTTCTGTATCATAATGTTTTTCAATATCAATGTTTTTTTCTATGGGCTTTTTAATTGTGGATTTGTGTCTCTGTATGAAGTGATGTAAGTTCACATAGCTCATACATCGCCCAACACTGGCTTCATGTCCAGGGGAACACAATGAACAATAAAGTGGAGGTAGAATTTTTCTGAGCTGCAACACAGCAGCCATAATATTCTTCCCCATTCCCACCTGAAAAAGAATAACACTATATTGTGTACTCCCTGTACAGTATACTGTACATGCATATAAGGTAATTCCGAAAATTAACATGAGTTTGACTAAGAAAATTATATCCTATCAAAAAGGAAAATTCATGGAAATCTTGCTCTATCAGATGCCCTTTGTTCAGTGAATTAAAGCCAAGAATCCTGGAATCCTGCATGTTAATAAGAATGAACCACTGAGAACTGCACCATATTTTAGATCGCTCAGAACACTTTTTGGAGACTGGAATGACGCCACAAGCTTAAAAAAACTTAAGAGATTAGGCGTCGTCGTCCATAAGCCTCTTAATTGCTCGAAATTCACTAATACAGTAGTGCAAGTGTCACAAGTCATGTGTCAGAGAGAACTGACTACAATTTAAAAATTTGAGCGCCTGACGAACTGCCAATATCACCAGGAGGTTTGTAACGACCCCGTTCATTGGCTCACTAGATAGATGTGACAGCTCACTGGAGGAGACAAAAAAACTTCAAATATATTGGCCGTTGATTCTATGGCAAACATACGAACAAACATCACATGACACGTAAGTCACTGCGACCACGCCCATGGCTCAGTCGTTGCTGAGTGAGGGGAGTGGGAGCGTGTCACGCGCAGTTCCTTTGAACGTGCATGCGGTATTATACTGTAGTATAACGTATAAAAAGGGGTATTTTTATAGTAGTTCACACAACTTTCCTACCCCAAATCTAATATCATATTCGAAAAATACGTCTAATTTTAAGATAATTTTCTTCTACTGCATTACCGTTGGAAACGTATAATAACGGAAATAGCGTATGCAAAATCTTTCTCTATTTTCATCCAATAATCTTCAGCCATTATTGCCTACCCGACCACCGACTCAGCGTATTCCCTTCATAAACCGTCATGCACATGCGTTCCCGTACACGTCACGCAGCCACTCAAAGAGTTTTTTTTTGCCATCAATTAAAATAAATTGTGGTTTCTGCTTTTAGAATTTGCAGTATTTTTGACCAATCAGATTCGATTGTGATTTTGGGTCTCTCATAATAACGAATTTCAAATTTATTTCCGACCAGGGAAATCTGTGATGGGCGTCACTTCAATTCTATGGAGTTAATTGCGAATTTTGGGGAAAAAACTAACAAGCAATCACATTTTTTAGATCTCATGGTATTCTCCCGACCTCAGTAAAGTGTCCTAAGTGTAAGAACGAGTGTAAATATCGTCAAGACAACATAGTTAACATTGTAGTAACCAAAGTTAAGCGACAATCAGCGTCAGCCACCTGTACTGATCTCAGAATCCGACGACGAACCAGAACCAGGTCAATAAGGTAAGAAATACAGGTAACAGTGATTCCCTCATATGGTGAGAGTTTGGTTACGTAAAATCACCATGAGAGTTAGGTAAGGTTAGGTCAGGTTAGGTTAGATTATGTTAGGTCAGGTTAGGTTAGATTAGGTCATCCCAAAAAAGTTTAGGTTAGGTTTATATGTTTTTCTAGTGTTTTTTGGTGTATTTTGTATTCACTTGGCCATGATTTTTGTCAGAAAACGACCCACTCAACACCCCGGTTCCCAACAGGATCCCCAATCTCTGTTGAGGATAGAAGGGGTGGAAAAGCAGTGTGTTCTTGCTAGAATCGTTGGCAGCATTAATCTACACGTTAACCCAATCAGTGCCGAAGAGGATTGAGTGAATTAAAGATAAGAAAGTTTTACACATTCCAACTTTGAAAATATTTTGTCAATTACAGATAGAGTTACTTGTTGAAGAGGATTGAGTGAATTAAAGGTAAGAAAGTTTTACACATTCCAGCTTTGAAAATATTATGTCACTCACAGATAGAGTTACTTACCAAACTAAATTAAATCAAATAAAACACTTTCGAGTAAGGAATTTTGAAACTACACTCAGGAGGCTTGTTGTGGCTCCCTCTGGTCACACACTGAATGGATCCGGATGAATACTTATTTCTTATCCATTTATCTCTATAACTATATTTATATAACAATTTGAAGATTTTTTTTTTTAATTCTTGATAAAATCGTTTTATTTGTTATGTGTTATAAAATAGCGAATATATGACTGTATTTGTCATGAACTCACTAACATGAATCTGAATCCGTAACACAACACTAACAACAGTGTTTGGTGCACACATCCTCGCTACTGTTAATAACCAACTATTGTTCCCTTTGGTAATATAGAACAAGAGAAGTAAAATCTAAGCAAGTATGGGTCGTTACTCCAGTGAATCAGATAGTGAACGAACAAGTAGAAGAAGGAGAAGAAGCCGGTATGACAAATGTTCAGTTTAGTCAAATGGCTAAGCACTGCTAAGCACGTTGATTATTTTTTTAATTCATCATTTCCATCATTTACCAATTTGCTAACCATTTAGGTGTTTGATATGTTCTTTGTGGCTTTGAGTAATTAATCCGAAAACAGGGGCAAAGGATTTAAGCATGATAAAGAACATTTTAAAGCAGTTTTTCATGCTGAATGCAGCGCTTGGTGATATTAAAAGTTTAGAGAAATATATAATTAATGAATTATGACTATTCCTACCCTGTTAATATTGATCTCGTCAAAAGTGGGCAGGGCTTCAAAGCAGAGGGGAAATGTGAGGTATAAAGAATAATTAAAACCTAACCCAATCAATCATCATTGTGCTCTCCTACTGGGTTATTATTCCACAAACACTGACATATGGTTTAGGCTCATAAGCCAGTGTTTAGGAAATATTAACCTTGCTTTGTTATGAACTTCAGTATCCAGTGATAGTATAAGAGGAACCCTGTGATGGTTGGTGAGCTCACATTGAAGAACACCCTCCTCACCTCTGACCTGGGCTGGAGATTGAACCCAGTGCAGTGTTCTGGTACCTCCTCCTGTCTGAATGTTCTCCTTACTAATTATGCTCATGTCCTATGCCTCTCAGACTGTGGTGCCGTATGTGACTGTGTACAGTATTACCAGACAGCTCCCCGGTTAGGTTAGGTCTTGGCATAAAATCATGCATGCCTTTGTTCACATTTGGTTAGATTGGAAGCTTCCTGAATTACCATGTACAGTACTGTTAAATAATTTATCATTCATAAATTGAACCAAACTACTATGCTGTAGTGTCCCGAGGTAGAGGGGCACTTAGAGAACATTTAGGTGGAGCCTTGGTGATGAAAGCAGGCAAAAAAACTGAAGCTAATCTATGCAAAGTTTTTGGTCATGGCCGGAACGAGGACTGGCTCAACTCTGAGCCCACTTGGCATGGGGATGCTACCAGTGGACTGTATTGGACATGACCGCTGGTCTGCTGCGGATGTTATCATGGACTGTGAATGAATCAGCCGCTGGCTCACACAAAACTTTTTCTACCTGATTGCGTTCGGCTCAACCCATTTTCCAGTGAATCTTAATTCTGTGTTAACCGATACCGGGTAGTAATAAAAAACAGTGTTCAAGGGAATCCACATGGAACATACCAGCATTAAGTGAGGGGGCAGTGTACCAATGCCTAGAATTTTTCATTTTAATCCTTGCATGTAAGTACAGTATTTAACCAATTTCATATGCTATTTTTTTTTTTATTCTATGTATTAATTTTTACATATGCTGTACACTACTACATTTAGTAATATTTCTGTTGAACATACCTATATAGAAAATTAAATTTATTTAAAGATCTCGTAGTAGCAGCAGTACAAGTTCCAAGAGTCGCCACCGCCGTCATAAGAAGTCACGGAGACACAGGCGATACTCCAGCAGTCGGTCTCGCAGCCGTTCTCGTAGTCCATCAAACAGTCATAGGTAAGTTGAGTGTACTGAATTGAATCTTGAATGTAAAAAGAATTTCATTATATCAAGATATAGAAGGGATTCTGCTAGGTAGCTTAATGTTATGATTAATCTTATTAAGTGGAACCATAATACAGTATAATGGTTGAGCCAAATGTTCTGTAATGACTGGCTCTAAGATCCCCAAGGTTTTCATATGCTTAAGCACTACACAGGAAGATTGTACAACTTGTCAACTGCACTAGCTCACCATTACCCTGATGAACATCCAGGTTTCCAATTACTGCTGGGTAGACAGAAACAAATGGCACAAAAGAAACTTGCCCAGGAATTGAACTTGGGGCCACTCTCTTGTGAGGCGATTATGCTGACCATTATGTCACAGGTCATAATTGTGAAACAGAGTGTTATAAAAAGAGCAAATTAGAACAAAGAGATAGGAAACTCATAATGATAGCAGGTCATGGCTATTTTTTATATCTTAAGTAGGATTTCAATTAATATAAATTTGTACCTGGGTGCATGTTACAGTATGGCCCTATGTATGCTAACCTTTTATGCTGAGCAGGTCCCGTTCGATAAGTCGAGATCGAGACCGACACAGGCGTCGTCGCAGCCCTACTCGTTCTCGATCAAGATCAAGATCCAGTCGGAAACACAAAAAATCCAAGCATAAGCATAGAAGACGCAGCTCCAGGTATGGTACACATATAATTGGTTTGGTCTAGCAATTTTTTGGACTGCTGTATTGTTTCTGTAGCTTTATGGATAGATGACCTGAACAGATGGTATCATAAATGTAAAATGAAGGAAAGAATGAGTTTTTCCAGGCCTCAGTAGTTCAGTGTTTATTCAATTATCATGAATTCTCTTTTGTACATGTGACGAGTTAACCATTAAGTCTATTCTTGTGATCACTTACCCATTAAGTCTGTACAGTATGCAAAAATACATATAGAGGGAGTGATTACAGTGAGGATTGCCTGTATTTTAATTCAGTTCAGATTAAAGGCATGAAGTTTAACTGAGTAAAGAAAGCAATTGCATTTTAAGATAATGAGGGAGAGTTTGTGTTGCTCTTGTGTTGGCCAACCGGCACCTTACAAGAAGGGCTTGCAAGACGGAAAAACACAACTCCATCATTATTTAAGTCTGGGATGTACAGTATAACACTTTCTTCTTTTTTTTTGTTAGTTCTGATTCAGATCGAAGTGAAAAGTATTCAAAGTCTCGGTCAGCTAGAAGTAGCGTGGATCGTGATCGGAGTAGCAGAGGTTCTACCAAGGACCGTGATAGAAGAGATAGAGACAGGGACAGAGATAAAGAGAAAGAGAAGGAGAGGGATAAGGTTCTTAGTCCTGTACCTGAAGAACCAAAGTCTGCTAAGAAAGGTATGGCATTTGACATATGATTTTGTCTTCCAGTTTGCCCCTTGTTACCTATTAAGCATCAGCCATTAATTATTGTAACGTATTCCTAAGTAACACATGTAGAAACTGCTTTACCAATCAAAAATTTATGTAGAAACTGCTTCCCCAATCAAAACTCAAGCTAAAACTGCTCTATCAAACCAGTCATTGAAAATTTCTCATTGATGAGGACTCTCCTTCCCTGTCTTGCTGAAGTATTTTCTTTATGTAATTTTCCTCTTTATAAAGTCTTGTCTTCTCTAGGTGACTAATTCCTGCGTAATCTTCCACATAATCCCATCTGTAAAAACAGTCACCTCTTCCCTTTGCACTTGACTAATCCTAGGCATCTGTGCTGTGGATGTTCTATAGATAGTGTACTTAATACTGTATTGAAATATCATTGCCACATGGGCGCCTTTTTGAGGGAATTTAATAATTGATTACAGCTCATTTTGTAATTATGTGTTATGCTTATTACTCTAGTTCTTTAAAAAGCTAATTGATGATTAAAATCACAAAAACTCTTTACTGTGATTTTTCATTTTCTCTATAGAAATGTCAGAATCTGAGAAAATTGCCTATTCAAAGGCCATAGAGGAAATTGGAGAAGATGGATTTGTTCAGCAGACCTTTAAGTCCAGCCGAGGTGAGAAAGCAGCTCCAAAGAACCAAGCTGACACCAAAAATGGAGATGAATTCAACTTTGGAACACAGGCAGAATTGTCTGCAAGGGCTGGAAAGTTTATTCCTCTGAGTGATGACAGTCTGTTTAGTCCACATGTAAGTGTCATATGATTGTTGTAAATTCTGTAATGGGTGAAACTTTGATTTTGTACCTGACACAACAGGTATACTCTTGAGCAGGAAGGATGGCATGAATACACAGAGATAAAAGAGAGAGCACTGCACTTCAACTAAACATGAAGTGAGACACGCAGTCTGAGGTGGATGCAGGAGGAAGTGGGGGTGATGTAATGCCACCGCAACCGACTCCGAGGTGTGCTCAATTTGAATTTTCGATCGTACCATTTTTTGCATAAGTGAAAATCTCTTTCAGATAGCAATAAATAGGTGAATGAATAGAACTTTAATATAGCATTCATTTGTATAGTAAGGGATACCTGTACAGTACTCCTTATACTGTATTGAGTTTTCCTTTTATTTTGAATGTATTTCAACATTTATATAAAGTTACTTAAAATTTAAAGCGCTAATTCTTTTTGTGCACAGCGGAGGTAGCCACAGATTTGTATTAGAACATAAGAAAATAAGGAGTCTGCAATAGGCCGGTTGGCTTGTGCATGGCAGCTCCTGTCGAGAGTTACTACCACTCTCTGTCATCCATGAATCTATCTAGCCTCCTTTTGAAACTTTTCCGAGTTCCCGCACTTACTACAAAATTGCTAAGCTTGTTCCACTCGTCCACCACCCTATTTGTGAACCAGTTTCTTCCTATCTCCCTCCTAAACCTAAACTTATCCAACTTGAATCCGTTGCTCCGAGTCCTATCCTGCTCAGATATTATAAGAACTTTATCTATATCCCCTTTATTGATTCCTTTCACCCACTTAAATACTTCTATCATATCTCCCCGCACTCTTTGTCTTTCTAGGGAATGAAAGTTAAGTTCCTTTAACCTGCCCTGATATGGAAGGTTTCTAAGTCCCGGAATCATTTTTGTCATACTTCGCTGCACCGACTCTAGTGAATTTATATCCATTCTATAATACGGGCACCAGAACTGAACCGCATAATCGAGGTGCGGCCTGACTAGCGCAAGATATAGTTGCAATAAGACCTCTGCACTCTTGTTACATACACTTCTAGATATACAACCCAATACTCTGTTTGCCTTATTTCGAACATTAACACATTGTTTTCTAGGCCGTAGGTCTGGGCTTACAAGTACCCCTAGGTCTCTTTCATAAGTCGACTTCTCTAGGTTGATGTTGTTAAGGCTGTATACATTTTCAGTATTTGTTCTTCCAATATTAAGTACGCTGCACTTGCTGGTGTTGAATTTCATTTGCCATTTTTCAGACCACCCCTGCAGTTTATTTAGATCCTCCTGTAATGCATTTGCATCCTGCCCTGAATTAATCTGCCGCCCTATTTTGGTGTCATCCGCAAACTTGCTTATGTCACTGCTGATCCCAGAATCTAGATCGTTTATGTAGATTATGAACAAGAGTGGGCCTAGTACTGACCCCCTGGAGAATCCCACTGGTTACACGGCCCCACTCAGATTTAACACCATCTACGCTGACCCTCTGCGTTCTATCGGTGAGCCATGATTTTATCCAATTTAAAACTTTCCCCTCGATACCGTGAGCCTTAATTTTTCTCAGAAGCCTCTGATGCGGTGCTCTGTCAAATGCTTGGTGTAAGGATTAAAATAATTTATTCAGTATCTACTGTACATAAAGCAAATTTCCGAAGACAGATATTAATGATTGACCTCAAATAATAAAAATTATTTAGTGAAGAACATGGTTATAGAATGTACAGTACTTACTAATCTGACAGTTTCTTGTCTGTAAATATTATATGATTATTAATTTCTATTCCCTTCAGTGTTGGTTCTCCTTTGTCCTGTCAGTACAGTATCATTGTGGACCAAAATGCAGTGTATGAATAGAAACCTTGTAACATGGGCAGTAAAGTCACTGACTGGCTTACTAAGTTTAGCGAAGGGGCCCACCAAATTCGCGGATTTTTATTTTGCGGTTCTCTATTATTTGCGGATGATACTCTGGATGTACCCAAGAATGTCTGTGGATAGTTTTAAAGTTGCCGGCATTTTTGTGGCTGGGATAGGGAGCCATTCATTCTAGAGACAGTAATTTCATTTACCTGTATTGTAAATGTGTGTGTATGTGTGTGCAGACACACACACAAAAATATTGGGAAAATTCTCTTACAAATTATCAGAAACAAATTTATTAAAAATGTGAGTCTACCCTCAAGTCCGTGCTTTATTAATAAAGCACGGACTTGAGGGTAGACTCATATTTTTAATAAATTTGTTTTCCGAGAGTATGTTCCCATTATTATTTATTTGTATGTGTGTCTACACACACACACACACATATATATATATATATATATACAATACAGGTAAAAGAAAAGAAATAATTGTCCTAAGGGCAAACGCATAAAGGGAAAATACATTTCTTTGTACACAAGTATAACTACCCCCCCCCCCCACCCCCTTCAGCAAATATTATTCACGGATTTGGCAATTCACGGCCATTTTGAGAACCTAACTCCTGCGAATTTGGCGAGCCCCCTCTGTATCGGTTATATAAATAGGTTGGAGATCTGGACACACACAAAGTACATAAGATCATTGACAAATTTTATATTCATACCTGTACAATATAATCTTAAACCAATCAAATTTCTTTCCCCAGCTGTTTGGTGATCCAGAGGAGCGAGAAGAAAAGTATCTGCGTAGGATTTTCTCACTTCGTCAGAAAGCTCTGTTAGGAGAGCCAATATAAACTTAGGTATGACTAGAACTGCAACTGGATAAAATCTAAAACTTACTTCAGAACATGAAGTTAATCCCATCACTGTCATAACTGCAGACATTTAGTTTCCTTCATATTTTGTACAAATTAGAGAGAAAATGTTTATGGTGGTCTGTAAAATTAGGGGTGCCCTTGTATTTAATAAAAAAAAAAAAAAAAAAAAAATGTCCAAATATAGTTCAGTAACAATTCAAGTTACATGTTTACCTGTATGAATAGCATGCTTTCAGAGCTTTTGCATGTAAAGTCTCAAGTTTTTTATTATAAATATCTTAAGATAATACTTCTCACCTTTTTGTACATGATACTTACAGTACACTATGACTTGTGTACCTTGATGAATAATTAGATATGGTAATTTTATAAAGAGATTTCAATTTTCATTGTTTTATATTCCAATACAGTACAGTATAATACTCATTTAAAGAAAATGAGATGTCAAATTTAATGAGATTGAACTCATTTTATATTGTGAAAGATGTATATTTTTGTATGACTAAACCATAGGCCAGGGTTACCAAACTGAATTTCAAGTGGCCCTCATCTCCCTGGTAGGAATATTAGCAAACATCTGGTGAAGAGACGGGTTGATAAAAATTTTTTTTGCTATAGCACCAATCAAACTTAAAAAATAAGCTAGATTATTTGATTAGGCACATGTATATGGATCTGGTATTCTTGGCCAATGTGATGCAACATTTAAATTAGCTTCAAGCTTTAGTTGGAAGGGTGAGAAGCTCATATGATGTTTTTAGAAGTCAAGGCATTTGAAACAAAGTTTCTTGTCTTCTTGAAGCAACTAAGAGAAAGTAACAGGTCACACTTCCAATGATGTGGAAGCATATACCACACAACATGGTTAAATTTTGTTGATTTTCCTTGACAAGACATCCTGCGAGTCCTTTTTACGTGTGGAGTCTCATTATCAATTTTCAGATTTTCACAAGCACACCAAAAATATGATTACTTCAGACTATGAGACTGACATATATGTGTTCCCCCCTTTATATCAAGTGGAACAAACAGACTAGGTAATTGATGCCTTGATGGATATCTTTCAGACAATTCGCCTTATCAGCTTTACTCCAGCATTTCTTGAGAAATCCTACGCAAAAGTAACTTTGGGCTGGAACAATTACAGAATTTGGGAATAAATACCTGTATGTGGAGACATTCACCAGGATGAAGTGTGTTAAGTCGAGGCCTAGATCACGACTGTCGATCAGCACTTGCATCAGATACCAAGGCTGCAGGCTATCATGAACATGTTGGTTAGTGCTAAGCAAATGCCTGGTTTTCAGTGAGTGACAGCAAGTTTAGAGTAGAACAAATTGTGTTTAATATATTTGATTTGATTATCACTGCTTCCTTCACTGTATTAATTAATTTTTTTTTAAGTATTCTGGCATTTGACACACTCAAAAATCAATTTCAAACAAGCTGGAACTATTTAAGCAAGCACTAATTAAATTGTTTTGTAACTACATTATCTTAACCCATTCACTGTGCCTGATAAGTATGTGACCTCTGAATAATGAGAGTTCACTGTACCTGGTACATACAGGTATACCCTGTAAACCTACATCCCATTGACCGATACTTTGCATAACCGACATTTATATACAGTATTAGGGAAATACCCACCAAGTTTTGCCGACTGCCCCCATTGATCCAACGATTGGGGTAGGTTTTGAGTTTGGTGTGGTGCAAATTCTTGCCATGAGAGCACTTTGCGCACTGTCTTTGACTCGGTTTCCCTCGCTGCACATCTATTTTGCTTACCATGTTGTCTCCGACTTTGTGTTACACAATCATGCCTAGACGCCCCAGCAATACTTCGTGTTCCTGCCTGCTAACATAGCTTGTTGTTACAGCTTATGAATCAGGATCTGACCAAGTCATACAAGCATATTTATTGGAGGAAACAAATGAATGAATACCAGGTTGTTCTGGAAACATCAAAATTTGGTGGGGGACCTAAGGGAAGCTTGCTAGTTACAAAATTTCAAGAATTACAATTTACCAAACACTTTTTACAATGTGGCTGAAGCTTGGAAACAAGTACCCATGTCTACTTTAGCTAATTCATGGAAAAAGTTGATAACAGGTGAACTTCCTTGGTTTTGGATTGATTGATTTCGTTAACCTTGCAATACCTGTAGAAGTAGCGAGATGGATGTAGCAGATGAATTGCAGAGTGGTTGCAGATGACTCTGGGTACTGTCATCCAACAGAAGAGAAAATTGTTGCCAGTGTTATGGAAACACCTGAAGCAGCAGTGAGGATGACTCGACAGTTGCTAAAATTAAGTTATTTGAGGTGCAAGACGGTCTGGACAAAGCATTTTTGTGGATCATACGCCAAAGTGGATCATAATTACTACCCTGTGCTGTGAGACTTGTGTACCTGTGTGATCAATCCGCAACATGCACAATTGAAACAAGTTAAACTCCACTTATTTTTCAAGCCAATGACATTGTCAAGAAAACATAACCAATCAACTAGTAGTGATTCTTTTGGCTTCATTATAGGAATGTTCTCTGAACGACCTACCTGGGTCGTCCATTCACTCACCCTACTCCTCTCCAGTTAGATTTGCATGTAATCCCTAATATGCCAACACACACCCTCGATTCCAACAGTGATTAAGCCAGGAAATAACATCTAGATTCAAGTGCATACTAAAAAAGTGCATACAAGTGCAAACTAAGTGTAACAATATACAGTAAGTGAAACTAAATACAAGTGTAAGTATTGTACTGTTAAGTGTACAGTATTTAGATCTAAATATGAATATACATACTGTAGTGTAAGTAGCCTCCCCCATCATGATTCATATGCTATATAATAAACGTGTGCTGTAACTTAGTTTTGAAGGAATTTTTCAGCAAAATGATGGTTTAAAAGGTTTACACCCAAGTCACAGCCTTGAGCCCCAGTCTGACTTAGAGGTCTTATTGCCACACAAGGAGGTAGGTCATAAAATAAACCATACACAAGGAATGGATTAAAAAAAAATTTTAAAAGGTAAACCGAATCACTTCTACCATTTTTTCACCAACAGATTTTTTACCACTTCACATCTCATGTTGCCCATGGATGATACTGATGATACCTTAACAAATTTAGGGATCCTTCTGTTGGCAAAGCTCCAAGAATAAACTGGATCATGGTTAAAAAAAACTTTTTGTGGTCTGCAAAGTCTGTTCTGGAGACCCATCAAATTGTAAGAAGAGCATTTGGGCACAAACACCCTCGGCTGCTTCTATAACGGCCACCATTTCGTTTTTCCCCAGGGCTACTTAGGTTTTCAAAGATGCCAGTGTTTGTTGAAAGGGAAACAGGTAAATAATTCAATTTATTTTTAGTAAGTTTTCATTTATTTAATCTTGTGATGAGGAGAGCTCGAATATATAAGAATTTAGGAAATGAAACTATGGTTATATTGATTTTGTGCCCCATATAGAATACACAAGCCAACATAACCTAGAAACTACAAAAGGAACTTAAAATATTCAAAATGTTAAAGTTAGAAAATTTTATGATTACACAACACCATGATTACCCACAGCTTTGATAATATGTATCAATGTCAGGTCCTGATACTCATCATATTTAACCATTTGCACTGATCAATTACAAATGCAAAAATCTACCAACATTTTTCAATAATTCCATTTACTAAGCCATGGATAATGCAGCATTTGTGTTTCTATGCACATTATTTGAACATGATAAATGCAATAATGAGCGGCTCCCTTCATTAATGGTGGGTATCACCACTATTGTGTTGGGACAACTACACCTAAGTGAACTCACTGTAGTAGTTATGGTGATGATGTTTATATTTATCATGTATGTAATTAACAAATAATTCTTGAACGATGAGTCAACTCTTCGGTATCTTAAAACATATAAAGGTCTATGAAGTAACAAGTCTCTTAAGAATTTGGCTAAAACCTCAATTATCCAAGAACAACAATCTACTTATTTGGCAAGTTATGGGGACAACTACCATTAGACCTGACATATTTCAAGGTGCAGAAGTGTTAGTTGATTGTACTGTCATCAATACAAAAGGAAATATGATCAGGGTTTAAGCTAGACAAGTTGAATGTTCACATCCAAGCATGCAGTACAAGGAAAAAGAGAATGACATTTTTTGAGGACAACAATCCATTAACTCCAGCTGAAAGTAAAAGCTTTATCAACTAATATCTTAGTGGTCAATAATAAAGAAATGGTATGATGTTCAATACATACCCATTTTTCCATTAACAAAATATGACATTGAATAATTAATCTCAATACACCACCTGGCATGTCTAGAGCAACTCATGGACCAAGTATTTGAGGACCAATCCACTATACTGTACTTCTAATATATTGTCATAAAAAACTATATCAAAGAGTACACCTATTTCACAAAAGAAAATCTTTGGCACATAAAAATGCTCGAGAGCACTGACATCCAACGGTCTTCAGCTTAAACCCGTGCACAGGATTTAAATGTTTATACCATACCCTTTTTGATTCATGCAATGTTTAAGTAGATTTTCACAGCATTACTTGAGAACTACTATCCATGTCCTGTTTACTTCCATGGCTCCCATATTAACAAAATACATTATTTGTGTGTGCTCAAAAGAAATTTCTCTTAATGCCAGAGGTTAATCCTTTAAGTCTATGTGAATGATGTACTGATTTGAATAGAAATGCCTCTTTATAAAATGCAGACAAGGTTACAGCTGTTTGTGGGGCCAAAATACATTCCTGTAAGCTTAGTCCGAAGCAAACAGATGGACACCTGAGCCACAAAAATGTCTGGGGAACAACTCTTAATTTCATCTACCTTAACATGCTTGTATATTTTATCTAGTATAGGTCTGCATATGTTGCTACTCCAGATTATGATTAAGAAACTTTGACCATTATACATCCTAGCCTCCTCAACATTTCCTAAATAATTATCTGCATTTGGAGTTTAGAAGATAACTTTCCTTTTCTATTTATAAATGACAAATAATAATAAAAAATACATACATAAAAACCTTTAAATCTAGTCCAAAAACAAGTACTCTAACGGTTTCAGGAACACAAAATATAAAGGCTATCTCTAAAAAGTATTCCATATTAATTCTCGACACATTAAAATACGTACACTGACAATTGTAGGTATGAAGCATTGACACTTAACAATAATAATTTCTTATGCCATGTTCCAATCATGCCTTCTCTCAAAACCAGCAATGACTCAAAAGTTTTGCTGTAAACCAAGTAACAAGGTCTAATGCTTGACACAAAATGGAAAGGAAACGGAATGATCTTATTTGGCAAAAGTAGGCAAATCGGTTTTTGGCATCCACACTTCCTGTTTAGCAATCAGAAGCCCATTTCTCTTCCACCATAGGAATCACATCTTCAGCCAAGTTCCAATCTGAACTTTAGACTATATACCAAAGTGTAAAACTTTTTAAAGAAATGATGCAAACTGGTGCTGAATGTATTGTATTATTGATGACTTCAACTTTTCTATCAAAATTACAAACCAGATGATTAACATTCTTACTTTCAAGGCCATAATGTGTTGCCTCTGGTAAGAAAATAATGCTATAACAAATTTTAATTCATACTTCCTGGTAATATTTATACAATAAGTTGTATAAAATCCTATACTTTTCACATCACTAAAGTGCCCTGAACTGTAATTTCTCTATGTTCCTCAATGACGATCAGAATCATCTTAAAACTTTATATAACATAAGGTTTTCCCGCTACTATTAATAACAACCATAATATTAATGTGAAACAACCATTTATTTATGAATGATTTTAATATACACATAAGTACCAATATCAACATCACTAACTTAAGAGAGTAACTTCCGAGAAAGAAAAAACTATGCCCTTCGTTACTTCTCAAGTGCATATGGGGTGTTCAGGACCATAATCTGCCAAGAGCCATATTTTCGCAGAAATGTGTTATAGCATCGTTTCCTCCCCCCCCCCCAATCCCTGGGTAAGTCAAAGAGCTAATTAGGAAACTGTACGTGTGGGCAACAGTCGTCTAAAAAGCAAGCTTGGACACTCCTATACGGGCAGTCAGCCAACAAAAATTATCTTATTCAGTGTCTCTTCATTACATAGCACATGACATACTAGCATACATCATTCTTGGCCAATGGGAGCTTTACTTATCATAGGGTTTCAGCCAATTACAAATTGGTAATTTCTTTTATACTTGGAGCCACCCATGTAACGAGTATGCTGCAGGTGCTTTGATTGTATTTATCTCGAGTGATACGTGCCTGGTTAAAATGCTTTATTTCTTCATTAATTGTTGTAACCAAAATGGGGGATTCTAGTGTATGCATTCATTCAGAAACTAGTTGATAAAGTACCTTGGAGTAGCATCGGAAGTAAAAAAAAAAATTAGCTGCTCAAGGTTGCCTGCATCCTTTTAACTACATGTACACTGTTGTGTATGGAAATAATACGTATCCTCTCGACATTTTTATTTATTTTTTCATCCACATTAAAATAAATTCAGTACCTGAGAATACCTCATTGATCCCGTGGAAATATCACACCAAGTCAAATCTGTGCCTGGCGCATCAGAGGGGTGGATATCGATTTTATTAAATTTATTATCGATCCATTACTCACATGTTTAATAATACTATACATTCAAAATAAAGTTATATTAATCAGAGAACATAATAATATGTTTTGTAGCAGTTAGTTATTTTTAAAACCATAACCTTAGAATTATTTTTGTTAGAATAATTACTTTTTGTTATATTGCATAAAACTACATGTCCTTAGCTACATTATGCAAGAAAAAATTTGTCAGATATCGTTAATGGTTAAAAAGTTATTGCAATTTAAATATGGAAATTCTTCCTCTATGTTGGCACTTGGCAGATTACAGTCTGGAGCACCTCATATATATGCCCTAAGTACCTTACAATGAAGCTTAACCATACTCTGATATACCATTACAGTAATTACTACATTTCAAACAAACCTTCATAGACACACCACTTCATATTAGACCAAATAAATGCGATTAAATTTATCTAATTTTTAACAAAGTACTGTACTGTAGTAAACATTCATTTAAACAATGATGTGAAACAAGCTATTAACGCTGTCTTGCAAGATTCCGATACATTGCATTTGCAGTGAAAACTCGCAAACCAAGACCTCTGGGTATCTGAAGTTGGCTGGACGGACTGTAGGCCTCAAAACTGTCCATTGGAGACTTATTTGTTAATGTGTATACTGTACTGTCAAAATAATTCTTGAGGAAATTAATGAAAATGTGCTTGAATGTAGGCCATTTTAGACTAGCTTTTTCCAATATAATTAAAAATTTTAATTTTATCATCTTTACTAAACATATCAGTTTAAACAACTAAGCCTTCATAACAACAAAGATACCATACAACAGTGTATGACATGCAAGGTATAAAGGTGAGTTTAATGGCTGGAAGGTTTTTATATCTAACATTCCTACAGCAATACAGTTGTGACCTCTTTTATTGCTCCCTTCCTTCCCTTGTAAATGCAATGCTGCTGATCATACCCAACTTTTCTAATCTGCTTTGATATCAGTATAAACATATCTCTCAAGACAAACTGTAAGCATGTAATATGGTATCTTTCGGGAGTATAAAAACATCCATATCATGGACATTCCCTTTTAACCTGAAATACTTAAAATGATTAACTTAACTGTAACCTACAGATCATGGTTCATCTAATACTTAATATATGAAGACACATTTGGCTTCACAGACAAAAACAAATGTAATTAACACAGTTAATCAAAATGGTAACCTTGGTTGTAAGAGCAAAATCAAATCCAATAACTTTGTAAAATAAACTGTTTTAAAGTACTAGGATGAAGTATACTGTACATGGCCCAGCAATGTTGCGAGTTTAGCATGGGTTCCTACGTAAACCACTGAAAAAGTGAAAGATGGTCCTACACTTATTGTAATTCTGATAATCCTAAAATTATGGAATCTTTTCCTTTCTCTGTGTGCGTACATATATAATCAGCAGACCAATCATGTACACACAAAAAGTGTCTAGGTTCAGTGTGTCAAGTATGATATTCCACTCACGTATCTTACTTTTAGATCAGTGGGTGAAATAGCGCAAACTTTCAAATTCCTAGTCATGCCACATACTTCTCATACTTACACATTGTACATGGGGGATTTTTGTTTAGGAATGAGTGTATTATATATATTGTACATGATTCTGATAAAATAATACAACACCTACTAGTGCATTTTTCAAACAAGTCAATAAAAGTAGTTTTTACAAACCTGTTTGAGATATCCCAACCACCTAGGTTGTGCATATTTTTTGCTGTCATTAAAAATAGTTTTATAAACCTGCTCTTTGAGAGCTCCAGGTTAGGGACTATTTCTACTGTATACCATTCATACTCAGTGGGTTGGCTATGCTCCAAATACCATTTCAGTATCTCGGGTTGAGCACGCAAAAAAAGCGTTAAACTTATAAACTGTGAGAAGTCATGTTTGGAACAAGGATACGGCTAAAAAAAATATATATATACGGAACGACTTTAAAAAAAAAGGACTAATGAGGTACATTTGATACGATACTTAACTTTAAAGAAGTTCAATATAAAAAATTTTGTTACATAGAAACTTTAGCTACATATTTGAAGAATTGCATTGACAATGCATCACAAGGACCCTGCATTTATCAACTCTATTTGATTATTTCTAAAATTTGCTTCGAAACTTTCATCAAATATGACCGAGCCAGTGTGGCCTACACATTCAGTGGCGAGTACACGATCCTCAAAATTCACACATTCAGCTAAAAAAAAAAAAAAAATTGTCATCATCTTGTTAAATTTTGAGAGGGTTTTTTCATGATGTCCTCAAACAAGATGGTTTCAGGCTGGTAGCATTATCTGTATCAAAGAAAAGATAAAATATTGAAAATCAAGTACTGTACAATACTGGAGTAAATAAAATGATGATTAAATCCTGCACAAGTCAGGAGCACAACAATATTGTGGTTCATGATCAAAAAGTCAATGACATTACTCTGTAAGAAGCAAAGCCCCAAAAATATGAAAGGTAATAGAAGAACTTACATATAGAAACTGTCTTCCTCCATGGGTTTGCTGATCCACTGACCTAGTCCTGCTCGGGAGAATGCAGATGCAACTGCTCGCTTACTGGTCTGAAAAATAAAGTTTTTTTTCTTTGAAAGCTCTTTACCACAATACTGTAGCAGTAAATGGCTGCCAAGATCTAGTACAACTTAAGACTCCTACATTTAATATAATTTTTTTCATTCAACTAACTCCTCTCTTCTGTAACAAGTACTCAAGATGTAGCACACTCTTATTATAGTGCAGTATTTCTTTTTATTCTCAAGTCTTTGACTTTGTAGTGTTTCAAGCACTAGTGAATTCTTTAGAAGAACTGGTGCATTTGAGAAACAAAAGCCCTTCTCTGGGCAGTATTAGTGTACTCGAGCAAGTTATTGCTCCTACTTAGGAGAGGCTCTTACAGCATCAGACATAATTACTGGAATTTTTGGGGGGTGAATTTTCTCTTGAGTGATGTGGTATTGGAATCAGTGCCAATTGGACGAGATGTGACGCAGACATGCCATGGTGTGATTGTTAATACTCCCTGTACTGTACTGTATTGTACAGTACAGGCATACCAGATCTTTGTGAACACTAATATTCCCTCTAGCACATCTCATAATTTATTAATACATTTCATAAATTACTAGTATGCATACAACTCCACCAGTTTTTATATTTAAAAATCTATACAATGATTAAAAAAAAATAATTAAAAAATAGTGAGGGTTTATATACCTGCAGATATCATACACATTTAATACAGGTGTTTTTACCCTTGTCATAATGTAATATATCTAAACAATAAAGGTTATAAAGTATTCCTTAAAAGTCATACGTACTTGATAGTTAGTGGCAAGAGCTTTGATTTCGCCATATGAGAGACACTTAGCCGCCCCTGGGTCTACTTCAGTTAAGGTTGGGAGACCATCCAAAAGGTCAATAAATTTTGATAGGAACCGTCTCTTGCACAATCTAGAGTAGTTCTCCCCTTCTTGTCTACCAGTCATTGCGTTAAGAACTTCCAGCTGGTTTCCTTCTGTGAGAAGAGGAAATTTGTTAAAGAATATATATTTATACTATACTGTACAGATATACACACAAGTACAGTATATAATTTCAGATCAAAAGGTTGTTCATAGTAAGCAAGAAGAGGGTTAACATGACATTTCAGCAGAATAAAACTGACCACAATCCCAATTAACTGAGATGGTAGGAGCTTTTTGTGGTTGACGGGATTCAGTGGAACTTCCTTGATTCATTTTTGGCTGGTTTAGTTTGAATGGCGGTGGCAAACCCTGGACGGATTGCTCTATTCTGCCACAAACCGCTCTGTAAATAAATAGATAAATAAAATAAATAAATTTTGAAACTTCAGAAAATTCACAATACCAATTCAACTATCTTTCTGAGAATCAAACTAAATGCACCATACCCATGATTAAGGATTCATATACAGTATTTCTATTAGAATGTCTCGTTTTGAATTAATAGAGAGAACTTACCTGTACATATGTGATGCACTGAATAAGGATCCTAAGACTATAGATTCGAGGTATATAGGTTCAAGGAAGTGGGAGAGAAGTGAACCCTGCAGCCCAACTATGTTCCATCTGGCAATTTTATCAGAACACGACATCGTACGTAAACGTTCTCCTTGTAGGACTCCATCCCACGTTTGAATATTATCTGCATTAGCCTGAAAATTTAATTACTGTATTACCTGAATCAATAACAAAAATTATAGGTCCATTAAATTGCAATTATATGACACCTATTGGAAATAAGTTTTTTAAGTCCCATAATTACTGCCTAAATCAATTAAATTTCAAAATTAAAATTTTATCAAGAAACACACAGGAAAGAACAAATATATATGCAGCACACTTCCTGCCAAACTCAGATGTTAAATATATCTCTTGTGTCCTTTTGATGTTATAAATATGATTACGTACTCTGATGTTCCATAATTAAGCTTATATTGTCATGTAAATAGCCAAGTTTATTTTGATGGGTAGGCAAGCTTATCCTGATTTTATACAGAAAACTATCAAATCTGCTATATAAGAATACCAAAACTTACCTTAATAGGTATTGTGCCCTCTCCAGACTCTATTTTTGTTCGAAGCAACCCACGACTTTGCCTGTTTGGATGTCTGTCCGTTCGATCAACTTCTTCTTCATGTGGAGCAAAGATTCTCGCATCACCACATGGAGCAGTGTTAATATAAAGATGAAATTTGTATTCTGGGCAGACTCGGAATCCTTTCTGGTCCTCTAACTGCTCAAATATAGTTTCTGCAGTTGATCCTGGGTAGGAGAGAGAGAGAGAGAGAATGACTAACGACTCTGTTTTATGTGAATTTATACAATCCTTCAGACAGAAAAACAATATATAGCAGCTTCATATACAAGCATATTATTAATTACTCCCAGTACTTAAAACACAAATTTATTATTACATGAAAAAAAAAATCTGTAGACATGTGATAATTTGTCATTTATTTTACGGAAAAACTCGTCAAGACTGGAGGTCAGGTTAGAAACCATCCTTAATTAACTGATTGGACATGATCTAATCCAGAAAGGTTTCTGAGGAGTAACCACCTGTAGGTCAGACAATCGTCGTGTGTGTGTGTATATACTGTACTGTAGAGGCAGTACCCAAGTTACGAATGGGATGCGCTCCTGGACCTTCTTTATAAGCCAGAGGTGTTAATCCCACAGTTTAGGTTAAAGCACAACCCTACCCATACAAAACAAAAAATTATCCCATAGATAACAAGTAATGTAAATGCAGTAAATAAAGTTACATTAAAAAATATAGTCGTGTAAAAAAATGGGAATTTAGTTACAGCTTTGCCTATACAAAACAATAAAAATATTCCATACATAACAAAATATATAAATCTTGTAATTGAAATGATGTTAAACAATAAAGAATAATGAAATTATAATGTAAATGATGGGATTTTCAGTTACATATTTTTTTATGAATATAATGGGGTCCTGTTTGTAAGCGCGGGTGTTAGTAACTCTGGGACTGCCTGTATATGGTATTAAAAAATAAAAAATAAATGAATATAAAAGCAAACAAGCATACAAACCATTCTTATATGATTCTGCAAGCTTTCCTAACTGTGAATAAAGGAAGTGACGAAGACATCTACGAGCCACAATCTCCGCATGGCAGTCATTAATACACTGGCCTTGAAGACTAAGATGTTCACCATTGATACACTTTGTGCCAGTCGCTACGCTTATCACCTGCAAAGAAAAATTTAGTTTTACGTATTTGATTACAAATCATATACAATTTGTGAGGCATAATAGTAAAGGGAACAAGGAATGCACAAAATGATCACTGGTAATCCACAAAGGAAGGAGAAAAGTAGTAATGTGCCATGACTCCAGTATTGTCAATTCAAGACGTAATCCCGCAATCAAAAATGTTATAACCAGTGTGAAAAAACTTTTTGAGCTCTTCATAATTAATATATCTTGCTTTTTACAATAGCTTTGTTAAGGAATGAAGCTTCTTTAAAATGAAGTACACAAAAAACAATAACAATTAAAAACTGAAAAATTCATATAAAGTTTAAAAATAATTGAAAAGTTTGTTTGCTTAGATATACAGTAGGGTCGCAGAGTATGCATATCCATAGTACGCGACCCCACTTCCATGTGTCTGACCCCCTGAACCACCCTTATGCTTGAGCCAACCCACCCAGCATCTCTCGCTAATGATACTTTCTTACCGAGTCCCCCCCTCTTATAATTTCTGAAACGCATCCCTATGCCTCCTATGTTAAACCAACCTCAAGTAACAATGTTTTACTGACAAAAAAGTGAAGTCATGGAATATATCCACTTCATTAACGGAGGTATTACTACCCATCCGCCCAAACACACTAAGCAGAACAACTGTTGAGAGGAATTTACATTTTTCACCAAAATCATGACATTAAGTGGATAATGAGTTTAATTTTTGTGAACAGATTACAAAGCAGGCATAAAGCCAACTAAAAATGTTAACCAATATTTGTCATTATAATTCATTTTTTCAAACCCTGTAACTAGTAGAGTAAAACAGTTTTCAGATTCATGAGTAGGCTCAAAATTAAGACAAAACCATTGAAAAGGCAAACAATAGAGAAGGAAGATTATTTCCTTGTAGTATAACTAACAAATAAATACTAGTCACACCCATTACAGTATTTCATGAAAGGTTAATCCCAAGGAAAATGCTTCTAAAATATGTATTGAAAAATTCTTCAGGAATAAACAAACCTTCATATCCTCCAGGTCCTTTTCATTGGTCAACACAATACCTGCCAGAACCTTTCGCTTGGCAAGGGTTGGGTTACCAGACGTCAGCTCTGAGAATTTATCACAAACCATTCTGAAAGTAAGTTTAGAACCACACAAAACTTTATTAACTTTCACAATCTTCTGTATCATATTTATATAAACAAATTCTTAATGTCTAACAATTATAAGCAACTGTATACACACCTAATATGCCTAAAGCCCATTATCAAATTATGCACAGTACTGAGATTCAGCTAAGAGGTAATCATGCAACATTATACTGTACTGTACTTACTTTGCTACCCTGTCAGCTAATGTCTGTGGCATATGAATATTTGGCATGTTGGAGATGGGTGTGTGATGAAGAACTGCTGTAGGTGTAGAAATAACTCCATACAGCTTGCTAAGGGCTTGACGAGCAGCTGCTGCCTTGGCCAATTTCTTGCTGTTGCCTGTGGACAATGTATTTGGTAATAATGCGTTTCCATGAGAATAGTACAGAATTAGACGAAGTTCTTAAAGGTAACATGAAATGGTGGTATTAATGCACAGTTGGGTGCAATATGCATGTACTGTACCAGTGTTTTAGTCTGCATTAAAGCAGAGGTTAATAGAATATACTGATGCCAGTAATTATAAACTTGATGGAAAAAAGCAGAAACTGAGAAATTTTATATTATCCTTTTCAGCACCAATATCCTCCATAAGCTAACTTTGCCAGCTGCCCCTCACAGTCTTCAGGAAGACAGTGGGTTGACGAGACTGGAGTACACGATAGATAGAAAATTAGGGTACAGGTTTATAATGGACATAAAATCAGAACACATGATAAAATACAGAAAATATGGGAAATAAAAAATAAACACTATCTCACTCAATCTTGAACTTTAACATACAATGGTAACTACCTTGGAGTAAGAGTTCCCAAATCACAATTGGTTAAACTGTTAACACTGCATAGGACAATTTTCTTCCACATTGCAAGTGACAGCAGAGGGTCACTCTAGCTCTGAGTAAGAGCACCATTCAAAGGCCATTTTGCACGACTTGAGGAACAGAATTTTGTTGTTTTTATAGAGTTGTAGGAAATAAAAATAAATAAAACTGTAAATAAACATGTTACTACATATATCTGCATTTAAGAGGACGTATATATTTAACAACTTATTAAATAAACGGATTCTGATTTAACCCCACACAAATTAGCAGTTGGTCAATGACTAAGCTGAGGAGAAATTAGGAGAAATTATACACAAACCCATGACGTGAGAGAGACTGAAGACAAAAGCACACAATTATACAATACTGTATATGGTTATGGGATTATTTTTCTATAATTAATTATTATTTCTTTATTATATGGACAAAGAATACTAAAGATGATTTTATTACTTTCCGAGTTGTATTGCCAAAGACCACTCCCATTTGGAATTCCCTTCAAACCTACAATGAAGTTTAAATACTAGTTGAAACTAATGTAAAATTTGATACCACCATTTACCAAAGAAATGTATATGATATTATCCCTCCTACTCATTGAATTGTGTTTGATTTTAACATGAATGAACTACTGAGCACTGCTAAAATTACCAATAACACCATACAGTAATTGTTCATGCTAGGTGGTTCTTCAGGCTAAAACCCGAGTTCATTTTTTGGTTTGTTTACACTTCAAGAAGCAGTGGAGGCTCTGGCGCTACTCACCCCATATGGCAAATGAACATCAGTATGTTTTGATGTGAACTTTTCAGTCTTCAAGTTTAAAGGAGAAACTGTAGATAAATGTATTCTTTGATGTAGACTGAGCTAAACTATTTTTTATTTATTTTTTTTTTGGGGGGGGGGGGGGGGAGACTTTTTTGAATTTGTATAAAATAACAAGGAAACTTTGAAATTATGCATATAGTGATATCATAAACAACAGCTTGACTAGCTACAAAGGCTAATTCAGTGATCCCCCCCTCAAACATACACAGTGCAGGTATATTTGACAAACAAGTATGAAGAAGATACCATAGGGACTAAACTGCCATCCAGTAGGCAGGCTCTAACAAACTTCCTTTACTTACACACTGAACAGAAGAAAATTATATTTGAAGCAGCCTCAATAACGATTGAAAAGATCCAAGAGTTTTGGAATGATGTGGGATTCCCAGTCCAGCACAAGCAGGATGCAGTGAAGATGGAGAAGCTTTACTATCGGTGGGTGGCATCGAAGAAAAACGCCTATCTTAAGATGGCAAAGCAGGCCAGCAATGTGGGACTTCAATGATTGCTTTGAAGATCTTTTCGACATCACCCACGCCAATGCCCTCAACATCATTATAATCATCTAGGACAAACAAATTCTCCCTACCCAGTGTGAGAAGGGCCACATGGTTCTAAAACTAAAGAAGGAAAAGAAGCAAATGTACCTGTCCAATGAACATAACCGAAAGCGGAAGAAAGATTTAAGAATGGATAAGCTGCTAAAAAAAGTCGTGCTAGACAGCAGGAGCACATCGACTACTGCTGATAAAAGATTCAGATGCTGATCCAGTTCTTAGGCCTGAGAATAAAAGGATAATCTTTTGACTAGTAAAATGGGTGTAAATTCTTTAGATACATTGTAAATGCCTTTAAAATTAACAACACTACTTTTTTATATCCAACAAAAAATGGTTAAACATCTACTAATCCAGAGGTGATGACATTTATACATTAAACAGACAGATGTTCAAAAACAATTTAATGTTATGGTATGATACATTTAAATATTTCTTAACCTTAAAATGTAAACAAACTGTACAAGTAAAACTGATCTACAACCCATAGTTATAAAATGGCACTGTATGCATAATACAGTAATAGTCAAACCCTTGAAAATTATGCAATAAAACAAGTACAATACAAGTATGTACCTTCAGTCATCACAAATGCTTCCCCCCTCTCCGGACGGACGGACACACACACTGCTCCACTGTTTATATAGCACAGTTCCTGACAACCTCATGCCGTCCATTTTTCTTAAGAAACAACTAGCTTTCAAAGCACAAGCCTCCTTTTGAAGAGAATTATCCACCCAATAGTAAGGTCAAGGCTCTTCGAAACTCATTTGATGATGAAATTGCTTCGTTTTCTCTATGATCACCGGTCCTGAAAGAGGTTTACCCCCACCCCGATTCTCCTTTGTTTGATTCTGTTTCAGCATAAAACTTCATGTGCTCTTGTCTTTAAAATGCAAACTGTAATTTCTCCTACCCCATACTCCTCAAGCTTACATTCAGTTTCACCTGCCTCGGTGAGTAGCTTGTCTGTTTTGCACTAACGCTGTTGGGCAATCGATCATTTTTTGGAAAAAAAAAAAAAAGTGGGGCGGGAAGCAATATTTCACCTAGTAGGCTGAGCACTGACTGGGGAGGGCAAAAAGGAGGTTGAAGATGGCAGGGAAGAACCATAGACAACACATTCTCTTAACAGTGCCAACCATAAGTAGCAGACCACATCCATTCCCAAAAATCATTATTTCTATTAAATTGCATACACATAGAATCAGGAACTGTACAGTGCAGTTGTTGGTTTAGGGTTATACAAGACTGTAAGCTATCCAACCTTCTAATCATCTCCATAATTCTTAATGGGGAAATTGTATCAACAATAAAAGATTAAGTATACAGGTGATGTTGCTCTGACTGCTGAATGATGAGTGAAATTAGATGACAAAATTCAGATTAAGTAAAATTCTGTAAATATGGAAGCCTTTGTCATTTTTAAATTAAAAATAAAATTAAAATTATTGTAAAAAATAAAATAGGTAAAAGGGAACATTAAAAGGTGGAAGATTTTGTGTACTGTACTTGGAAAGTAATACAAGTAGCGACACTGGAAATGAATGAAAAATTAAAATAATTTGTTTTTATTTATTATCGGAAATTTTTGATGAAATGAGGGTAGATATATCTGGGGCAAGAATATATTGAGGCAAAGAATGGCCTTCAGGTGTAACTACTCGAGGTTTATCATTTTTTGTTTTGTGGAACAAAATCAGAGAATTGAGTCCTGCAAGTAGACAAATGGATCATTTCTCGAGTTACACATTTTGCCTCGGATTTTCAACACTATTTGTGGAGGGAGGTTACAGGAGTATTTACAGTACAGTACAATACTGTAGTACCATATCAAAGAGGATCCTCAATTACTGTGATTTCTTGAACTACTTCCAAACAATTACAATTAAAGTCATTTTAAGTCTTTCCTGGATGACCAACAGATAAGATTGCAGTATCTATCAGTACGACTTTCACATCATTGACAGCAACAAAACTTGGTCCTGACCAATACCCGAGGCTTGTAGGAACTAAAACATTTTAAAGAGTTGCCAAGATCCATCAGCTCCAGAAATTCAGTATTCTCCCCTAAAAATTCTGAGAAACAACCAAATTCTTCCACAGTTTTTGAACAATGCCCAGATGACCAGAATGTTCATACCAGCAACCAAAGGAAAGAGACAGTGATCAAACACTTGCCTAATGTTTGGTTAAGGTCAGGGAATATACAAATACCACTCCACCACCAGGTGTATCTGTCCTGAGCAACTGAGAACATGGAATAAATAATGTGTCTTAGGAGGAGTAGTTATTTAACAACATTGAAGCCTGACTCAAAACAACAAGGTTTCAGTACAAATAAAATGTCCTTAAGGCAAATTCTTTCAAAATCCTAGCAACATACATCAACTTGAACAGGTTTATCCTCAGTGGGCCCAAAGAGAAGCACATAAGTAATATATTCAACTGGCTTACATAATTATCACAAGAGGTCACATGACTGGCTGCCACTCTGGATATTTCCATAAAATGCAGGACTGTATCTTATTTCATGGTTCTGTAAAAATCTCAAATTAAGAGAGAAGGCTCAAATGTAGGTCAAGTTAAAGAAAAACCCAACATAACCCTTGGTTCATGTTACCAAAACACGTAACTGTCTTTCTTTATGGCTTGTGCTTTCCATACCCTTAGTCATATTCTCAACTTTCTGTTCCCAAATTCATAAACCGTACTACATGCCTTTATTATGTCCCTTAACATCATCGCTAATTTCAATCAACATTTTTATGCACTGTACAGCATACCTTTAAAATTTGCAGGGGTTTGGGTCTCAAAATGGCCAAATCCATGAATGACATTTTAGACATTTGCTGACCAGGTGGGGGGAGGGTTGTTACATCTTTTTTTCTCGTGTGCAAAGAAATGTATATTGTATTCCCTTTGTGTTTGCCCTTAGGACAATTATTTATTTCACTTGTATTTTGTGTATGTGTGTGTGTGTACACACAAAACATACAAATAAATGATGATAGGAAAATCCTCTCAAATAATGAGAAACAAGACCACAAAATGTAGAAAGAATGCAAGAATCAACTCCGTCCACCCACACACACGTAAAAGAAATTACTGTCTCTAGAACGAATGGCTCCCTGTCCTAACCGCGACAATGCCGGCAACTTTAAAACTACCCGCATACATGCTTGGGTATATCCAGGGTGTCCTCCATTAATAATCGAGGTCCATGAATTAAAAATACGCGAATTGTCAGGGCTTGCTGTACAGTATATACAATAGACGAACATTTTACCACCTGATGGGCGGTTCAAATTTCACTAAGCATGGTTGGGGTACCCTTCCAAGGGAGAAAAAATTTATATAATAAGCTTTTAACACAACTCTATGCAAGAGTTGTGCATCACCACCACTATCATATAACTGAAGACTGCAAATGTCTGTCTGTCAGCAGGGGTGTGGAGTGGTGGCATTAACATCGTGACTGGCTACCTTCATCATGTGAGCTGTATTGCCACATATTTTATTTTACTTGTACATTACATACCAAATACAGTTACTCAATAATATAGTGCGATTAAAAATTTAAAACGTAATTGATGAAAAAAAATGCATTCGACTAATTTTAATTTACCAAGCCAACCTTTATATATCAATCTAATACAGTGGTCCCTCGGTTAACGAATTACCTTCCATAAGAATCTTCAATTCAGTTAACGAACAAAAATTCAATTAACGAAATCTTTACCAAAATCACGTTTTGCTGTGAGCAACAGCTGATGGGCTATTCTGCCAATTCAGTAATCTGTTCTATTTTTACATTCGTTTCCAATGGAGTAAATATCAATAAAAGTGTGCTATTTAATATTTTTGCATATTATATATTAAAATTATTAGTAATTTTAACATTTATTTAACATAATGATAATATATGCAGTACAGGGAACTAGTTTGTTGTGCACCCATCAGATGCGCGAGTTGGTCACAAGGCGTCAGTTGAAACTTTGAAAACAGTAGAGAGCATCTATTTTGTTGGTGTCTTGAATATTTTAGTATTTTTCATTGAAATTATTGGTCATTCTGAACTTTAGTTAACATATTGATAATATATAGCGCAGAGCAGTGTTGATTTGAAGAAAATAATCTTGAATTACACCAAGTGAACTTAAAATTTTATTGGTGAAATGACGGCATCAAGCATGGGTCCCCTGAAAGGTGATTTCTCCTCCATCCCTACTTCCTTCTCTTCACCCTTCTCCTCCACCCCACTTCTAATTCCCATCATCATCATCAACCAGGAACCTTCTACATACACACCTCAAAGTAAGTGTACTTTACTGCATTTTTTTTTTTTACTTTGTATGTATTTTTCAGTGAGCTGGAACCAATTACCCAATATCTCATTGAAACAATGGATTCGGTTAACGAAATTTTCTGTTAAAGAACGACCTTCTGGAACGAATTGTGTTCATTAACCGAGGGACCACTGTACATTAAAGTGTGTGGCTATGGACTGAACAGCTGACTCACCCTCCGTGTGGCAGGTGACAGCAGTACATGGAGAGCAAGATGGTCAAACTCACAAACTCGAGGTCAAATTTGGGTACTGTATTACTGTACAGTACATACAGTACTTTTAAATCTGAAAACGTACCGATCTTTTTTTACTTTAGATACATTTATCGAGTAAAATAATCGTAACTTTTTTCACACTAGTTCAACACGTTTTATTTGATACTAAATGTACTACTGGGAATATCAAAGAATATGAGAAATTTATCGAGTCAAATCATACAATACGCAACTATCTTCTGCAACTCTTATTTTCTTTCACCCCCTAGGCCCCATTGTGGGTCGACAACCTGTGCCCGGGTGGGCTATTCCACCCCCCCCCCCCCCCCCAAGGCAATAAAATCATCATACAATACGCAATAGTGATCAAGAAGAAAAAAAAGGGTCGCTACCAACCATTGCTTCCACCCCTCGCGCACAGCAGGGGGAAATTTAAAAATTAATTATCTTCCAAATGCTGTAAGGAGTGTTTGATGCAGTTAAAGAGTAGTATCGGAAGTACAGTCTACTGTATTGTATTTATATGCACAAAATATGTTCTCCCCCCAAAAACAAGTTTATAATGTGTGGTTCAATAAATGTATGAAATTAATTAAAAATCTCTTCTTGCCAATATATATATATATATATATATATATATATATATATATATATATATATATATATATATATATATATATATATATATATATATATATATATATATATAACCCAAGTGGTATTAATTTGTCTCACCTGTGCCCTCGAACAATTGGCCTTCCACAGTAACTTGGAAAGTGAAGGTCTTGGCATGCGGCTCTCCTGACTCTTGTTTCAGCGTGTACTCCACTCCCTGCCTTAACTCATTTAAGAGCATGATGGGATTCTTGGATGTCTGTGAAGGTCCTGAGGGAGCTGTTGTGGAAGTGGGACTGGTGGACACTGGAGAGGAGTCCATTGTGATTGTAGTCGTTCTTGACGGGGTCGTCTCCTGTAAGCCAATGCACTGGCACCCTTAAGACGGCACAAGGCCGCTCCGAAAGAAGGTTTGGCACCAGGCTTCACACCACCACTTTTGCAACCAACAAATATACAGCCCCCATCAGCACGGGTAGGACTGAGCATGGGCAAGAAGAAAGAAAACACAAGAGGGAACTGCACTCTTAAATTCCTTAATCAAATTGTAAGAACAGAGAGAGGGGACTACACCACACATTAACTGAAAAACAAAACTGCAGACGCTGGCAGACATCAACTACACCGTCAAAATACAACCAGGATAATTCAGACCACTCTTGAAGCCATTTAACAAAAAGCCTTCATATCAGAAGATACATCGGAACATATACAAGATGATTAACCAGCGTTAACCTCAAGTCTGTAGGCTAAGATTGGCAACTTTAATATCTAGATGCACGAAGGAGTTATGCATCTGAAAACTTCCATCTGACTTTTCCCAGCGACCACTCAACCAATATCCATTCAGTACTATCAATGTCCTTTTCACCAAACCGAAATTTACCGCTTTCTATTTTTTTCTTCACTTTTATACGTCTTTTCCTTTTACAATGAAGAAAATAGCTAATCAAGAGCAACAAAAACTCCCCATCCAATAATTGTCTCATTCTTTCATCTTGTTATAATGAAGGCTAGACAATAAAAAGAAGCAAACATTATTTGTCTCATTCATTCTTACTGCTGCAAGATGTGTTCTGTCAAAGTATTTCCCAAACACAGCAAGATCTAAAATATCCATCTGATTTACCTCTAATGCTCCCAGAAGCTAGTTATCACCTAATAACACCATATCCTTCCCAAAAATTACTTTAACCCACCCCCTCACTCTCCATTTTCTCTTCTTCATGACCTTCGCCTTTATATTAGAACACTCTTGTTACCCCTATTTTACTTCTCAATATGTCCACACCACTTGAGCACACCCCCATCTCTTGTCTACTCAACACCTCTTCACAATTATTTCGGTATTTTTCTGTTCATTCTGTTCACTCCACACACTTCACTAAAGCACATAATTTCTGCAGCTTCTAATTTGCCCTCTCCTCTTGCCTCAAAACTCCACAGATAATACCCATCCTCTGATACGGTTCTCTCTCCCTACAGTTGTTAATGGACCTATTGCTTTCTTTCCCTCTGCTACTCAGGGTTTTGATCCATTATTAATTTTGATCATAAATCCACCCCCATTTTTTGTCTAACTACTAGTCCCGCTTGATTACCTATCCTTTTTTATGCAATAGGTGCAAGTTTTCTTTTTCCTCAGTTTAAAGGTTAACATTACCATGCAATCTTTTTGGCAAGTGTTTCTAGCACTTTTGTTGTACTTTTAACTTATATTTTATTTTTTTCATGAAGGAGACAAACCATATGACTAAACAATCTGCACAGGACTTGATACTCAAAATCTTGATACTAGAAAAACATCCTCCAGAGACAATTAAAAAAATTCCACACTTAATGTAAAAGGCTTAAAAATCTTTCCCAAGTATTTTGGAAACCAAATTTGTTACTAAATAAGACCGAACAAAAGACATCCAAATGTTTGAGCTATTGCTGAAAAAGGACATCTTGTATATTTTTATTCACAGTTGACCTGATGAGTGGCTGGAAAAATACTGTACAATCATTCTCAGCAGTTGTCTCAGCATGCAGCAGTCAAGTCATCTTCTGACTGTGACAATTTAAAAAAATTTGGACTGGGTTTTACATAAACTTAAGATCTCCCACAAATCTGACAATCATTATCTCAAAAATTTTGTTGAGCTATGGCTCAATCTGTCACACTGCCAGTGGAATGACCATTGACCCTTGTGGTAAACTTTAAACCCTGACACATTTTACTTAATTGTAATAATAAGCAATTCTTTCGTTTCTTATTTATACACCAAGTATTTTATCTAATTTCTTATATTATCCCATTGGTAATTTCATGATGTTTTTTGCTCTGAATCCATCTGCACTTGATAGGAAAGCTGCAGTCCAGTTAGTTTTAGATAAAATGATCAACTCCCCAAATTAAAACTAATAGGCTTCATTAACTGTGTACACAGAAATTTATACTTGAAGTCTGGTGGCAATGCACTCACTAGAGAGAAATTAGTGAAGAGTAAACCATTCATCTAGAATTCTAGATGTTTACATGAAAAGCACCGACAACATATCCCAATAATCTTTGTTAATCTAAATGATAACATTGAAATTAAGATAGTCCGAGGTGTTTGCAGTACAGTACCTGTAAGACAGTTACTGTATACACATTTTCCCATATCTAGAGTAGCTCCCATTTTTAATATCAAAGATACATCAGATAACCAACCATACTTTGTCACAAAGTAAGTCAGGTGCCACCAAGCCTTTGTGGCACCTGACTTGCTTCAGAATGCTAATGTTCACCATCTTACTAAAGACCTACACATTCTTAACTATACACCGCCACCTACTTGGAAAAGTGCAAGGTGCATTTTACCCAGATCTTGTTTATTATGCAAGATAGTTGAAATAAACCCTGAAAATCTTTGTAAAAACAGCAACAATATCTTGAAGATATGACATGTTTCATTATCAACAACAGTCACGCACTGATGGAACAATAACACAACTATTAAAAAAGAACTAATCAGAAAATACTCAACATAAAAATGCATAACTAAACTTTCTATGCAACATTTGCCTAAGAACAAACATATCCTCAGTCCAAAAGAATGCAAAGATTAGCTAATGATAAAATGAAGAGGCAGTCACTAATTCAGGCAGCATTCCATTGCAATACACAAAGCAGCAGCAAAATACTCCTGACAATATGATGGTGCACTTCAGCTTACGACCCAAATTCATCTATCTACTACCAACGAATCTTCCCGATGATCGAGACCATACAACACCCTTGCTCATTATGGGAGCATGTTTGTATATTTACTTAGTCACACGAGTGATGGGTTGAAGCCTGGAAATGTGCCAAATTAGCCACCTTCGGTTATAATAAAGTAGAAAATGGAGGAAAACTACTCTTCTCAGAATTGCTTTAATATAGTACCTAAAATAAACCTACCAGTAGGCAAAATGATTCATAAAAATATCAAAGGCTATCAAGCAAATTACTTAAGGAATTGAAAAAATATTTTTGGATATATACTGTATATATATGAAGTTATATATATTATGTATTTACATAAAGTAAATCTACTTACAGAAAAAAGGGACTTAAAATGCCAATAACTCATAAGACAAAGAATTCTATCAGAATTTTAAACCATATTAGTAAACTAAGAATGGGCTGTGAAATGGCTTAAAAATAAACACAGAAAAGAAAAACAAAATCTCAAATTAATTGTTTGAATCACCACACTTACGCCTACAGCCGAATTTGTTCCAAACCCTGGTTCAGACACATCACTAGTGAAGTCTTGCACTGCTGTAATATTAGTGCCAAGGGCTTCAGCAGCATCTGAAGCATTGCGGAACTGAAGAAATGACCTGAGGGCAGCTTCGGCTGCAGAGTGTTTGGCTAGCTTCTTACTGCGCCCTGAACCTTGGAAAACCTGACCATTGAGCTGGAAAGATAATCATAAAAGTCAACCAATGACAATATGAACTTGATATGATCACAAATGAAGGAGTGACACTGAATGGTTATTTCTTAGCCCATAATTAAATAACATGTATTAGAGCACCAAGTCTGAGGGTTGGAAACACACATCCATAAACATTAATGGCTGAGATTAATACATTACTAAGTTTTGCCTTCTCATCATAACCCAAATAAGGATCAAAGAAGCAAAAACCACTACAGTACTGTACTTGTGTTGAAGGTAATAAGTTCTGACATCATAACAGTATGTGTAAATTAGGTTTACCCTTTTGTAAACCCAGTCTTCTATCGATTTAGTTCCAGCTAACTTCTATGTTACCCACTGGTAGGAGGGAGAACAACTTGTTTAGTTAAAGGCTCAGCCATAAAATGAGATTTCAGAATAAATCCTTCATCTAAAACCCAATGCCCTGAACACTGTGAATCACATATCAGAAGCCACCTAGAAGATGGGAGGTGGCATTATATATATATACCGTATATACAGGTTGGACAAGTATTACAATACTGAAATTAATTTTGAATGCTCACTACAGTTTCAATAAATTTATACAGTGACTAACATCAAATTGACATTCTGACATTAAATTGCATGAATGTTGTCAGATTGTACTCTCAAGTGGAACAGAATTATTCTATCAAAATTTCTACTATTTTTTTTTTTTAATTAATCCAGGAGGGTTTACTGTACCCTGGCACTATTTTAATGGTTGAATATACTGTACATGTTTCCTAATCTTTTTAACCAATCCTTGTCTGTTAAAAATTAAGAACAATAAAAAAAATCTCCTATCAATGGGCTTTTGTTTTCTGTAAGGGCAACTACCTATTAAGTCCGGTGATTGTGATATGCATAAAACAAAGGTTATGAGAAAACCAAAAAGATAAGACACACAGACATACCACAATATGCTCTATACTGAGGGTATACATAAAAAAAACAGCTAATGCATGAATGAGGAATTGTGTTAAGATAATCCTGCATTGTTTAGCTTCCACACGTAGCCTGTCACTTCAGCAAACTATGATGTGTACAATATGCTAAATTTATTGTCTAGTAGTGTAATCAATTAACTAAAGACAACCACTGACCAGTACTCTACCAATTTACAATAAAAAAGGGGCTATGTTTCGCAATTGATTACCCCATAAATTTGTAAGTGCATATAAAAGACACTATGGGTGAAAGATGGCAAATTGTCAATGTTTCGCTTATTTGCATGATGTTTTCTTGAATATTACGCAAATACAGTAGTATTATTTGGATAGGTGCAGAGGAAGCTCTGGAGAGGGTTCAAACTGAATCCTTGTTGAAGTTCAACTTACAATTTGGAAACAACCATTATTTTTTTCTTTACAGCATTAACTCTCAACCCATATTCTCCATCTTTTTCCACTATTCTGTTAACCAGTTTTGTAATGCCTCTTCACTGTCTGTGATAAAACCAGTATCACCTGCACAACACATACAGTATTTGGTATAACAGTACTTTACCATTAACTCTTATTCCTTCATTGTCACTTATAACTCCTCATAAGGAACTCTGAATATGTATTATGCCATGTTGGAGATAGAAGCCAGACTTGTCTTACTCCCTGTCTAACTTTGAACTAATTAGTAAGTTTATTATTTATATACGAACACTACAGCCTCCTGTTGCCAGTAAATATTTTTGAGAATTCTAATACAGTGTATCCTCCATTAATGCCTATTTTTCTAAGACCTATTATTTTAGTGTTTTACCTTATCAAAAGCTTTTTTCAATACCAACAAATAAAAAACAAATTTATTTTAATCTCTTAAGCCCTTTCACTAAAAATTCTCAAACCCAAGCCACATACATGTACAGTATAGCTTCTCTGGTCCCTTCCCCTTTCTAAATCCATTTTGATCTGAGATTACTCACTGTCTATTGTAAATTCTAGACAGGTTAGGTATTACCTTAAGTAAAAAGAGACTTTCAATTTATTTTAAGCTTAACACATTATTTCCATTAATACTGGCAATTCAACAATATATTAACAATAAAATCTGATAAGCATTTTTTTAGATTGTTATTTAAACAACTCAATTTTATGAAAACTTATTTGGTTTAACCAAGAAAAAAAAGTTATGAAAAATTGGTTGTGGTTTCTGACTGGTAAATAAACTTAATAGGACTGATAAACCACTATTTTCAAAACCATTAAAGCTGAAACTACAAATTATGGGATAAAACAACCAGTGTATACACCAAAATGATGCCCAATTGTTTTATCAGCAACATGAGCAGTCTGGAATTTTCTTTAAATTAGAATTAATGCTTAAATGGTCAAGAACTAACCCATTCAGCTGTGAAAAGCCAGCAGGGACCAAGATGAGTGTAAAGTTTTAAAATTGTGTGCCAAGTGATGCATTTATAGACCACGTCTCAGAGGCCTCTAGGTCCCCTTACACCACCCCCAGACTCTGAGCCACACCTCCGTACTCCCACAGCATAAATATCTTTATTTCTCTCAGAGGAAAAAATGTTTATGTAAAGCAATTTTTTTTAAGACAATCACATACAGTATACTGTATGGTTTAAGACAAATTTACTGCAAGCCACAGCTGAAAGGTTAAGGGGTATAACAATTAGCTTGAATTTGCAATACCTCATTAAAGGAAGGTAAATTTTTTTACGACTGTATTTGCTGTACATGTTAAAAAATACCACACAGTTGACATGAGACCACAGATGCAGGCACTGATGGACAAATTGTGATAACTGCCCTCTCAGTTCTATCTTACAGATCGGTTAAAACCATGAATGAAATTTCTCACCTCTACAGTCACAGTGAACACTGGAGCATGGGACGGCCCTTCCATGCCCAGAGTCTTGTATATCAGGCCAGGACGCAGCTCATTGAGAGTACTGATAGGATTCTTGGGCTGTGGCGGCCCCGTCTTCCTCCTTTTGATGGCAGGCTCTGAGTGAATGCCAAGAAATTATACATCTACTCTTTACACTTACATTGTTCTGATACAACAGTACGAATACAGTTACCAAGTGTCAAATTAATGCTGTTACACTACATTTGATGAAAATGACAGAATGGGTTCAAAGAGTAATGAAACTCAATACAGTATGTCAAAAGAGTATAAAATCTCAAATCTCCTCCCATATACCTGTACACTAGTGCAATCAAGAATCATATTTTAACCAAGTACCAAATCTCTGGATCTTCAAATTTTGGTATAACTTTATTAATAATGGTTGAATTCAGAGCATAAATGACTATTCATTCACTCACCATTTTGTGCGTCTGGTAACTCCACATCGCCTGAAACGCTCCGCTTCAGGGCAGCAGCTCTATCCCCTTCACCATTTTCTTGTCCAGTCATCATGTTACCCACATCTCTGAGACCATTTTGGTGTCCAACATCAGCATTTCCTGGAGAAAAAGGAGAAAAATAAGTTTTCCTTTGTATGACCACCATTTTCTAAAAATCTAAATTTCTTGCTTTACAAGAAAAATAAAATGTTACCCATAACACAACAGCAACTTAAAATGCATGTAAATGAGACTATCCACTGTATGGAGCACATACAACCTGAGTGCACAAAGCACCACTATGGTGAAAATCGAGATTCATTTAAAAGGAAAGGGACACTACCATTGTATCCCAAGAGAGACTGAGTTACTCAGAATAGATGTGGCAATACGGTCGAATTTACTATAAAGTAAAACTATCCACGGATCACTTCATGCGGGACTGGCAGTGAGGGTGGTGGGCAGAAGATCACAGAGGAAAACACCAGAGGTCTCCATTTTTTTTCTGGTGCTTTATCCAACCTGGTTGTACATACCTCATAAGGAGCTAAATACAAAGGTAAACTAACCTAAGTCATGAGGCCAAAACAACAACATTGTGTTCCAGCAACCCAACCCTAATAATTTTATGATAAACAACAGTATTTCAAAACATTTCTATATTCAAGAGACTTCAACCTACCCCATTTTTTCAACCCATTACCAGAAACACAGGATTTTTATTTCAGGCCCTAATATACAAATACAGCTCCTCCCTGACTTACAACGGGGTTAGGGACCCAAATCCAGGTCGTAAGTCGAAATGGTCGTTAGTCGAAAATGCTTAATACATAGAAAATCTAAAATGGGTGTCTTTCTTCTCAGCACCACAAAACCCTCACTTTTAAGCTTGCCAGCCATTTAAAGTGAATTACAAACGAAAATTTTGTCTGTGTACTGACGGTGGGACTCAAAAATACGTAACTTGACAAAATTTTGGTACAAATGAGGCAGGTCGTAAGTGCGGGTGGTCGTAAACCGGGGAGGAGCTGTATATTGGGTCATTTTGTTGCAAAAGCAAGATGCATCTGTTTGTGAAATTTCAAAACTTAGCAATACTGTACTGTATGGTGCTTAAGAAACGGAGGACTGACCCTAAAATTCCCTTTTCTAGCAGTCCATAGGCAGAGGGTACTCAAAATTAAGACTCCTATAATTTTCAATGAGTGCAGAATGAATTTTAGGTGCACCAATATGTAGGCAATGTGTGGATGTGTTTCCCTTACCTTAGCACTTGGATACAGCTGATAATTTACATTGTAAAGCACAGATTTATTAACGTGTAAATGCTATTAATCTTACCGAATACTTGGTGAAAATACAGTTACCCCTCAGCCACGTGTCCTACTGTCACAATTTCCCAGGCTGAAGTGATGTCGCTGTTGCAGACGATATGTGCAGCTGGAAAAATTAAGTGCACAGCACTTGATGGACTGCTGTGCAACTGTGCAGCTTAGACGGAACACTGCTCATAATAAAGGGCAATTTACCAAGAGTCCCCCACTAACATCAGCTATGGTGAATTTGTTAATTTAATTGGATATACGTACCAATTACCTTCCCAACGTTTTAAGCTGTTAACTTCGAATAAGGGGGACTTGGCGATGGTTGCTCCTAACAGCTGGAGGTCTTGCTAGACACGATTCCTTTATCAGCATTCACCAAGTTAAGGCTATCCTCCGTCATATTTGATTCCAAGTCAATAAGCTACTTTCTGTTTAGTTCCAGCAGTTATGAACTCAAAGAGGATGGAAGTTGGGTTCCAAACAGCCTGTCTACATGCTCTACCAAGACCAAGGGATTTTAGGATCTATCCTCCATTTCTGGTATCACCCTTAAGACATGAGGCTCTTGTAATACAAATTCAGCTAAAAGAGGAAGGTGGTGGTGTCACTGAAGCTCTAGGGTTTAAAAGACAATAATTAATCAATGTTGACACTATATTGTACACTATATCCACTCAGTTGCCAAATGTTTACCAAGATGTCTTCCTGAGTGAGATAAAATAAACACTGATAGACTGCAATCACCAACCAGTCTACACCAAAGAATCAAACCCGAGAATGAATCCACGAGAAGGTTACCATCTAACACCCAACCTGCATTTAAAACCTGAACTCTCAGTACAGTAAAGAGTATGCTCAAATGTACTAAAGAACAGTAAATTGTTTAGAGGCTACGAAACGAAAGTGAACTTAAAGCATAACTGTTTCTCCATAGAGTGCTCTTGGTGAAGTAATTTTGAGGATCCGTTTAACCCATGAATGTGTTGGTATCTATAAAAGTAGTTTTTCATGTCACTGAAGGATGAGCATCAACATTGACAACTCTTTATTTTCAAATGGCCCGCCTGCATATGTCACACTTGGACTGGCATTTTATTATAACAATACACCTATTCTTCTCCTGTAATTGCACCAAACATGAATGGCATCTGGCATCTCAATAACAACACTTTATTTGGGTAACAAAAATAAGCCAACCAAACCTGGCACAAACCTACTAATATTCTTTCATATTTTGGTTTATTTAACTTACAAGGTAGATTAGACTGGTTGGTTTGTCATCTACACCATAAATGGTTTAATTTTAGCTTTTTTTTTTTCATTTTATACATACAATAAATTTAGAAGGAAATATACAAATCGCCAATTGGGTCTTGTACCTAGCGACTCAACTTGGCCCACATAGGTACACGTACACAGTGAGAATGTATAATCCAGCTCGAGATAACCACTTAAGATCTAGTTTTACACAGCGGGGAGACATCACTCACCAGGCTGGGCAGAGTTGAGAACCTCAGCGTCGCCGGCCAGTGCTGTAGGACCGCCAATCCTCCATTCTTCGTTTCCTTTTCCACCTCCCGCCGCTCCTTTGTCTTTCTCCCGCCTCTCTCCACCTTCCCCGCTCGCCCACATGACCCCTACGTCTGAAGCAGGAACTTCCATACTTAGAGATTGACGAAGACTAACGCCAAACAGATATATTGCACAAAACGTATAAAGGTAATTTTGTCGATGGCGGACTCCAACGTGTAAACAAAATCCATAAGCAGCGACGCGCGTGCGCGGCTCACAGTCACTGCCAGACACTACTGGACTGTTATTTAGAAACTTATTCCCTAAATGAAGAAGTACATATTTGAGTCATAAGGACAGTGAGAACAATTTCCGTGGGATGGCAATCAGGTTTGTTGATCACCTTAGCTACATGTGCGTTTAAATAACTACCAGCCATAACATCATAGTACTTTAATTTCTGAAGTTAAAGCCACAACAGTTGAAACTGGAAGGAACTTTTAGACTAACTGTTAGTATTCAGAGAATTACTATCATGTTTCTGTACTTATACAGTAGCCAGTTCCAACGCGTTCCCACATTTTATTATGTTACATCCTGAATTTATTTTTCGTATTTAAGTTTAATGATAGCGTAATTTGAAAATACAAATTTTACGTGTGACTAGTGACAGCCCTCATATACCAAAATTTATCGTCCGTGGTCTCATATTGTTTCCCACAAAGTATCCACACACACAGTTGATTTAGCTACTGTACATGGGTCACATTGACATACGAACACGACCACTGAAGTCAAGAGAGTTAACTTAGGTAGATTAAGGTAATTGCTGATCTGCTGAACCTTGAGTTTAGTTAACGAAGATATTAAGTGTCATTGTTGAATACAGGGCGCCGTTTAATAGGGTGTTGTGATCACTTTCACCCTGCCAAGCTCGCTACACACGACGCTTGGCCACCAAGGGTCAAAATAACTAATTTTCAAAAGTCATTACTTAGGGTGTAAACATATTTCAGAAATGAGATGAAATCACCCTTAAACTCCCTAATTCACCGAAACCCTGTCCCTACCAGTAACAGCTTGTATATTATACTGAAGAGCATTTCTCGTCATATGTTAAGTGAATCAGGCGCCGTTGGCTGGGTATTATTTACACGTTCTAAAATCACCTCTCAACCAGGATTTCCCCTACTTGGACTAAACTTCTCAAGCATCTAACTCCCTGTTACCTGTAATTTGTTCTCTGTTGGCACTTGGGCGCACCACATCCTTTACAGTTCCTTTGATCTCCATCACCTCTCTCAGCAAAGATTTCAAGTCCTTTTCTACTGAGGCAACTCTCTCTGATAATAGTGCGAACACGTTATCGTTGACACCATCGTATGATCGTGACACACAACACACTCGGTTGCCTTCAATATAGGTAATTTCCTCCTCTTCTGCAGGGCTTCTTAGTTCAGTCCCCTCAGAATCTGTTTCTGTCAGTGAATCTCTTTGTTCTGTAACCTCAGAATATCTCTGCTCAGTCACCTCGGAATCACTTTGTTCAGTCACCTCAGAATATTTCTGTTCAGTCACCTCAGAATTTATTTCTGTCACTTCAGAATATTTCTGTTCAGTCACCTCAGAATATTTCTGTTCAGTCACCTCAGAATTTATTTCTGTCACTTCAGAATCTCTTTGTTCAGTCACTTCAGAATCTCTTTGTTCAGTCACCTCAGAATTTATTTCTGTCACTTCAGAATCTCTTTGTTCAGTCACTTCAGAATCTCTTTGTTCAGTCACCCCAGAATCTCTTTGTTCAGTCACCCCAGAATCTCTTTGTTCAGTCACCCCAGAATCTCTTTGTTCAGTCACCCCAGAATATCTCCGGTCTGTCACCCCAGAATATCTCCGGTCTGTCACCCCAGAATATCTCCGGTCTGTCACCCCAGAATATCTCCGGTCTGTCACCCCAGAATATCTCCGGTCTGTCACCCCAGAATATCTCCGGTCTGTCACCCCAGAATATCTCCGGTCTGTCACCCCAGAATATCTCCGGTCTGTCACCCCAGAATATCTCCGGTCTGTCACCCCAGAATATCTCCGGTCTGTCACCCCAGAATATCTCCGGTCTGTCACCCAGAATATCTCCGGTCTGTCACCCCAGAATATCTCCGGTCTGTCACCCCAGAATATCTCCGGTCTGTCACCCCAGAATATCTCCGGTCTGTCACCCCAGAATATCTCCGGTCTGTCACCCCAGAATATCTTTGTTCAGTAACCTCAGAATATCTTTGTTCAGTAACCTCAGAATATCTCTGGTCTGTCACCTCAGAGCACCTTGCAGTACTGACGCCCCTACACTCATCACAAGAACACTCTTCAAAGACACCATTAAAACTGTTACTGCTCGCGCTGTATAAATTTGTAGTGGGCTGATGTTGTACATTGTGAGCTTTATGTTTTCTTGTACCCCCACGGGAGCGTTTTTTGCGACCGTGTGCTCCTCGTTTCTTCTTAGGCATTTCTATCAGCTGCCACACACATATACATTATCAAACCCATCAGGGGATCAATATATTAAGTAGACGCAGATCAATATTGCACTTCTCGCAGGCACAAACACAGCCGTACTGGACGTGTTCAAGTTAGCTCCGTTGGGTGGGCGCAATACGTGTCGCTTCGCTCCTCCCCCTCCCCCCCTCATGTGACGGACTTGCTGTTCTTACTGAAGTCATACCTGGTAAAAGTGGTGTAAGCTAAGAGCCCCAGTAAGTGAGGTTCGTTGTGAGATTGTACTGTATTGCTGTACTGTGTTCCTGTTCTGCCACAGCCATTTCTTGTCATTTTCTTTCTTACCTTGAATCTTTTTATAAGCGCTGAATCATGAGCCCCTTATCAGCCACAGCAGTTGCCAAGGTTATAATCTCATATAAGTATATTACTTTCCCTATAAGTGTTTGTTCTATTACTGGTAAAATCACCCGATGTATTTACTATGTACAAATGACAGAAGATAATCATAATCTTATAAAATGTCTAAACGAATAAGCTAAACTATTATTTCCCAGAAGTATCTTGCAATAAATTTCATAATTTCTTGGAAATTTTGTTTATGTTTAATCGGATTTGGTTTTTATATGCAGTACTTTTGCTCTTTCCCAAGTACCATTATTATTTTAATATATCGAATTATTTCTCATTCACATTACTTCAGAAACATTATAATATTTACCCTTTAAATATCTCCCATTTTCTGCCACCTTCATAAAATAGTTGTCCCCATTGCCGTCAACTAACTCTTTAAATATTATTGCATATCCATTAAATTAATTACTTTAAATTCGCATTCGTAGTCGTGAGAATATAGACATAAAAGAAACAAAGGTGAAGCAGCATTCATATAAATCTAGTACAATAATCGCCAGCTACATACTGTACATGTGGCAACTGTTAGAATTGTTGCCGTTGATATAACTTTTTTTAAGCGACCATTAATGCCAGAGTCGTCAAAACATTTATGTTCAATATCACACTTATGTCCACATAGGTCTGATAATATATTAGTGAATAAGAAAGTTAATCAAATTGCTGGTGTGAAAACAAGTTCAAGGTTACATGACATTTGAATGACTTGGGTAAGTTGTGTATATCAAGATGTGTTTTTAAGTATAGGGTTGGTGTAGTCGGCATCTGTAACGTTGCGTTATCATCTTCATTACCTTCCGCACAACATTATTTCTGCTCTCCCCACCAGCGACCTGAATATGTAATTGCGTATGTTAGATAAGAGTATATCCGTGGTCGTCAGCCTTGTATGCAATTTGTGTGTAATTTCAATGTTGCCTAATGGAACTCTACTTTGGAAATGCGATGGAAATCATATTAACTCTCTTGTCTGTTAAGAGCTGGCACTGATCACAGTGCAGTATTGTCATCACATTTCGTAATGATTTCCTGCTAATGGCGGCTTTGAAACTGTGTTGAAATTCTGTTCATAATACATTTTCTCAACTTTTCGTTTCGGAACTGGGGAACAAAAGTGGTTGGACTTGTTCATACGCTCAATTAAATAATCTTTCATTATTGAAATCAGGAAAAATGGAAGACAATAAGACCCGGAACTTAAAAATGACCTGCGGTATTTTTTAAACTTTCATAGTATTATATTATAATATCTGCAAATACCTCTTTCTTGTTTGTTTTTTAGCCGACAGCGGAGTACGTGGAGGATAATTATATTGTATATTCACTGGAGTTTTATACCCAGTCCACCTGAGTTCCTAACAGTTACATAATCAACAGTTAATAAACAAGCAGGAGTGTGAAATGAAAGTAAGTGAGATACAGTCTCTGGACTTGTGTTTGGCAGCCTCGTAACCGAATCGTAGTCATTTATTTGTTTTATGTTTAACGTTATTTATTCATTTCAAAACCTGTATTCATTATTTTCAATTATACATTGAGATCCGCTGCAACTGGAGTAAATGAGAAAATTTCTGTATTTAACAATGGCTGATACACACCTGAAAAAACGAAATGTCAAGATTGTACAAATTAGATCACCTGACCCAATCAATGTTTACCACTCGGGAAACTGGTAATATTTTACGTGGTGATTCTCCTTCTCTCAAATTCCCGCCCAAAAAAATTACATAAAAATACTAGACCTGCATGGAAATAAAAATCATCGAACCGTGATCATGTGTTAATGAGGTCTGAGGGAGCTGGAAAATATGACCTACAAATTCAAGTATAATGGCAGTCGGGCTATCGATTACGAAGCTAATGATCGGAAACCATTGGAGTTAACGGGATGGACGGAAGGACGAACAAATGGATAGACAGACACATAGTACGGACGGAAGGAAAGACAGATACACACCAGTCAGTCTCTCACTTGACTCAGAGCTTCAGAGGATTAAATTCAACGCAGCAACTACGACTTATTTGGAAAGAACTTCATCTGCCAACCGTCCACCTATCTCATTCTTGTTATCTGCCTCGTTTGATTTTGTTACATAAATTCCTAACTCACTTTTTACCCTGTTTAATGGACTTTAAGAGAAAACTAATTTACTTTATTAAGCGAGGTTTAATTAATTGTTGTGCCTGAGAGACGAAGCAGTTAAGTAAGGTATAGAGTATATGGATTTCGTTATATTTGTCATTAAGCTTTCTCTGTCAGCTTCAGCAAGGTTTTAAGCTCTTTCGCTTTTAAAATGAGTTAGTAAAAACTTATTTTGTTTAATGAGAATTTAGTCGAGTGATTTAGCTGTGATACATGGTAAAGTGGGGCTACAGGATCTCAAGTCACAGCTATTATTAAGCTTTCCAAATTAGCAGGCTGAAGGTTCTACATTAGAGCTATAATTAAGCTCTGAAAGTTAGTAGGTTAGTATATAGAACAAGCTTTACGAGGGAGCTATTATTAAGCCTTCCAGCCACTCACTTGGTTGATAAAAGCATATTAAACGTAGCTGTGCGTGTGTGTTTTACAAGGCTCAATAAAAAGAGGGAGTAACCTTGTTCGGGAATGGCTGCGCTGAGGATAAAAATCCGACTCGGCTCAAATTCACTTTTCGAGGGATCGCGGGTTCATAGAGTTCTCTTTCCCTCCACAACTCCTACCCACCCCTCCCTACAACACTGAGCCAACCACGTGCCACTTGTGATTTTCAACAGTTTGTACGATTTATTTGTTCTCCCTCAACTGGTGCTGTGACGATGCATCTAATTGGAAAATATAACAGACCGAAAAATGACGTCGAAATAGCAATGGGACTATCTTAAGAAGAATTGTTTGTATAATCTCCAGCTAAGTTAAGCAGTGACGTAAACACTCTTTATGAATCCTGATGAAGGATTCAGATTCCCTTTGATACTTTTAAAGATTCTTTGAGGTATATTTTCTGCCTTAAATGAGAGAGAGAGAGAGAGAGAGAGAGAGTACTAGACATTGGCATGCAAAGCTGAGCGGAGAAGGAAATGGCGCCAATTTGCCCAGACGAAGGCGTTCCCGTTAGAACCTTGAAGGAAACATCTCAACACAATCTTCCTTCCTGCATGGTATACATTCTATCTGTCTTTCTATTTCTTTGACACACGTTGTTCGTCTGTCTCTCTTTCTCACTGTTCTGTCTCACTTTCACACTCAATAGTTTTTTTCTCTCTCTCTCTAGCACAGAATGATCATGTCAAATGGTTAGGTTGATAAAGACTAGACCAATCATAGTGCAAGACTGACAGGATATTAACCAATCAGAGGATTAGAATAACAGGATACGAATGAATCAGAAAGCTAGATTAGCAGGATACGAACCATTCCGAGGACAGGTCTGAATGGATACCAAGTTACCAACCAATAAGGGCAGGACTGACGAATAGTTGACCAATCAGATATCAAGGAGCCACCACCAGCCCCCTCAGGCCACTCAAGACGACCCTCTCAAGAAAGGAAAATCCTCTCCCCTCACTCCAGGGAAGAGTGTGTGTGGGAGGAAGGTGAGAAGCACGAGAAAGTGAGAGACGCAAGAGAAAGGCAGACAACACACCTAACCTATACGAAATATACGGCAAACTGCGAACTAGCAAGCTGTTGGTTAAATTACAAATGGTAAGTTCTCAGTTACCTTTGCCATGTTGAAGTTTTACCCCGTTATAAGAGAAGCAGCACTTTAACAATGAAACTGTAACATAACTTAAATATCATATGAAATAAGACGAAATGTAATCCCTCATATATCGAATCCTGGAATCCATCTTAACCGCGGATTAGTTTTACGAATGCACACAACATATCCGGATTCAGGTCTCCAATACTGTACTCCAGGCTGAAGTGGTGACGCGTCGCCTACTTGAACCAGACATGACCGAAATATCTTCTTGGGGTGGGAAAAAAAAATAAAGTTAGTTTGGGAGTCACATATTAGTTCCTCAAAATTATCCTCGTGGAGATAAAAAGTCAAAAGTCTAAGTTGAAATTGACGAAGAATCTGAGAGAGTAAAGTTGAAGGGGGGAATAATTCCTCTTTGTGGTCTGGGTTAATTTGGGTGGAGCGTTTGGGGTTAGTTTTACTGAGGAGTTGAGAGGGTGTTTACGTCTGTGCGGAGAGAGAGAGAGAGAGAGAGAGAGAGAGAGAGAGAGAGAGAGAGAGAGAGAGAGAGAGAGAGAGAGAGAGAGAGAGAGACAGACAGACAGACAGACAGACAGACAGACAGAGAGAGAGAGAGAGAGAGAGAGAGAGAGAGAGAGAGAGAGAGAGAGAGAGAGAGACAGACAGAGAGAGGTAAACATCAGCTGTCATACCAACATTGATCCCCTGCAGGTAAACAGGTACAAAACCTTCAGGTGAGTCAGTATGGTGAAAGTATCTCCCGACACACCTGAGGTTCTGTCCAAGGTAAAGGGGTTCAGAGTTGACATCTGATTTTTACCGCGCGCGCGCGCACACACACACACACACTTCAAGGTGTCTCTCTCTCTCTCTCTCTCTCTCTCTCTAAGATCAAAAGCCTGGAGATCTTTGTGACCCGGAGACAACGCTATTAATGTAGAGAATCCTTTGATAATACATCGTAGAGGAGGTGGAGAGAGGGAAGGAAGAGGAGGGGGAGGGAGAGGGGAGGGGGAGGAGAGAGGGGAGGAGGGAGGGGGAGGGGAGGAGGGGGAGAAGAGAGGGGAGGAGAGAGGGGAGAAGAGAGGGGAGGAGAGAGGGAAGGGGGAGGAGACGGGAGGGGGAGGAGAGAGGGGAGGGGGAGGAGAGAGGGGAGGAGGGAGAAGAGGAGAGGAGGAGAGAGGGAAGAGGAGGAGAAAGAAAGAAAATATGCAAGAAAGAAGATGTGGAAAGAGGGCGTGAAGGCGAAAATAAGGAGAACCAAGGACGCGAGAAGGAAGGAAGAAAAGGAAGAACAAGAAAGAAAAGAAAAACTACCCTTTCCAAAATATCACGTCCCATTTTTCATGCCTTTTAACTTTTAAAGGAAGAATTAAACTCTTCTTATTTGTATTCCTCTCCCCTCCTCTTCTTTCTCCCCCCCCCCTCACCTTTTTCTCTGTGGGGTGGAGCCCCTGGCCCTATATGTACAGAGTTGTGAAGTGTTCCGTCTCTCTCTCTCTCTCTCTCTCTCTCTCTCTCTCTCTCTCTCTCTCTCTCTCGTTATAAATGAAGAGTTTTCTGGCTGAAGGGATATTAATGTACCTGTAATGGATAAAAATATGTACACACCGGCATAAGGGATACAAGCAGCGTGTACTGTACTCAGCGATGAGGGAAATTAATGACCTTTCTTCTGCCTTAAGTGATACAGATGACGTGTACTCTCCTCCACGGGACTACTGACGTATTCTTGGGGTCTCGATGGCAACAGTGGCTTGTCATAACGAGTAACTATTTACAAATATTTAACTTAACAAAAATCAAGGTAAAATAATTTAACATATAATGCACAACTTAGAACCAAGTTCGTCTGATGAAAGTTTCTAGTAATTCAAGAAGTTAAAATGCATCTAATATGTTAACTTAAGCTAAAATACAATAAATAATACCGTAAATTAGCATCAATAGTACACCTTAAGTTAATATGTTCACTTATGACCCAAGTGTTTCTCAAATTTGCTTCTAAGTAAAATTATCGTCAGGGGACTGTCAAGTTGATTTTTTATTATTTATTTTTCGGGGGGAAGCTTATTTTTTTGTTTCAGCTTAATTATTGAGTTAAGTGTATCGTGATATCTTAGAATACGAGGAACATTAATCAGACAAAACTTACAAGAATCTGAACCATAAACTTAAGTTGTTTTTTTCCCATCTATTGACAACCATAGTGCGAGCCGTCAAACCCACCAAGACAATCACTTTAACACAGGACTTCCAACATTAAAACATTCTCCCGTTTTTATAGGTCCTTCTACAGACACACACCTGACGACCTAAACTCGGTACCACCACTCCATACCCACCAGTAAGCTACGAGAACATCTGGGAGAGCACGAACCATTCCCATCAAATGTTCCAACTTAAACCTTCACCCACCTTTACTCGCCAGAAACACTTTATACTCCCTACAGGTCATTCTTCGCGACTCCCTGCCACTGTGTGTTCTTCCTGCATCAAGTATAACCCTAAAAAAAAGATCAACAAAACATTATTCCTCAAATATCTTCAGTCACTGGGGGAGGAGACGCCTCGGTGAATAAATTTAACAGAGGCATTTTGTCTGACCTCTCCCTCCCTCAACAATTTGTTACCCCAAGTGAAATAAAGAAATCCACACAACATTTGCTTCTCTCGGGAAGATACAACGTGCACTTTGAGAATTCTCCTTGTACGCGAAGAGACAAAATCCACATGAAGAGAGACCGTCAGAGAGATAAAATTCACAGGAACTGAAGTCAAGAGATAGGATTTACACAGGCTCGGTCTCTGTCTCTTTTTAATCTCTCTCTCTCTCTCTCTCTCCCCCAGAGCGCTCTTGAGAGATAGGATTCACACGGACGGAGCTCTTCTAAGAGATGGGATTCACAGGAACCGAGTGCTGGCCTGAGGGACGAGATTCACAGGAACTGGGCGCAGGGCAATTAAACTCTAAACAATGAAATGTTGGAGGCGTTGCAGAGCTCAGGCAAGATCACCCAGCCGACGACATTACTTGTTGCAGTGTGGCGAGTCCTCCTGTGTTTCATGGGAGTTACATATACGTGTGTGTGTGTGTGTGTGAGGGGGGGGGGGGCAGGGCTGGGGGAAACCTCACTCTCATCCATTGATCGCCCGGCAGGGAGAGTCCCCTCCCTCCTACCACCCACGCTCTCCCCTCTCACACCCACCTCTTGCACCCCTTCACTCTCACACCCACCTCTTGCACCCCTTCACTCGCACACCCACCTCTTGCACCCACCTCTTGCACCCCTTCACTCGCACACAACATTAACCAAGTCATTATACTAATCATTAGACGATACCTGTCATCTTTTAAACACACACACACACACACAAGACGCAAGTGTGCTCTTCGCTTATCATGTGAGGTGATAACAGGGGGGTGCATGTTGGGAAGCACTAATATAAGATTTTAATCCAGTGGTCTTTTTATGTCTAGAGATAAACCCAGTGTCTATGGTCTCTGTCTCTCTCCCAGTACATATAATGGTTTAATCCAGTGGTCTCTAGGTTTAAGTTTAACCCACTGGTGTATATATTAAACTAACCCCGTGGTCTTTATTTTATGCCCTATTTCAATATCTAACTCATGTAATTCACCATTTCATGAAGCCATTTCAGTTATCGTCTGAAATGGATATGTTAGCTGAATTTATGCTCCATTACGCGGTGGCTGATTGGATACAACGCTCACATCCTGTTCCATGGGTCGTTGGTTCGATTCCCACACACACACACTCAAGTTCACCCAGCTGTAAGTGGGTAATCAAAGTAAATACGAGACTGATGATTTACAAAACATACATGCAAGCAAGCAAGCAAGCAAGCAAACGCAAACACACAGAGCTGACGTATGAGATTGTCTTGCTCCCAAATTCAGTATTATCTCACCTGTAATAGGACACAGTATCGATCTCACAACCCAATTACGATATCTCCTTCCTGAAAAGCCAAGAAGGTGGGAGGGGGGGGTGAGGAGAGGGGGTGAGCAGAGGGGGTGAGGAGGTGGAGATAAGGAGAGGAGGTCAGGATATTGAGAATGGCAGTCGCGGTGGCAAGTTATGACGATGACTGTAAGGGTCTGCTATAATCTCACGCCGTCTGCCACAATTACGGCTCGGCATGATAAGAGATTGGTTCCCTCTCTCCTGGGTACTGCTACTAGATTATATGTCTACCTGTGGTTAATTGGTTTAAGTCACCTGGCTATACTCTTAATTCCCACACCTGTTAATGGATAAAGGGCAGATATTCAGGTATGTGTGTTCCTCAGGGTGTAATGGCTGCCCCGGGTGATGAAGGCTCGCCTAAACACATACACACATATATACACCTACACGCACACATACACCGACACACATACACCGACACACATACACGTATACACACAATATGTTTATACTGTACCTGCATGATACCCCACGTACACACACACACGACATCTATCCGTGCATCAGTAGGCAGGACCCAGCTGAGGGCACACCAGCTGAGTCCTAACACACCTTCAGAGTCATTCGCCAATCACGCCTCTCTACTGCATATTATCGAGGGGGAGGGGGGGTGCATATTGCCCTTGGTGATAAAGAGGGCAAGAGAAAGACAGATAGAGAAACAAATCTCTTATCATACCTCTCCGTAACTCTGACACAGCGTGAGATAACAGCAACAGATCCTTATATAGTCATCGTCATAACCTACCACCGTGACTGCTATCCCCAATACCAAACATAAAACTAAAAAAACACGTTCTTATATCAGCGGTATATCAAATTCTCATCACGGACCTTATATTCATGACACACACACACACACACACACACCTTCCGTCATCACTGAACTAATTATATTCACAAAGGATCGCACCAACCATCTGTCGCCATTTATAAACGCTTGATCATATAATAAATTTTTGTAATTCAATTCAATGCACACGAACCTCGCAATTATTTCCCGCAAAAAACGCCTAGTGATATACTGTATATTTTCCCTCTCGCTACGAAGCTATAAATTACTCCTGTGCTACAAATGGTCATCAGTAGATTTTTAATTGAATCTGTCAATAAACTCTTTGTATCTGCCAATTAATGTGAAAAATGACGTCGCTGTCATGAGATCTAACGCCATACTGTACACAAGAGTAGAATTAAATCATCTATCGAGTTAAAACGGATCCTTATTGGATGAGCTCACTCGGCGTTTCCTCCGTCACCTGAAAACTCTATTTTACTTCTTTCTAGTCAATTGTATTAAACGTTTATTTGATTTTAACCTTTAAACATTCCACAGAGTTTAGTGGAGTCCGTATCACACAGGTTATCACATGAATTTTGTAGATTAAAAAAAAGTGAACAATGAAATGCGTTTTGGGGGTGCTGCTGTTGTGGTGGTGGTGAGCGGGCGGTGTTATATTGATACAAAAACCTAATCTTAACTGTTTATTTTTCCTTTGAAGATTTCTCTGTGAATAGTCGATATATAATCAATGTATACATACGTTCACCTTCACACATACATAAACACACACGCACACTTATTCGATACATAAACAGTTGTACACACGAGGCTATACTCCACGTCACCTCATCTTTAATAATTCATCTCTCTACCTTTACCCACTCCAATATTTACAAAAAATAAAATAACGCAAAAATGTCCTTCCATAATCGTGAATGTAAATAACGAGGGTGGTTTATTTTTTTATGTGAATAAGTGATTGAGAAAAAATGCTTAACTTTCAAACAGCGATGAAAAACGTAGAGTAGACTATTTCTCTTTGTTAACCTAGGTAGAATTTTTTTTTCAATTCATGTGTTATGAATTGAGAGAGAGAGAGAGAGAGAGAGCTTTCTAGTTATACCCTGGGCCCGCGTCTCTAAGCTACTTGCACACGCCACAGATCCGTCCAAGCGCTTACAGTGGCCTCTCCTTGCTGCTGCTTCCTCACCTCCCCCCTCCCTTCCTCCTAACCCATCTTTTTCCTCTTCCTCCTCCTTCCTTCTATCTCTCCTTCTCCTAAGGCACTTTATCAAGAATATTAAGCATCACAAGAAAATAAACATACACACCGTTTATCTTTTCCATTTTTCCTCAATATTGTTCATTATTTATCTTTTTCCTATATTTATTTTCTTCCTCTCCCCTTCCTCTTGACCTGGCTGTACCCCTGGCAACGTAAATAATGCGACACACACGCACGCACACACCCAACCATCCTTCCCCCCCACACACAAAACCATCCCCCAAACATTCTCCCTACACCACAACAACCATGCCCCCCCACACACCTAACCACATACACACACACAAACCGGGAAATCGTGACGTGTACACAGATCGTTCTTGTACCAGCTGAAGAAGTATTGCCAATTTGCACGTCAAAAGTGAGGGCGGTTAATATTCATAATGCAGAGGCTATATATACACAGAGTGGCGGGGTGCGAGGCGAGGCAGTGCTGGCAACAGTGGCTGGTGGAGGCGTTTAAGTGACGGGGGGGGGGGGGGGGGATGAAGGGGGAGGAGGGGGTGAAGGGGCAAAGAAAGGAGTGGACGGGAGGAAGACGTAGGAGAGAGGGAAGGGAGTAGACAGGAGAGAGAAAGAGGAGTGGACAGGGGAGAGGGAATGGGGTAGACAGGGGAGGGGATGAAGAGTGAAACGGTCTGGGGATGGGAAATGGGGGATGGAAGAGAGAGAGAGGAAGGGAGTGGGCGGGGGGAAGGGGATTGGGGGGGTAGATAAGGGTGGAGGGGTGATAAACACACACACACACACAGAAACGTGAACAACAAAGTGCAAAACATTTCCTGTGCCGATGGACTGGCTGTCAGTGGCTAAGTGCAGAGTGATGTAGGGGTCAGCTGCAAAGCAATAGGGTGTCAGCAGCCGAGCAATAGGGTGTCAGCAGCAGAGCAAGCAGGTGTCAGCAGCAGAGCAAGCAGGTGTCAGCAGCAGAGCAAGCTGGTGTCAGCAGCAGAACAATAAGGTGTCAGCAAGTCCAAAGCCACTGCAAGACAGCCATATTTCAAGTGGGGTAATATTTAACATTAACCTGGAACCTCGAGGTAAATAATGACGCGCACATGATTCAGTGGTCTCCGGGTTCTGGTCCTAATCTTTTATACGTTATTCCAGACCAAAAGATGAAGCTCAGGGGAAAATATATTCACATCTGTCGCCTGAAATATGTCTTGGTTTTCCTTATAGATGAAATGGCACGAGTTTTGGCAGTATACATGGATGATAAAAATAGAGAGATCTGATTCCATGAAAGCCTCCTGGATCCTCTTGGTTTTGTCAGTTGTTTATTTACATCGGATCGGATCTTATGCTAAAGGGGATACATATCTATAAGGCGATTTTTTTATTTTTAAATACGTAGCATTAGTTCATAAGCTACAAAGAGGGATGGATATTTTTATTTTAAATTTTATGAAGCAGTCGAGTCGTGGAAGGGATCCCGTAACCCGCGAGAGAATATTGGAACCTGATTATCTGGTCCAAAGAGCTTAGCAGGATCATGGTTTTGACAGTCGCTTCTAGAATTTGGCATCAGTGTAGCAGACGGATGGATAATTCTCCTTGGAATAATCAGCGGCATCCAGCACTGTCCGGTAACACAGAAGAGTCGATAATCACAGGTATCCAATACACACTAATAAATGCTGTAAAGTTGCAATAATCAGTGGTACCGGGGGCCCGTTGAAAACATAACACAGTTGGTATTATCAGTGGTACCCAGAGCCTGGACAGACAAAGAACAGTTATAATAATCAATGGAACAAAGGCCCCCCCCACACATATACGAGCATAACACCTTACTACCCACGCCATTCAGTGGAGTAAAACAATGGCACCACCACATTACAGACATCCACCGCACGAAAACAACAAACCAACCTACATTTTCCTAGAGAGATTAAATGTTTTTCGAAAAAATACATAAATAAAAATCTTTTTATGTATTGTGGAAGCGAAATTTAATGCATGGAAAAATATACAACAAAACCACACACCAAAACGCATTGTACACGTTGTCTAGTGAATTTTGAAACCTGAACAACTCTGTTAAACCTTTCTGTCATCTGTATTTCATTTATATTCTCCGTAAATGTGTTTGTATTTAAGCTGTTTACAATGTATCATCACTGTACAAACATGATTTAATGTTTTAATATAACAGCGTGCGTGGGAACCAAAATAATGAATGGTCTGTTTTGCAATTATTATTTCATATTTTCCTGTGTGTGTTTAGCCAGGATGGTACGTCATATACCCACTCATCCACACACCCACCTGCCCACTCTTTCACCTACCCACCCACTAACCCTCACATCCACTTACATCCACACTCTCACAGTAAACATCCGTCTCAACCATCATTAGAAATACAATTCGTAATAATACCAATTAAGTTTCCTGGACCCAAATTCTAAGTGGTTTGCTTTTAGTGATTTTTCTCGTAACTCGAAATCGAAGAATAGATCTAACGAACTCAATTAAACACACACACACACACGTACGTTAGACCCTGGTATCTATAAACCCTGATATCTACAAACCCTGATATCTAAACAAATCAACAATTAAATACAATACATCTTTAATTTGTTATTTTGTTTAGCCTTTCTATTCGGCACATTATTTAACCTCATTTTTAAGTCAAGTCTCCAATCAAAACAAAGGCTCCGGTAAACGATGCTTAATGAACCGTTTTATCGAAGCTCTCAAACACCCCCCCTCCCCTCTCCCCTCCCTCCCCCCCCCAAGCTAATACTTATATTTTAACACGAACTTCAAATGTGGACGAGTTAAAATAGGTAATTAAGCCATGCCGGATGTACTAATTAAGGTTTGGTTTTGTGTTAAGCGACCATATCTGCCTCTCTCTCTCTCTCTCTGCATCTAGCACGAGAGAGAGAGAGAGAGAGACTAGTTTCACACCCTTCCTGAGTTATGTACACGTATTGAACGAGTCTATTTTTTCGAACAGTAAAAATAAATCGTACTATGGCGCTGAAGTGTCGAGTTTTATAGAGAAAATATTACTATATTTCATTCGTTTATGCATTTATTAATTATTATTATTCCTTCACATAACACTCGACCAATTTATATATCAAACCCATAAATAAGGTTTGTTTGTTTCAGTTGTGTTGACATTCTGAATGTTTCAATGGAGACATACGATCACATTTTTCTAGTTTTTTTATAAATGAAATAAGTATATATTTTCCTCCCGCTTTAAATTCCCGCGCATTTTGTCTGTCACGTCAACAAATATTTTTTTTCCTCTTATCTGTGACATGGAGGAAAACAGGTATTAATTTATTTTAATATTTTTTTAATTATTTTCACATATCGAATATTTCTACGTACGTTTATTATCGAATGAATGTAATATCAACTAGGCAAGGCAAGGTAAGGTAAGGTAAAATATTACATGTTTTCAATGGTGTTTCCTTCCTTGGTGAGCTGAGATTGGTCTTAGCACCAATCATCCACCATTCCCACCCTCCCCCGCCAGCATTACGTCTACCATTCACTAACATCTTCACTACAGGGACGCCACCAGATAATGTTATTCACCTGTGAGATATCCCCATACACAAGAGGGCAAATACCTGTACAATACTACCTGTTTTACCTGTCTGCTCCCATCCATGCAGGTAATATGACCGATCCAAAGAAACTGATAACAATACTATACCAGGAAATGTACTCACGGTGATACAGACGAGTGTGGGGGTGCTACGACCATCACTCTCGACACACCTGACCCGTACCTGCTGGAAGGAGAAGACGACTAATTAACACAGGAAAATAACGCAAATAATAATAATAATAATAATAATAATAATAATAATAAGTCACGGCACCTACGGTAAAATATTGCTGACGAGGGCTTAAGCTGCACTTCAGTCAGTCGCCACGCTCACTACTGCTCTACGTCACACCCCCACAGTGAAGAAAGAGGTTAGGTTAGGTTCGTGGGACTCTGACAGCACGGAGGATTAAGACGACTTATCCCCACCACGAGGAGGCCTGGGACTTGGGAGGAAAGGTGAGAGGTAAATGAGGACACAGGTAGGAGGAGAGAAGGAGGGGGGGTGTGTGAAATGAGGAAAGGAGAGGGGGTGGGGGGTTAAAGGTAAGAGAAGGGAGGGGGTGAGAGAACGGGAGAGAGGAAGAGGGGGGGGGTAGAGAACGGAGAGAGAGAGGAAGAGGGGAGGGGGGTAGAGAACGGAGAGAGAGAGGAAGAGGGGAGGGGGGTAGAGAACGGAGAGAGAGAGGAAGAGGGGAAGAAAGTTGGTAAGAGATAATGGGAAGGGAAGAAGGAAGAAAGGATGGGAAGGAAGTCAGTACATCCTAGGTCGACTGTCTTCCTTTCTCACACCCCCCTACCCTCACACACCCCCCCTACCCCCCCTTCTCAATCCCTCACCCCCCCATCACACACCCCCCTTCTCAATCCCTCACCACCCACCCCCCCACACCCCCCTACCCCCCTTCTCAATCCCCCACTCACCTCCCACCCCCCCATCACACACCCCCCTTCTCAATCCCTCACTCACCACCCCCCTCACACACCCCCCTACCCCCCTTCTCAATCCCCCACTCACCTCACCCCCCTCCCACCCCCCATCACACACCCCCCTTCTCAATCCCTCACCACCCCACCCCTCCCACACCCCCCTACCCCCCTTCTCAATCCCCCACTCACCTCACCCCCCTCCCACCCCCCCATCACACACCCCCTTCTCAATCCCTCACTCACCACCCCCCCCTCACACCCCCCTACCCCCCTTCTTAATCCCTCACCACCCACCCCCCTCACACACCCCATCAACTCCGTATATTCCATCACATTTATAAGTAACTGAGCAACACACTTTACCCCAGCAATAAACAGACCAAAATATTAATCTACAAGCAACTTCTATATCAGGCATAGTGTAGCTTAAGCCCTCAATTCCTCGTAAAAAACAAAATAATAATGTACTTTCGTGATGTTGTATTTCTTGTATAAATGTCAGAATGGGAAAATATTATAAGAAAATTTTTATATGAAAACAAAGGTAAAATTAATGAGGTTTTAGGTGATTTAAAATATTAGTATCGATATAAGTGTTTTGGATATAAAATGTTGACCTTTGACCTCCAGTGGTGACCTTGAGGCAATCATGATATAATTATACTTTTGTAATTAAAATATGCACAGAGAGAGAGAGAGAGAGAGAGAGAGAGAGAGAGAGAGAGAGAGAGAGAGAGAGAGAGAGATTTAAATAATACTAATAAACAAAGACTGATACACTATAAAATAAATAATATATAAAATACAAAAATAAGTGGATAAAGAGGAAGAAGACGAGAACAAGAGGTGAAAGGAATAGTAAATGAGGTACACGGGCTGTCATTACCCTTACTAAACTCTCCTCTTCCACCTTCTCTTCCACCTCCTCTTCCACCTCCCCCTTTATCAAGCCTCATCACCACCTCTTCCATCTCCCCCCCTCCTCCTCCTCCTCCTCCCCACTCTCCACTGGACTAAATCTTCATGAAATAATAATAATAATAATAAACCATGGAATTTAAATAAAAATCTCAATATAAAATAGAAAAATAAAATCCCTCCTTCCTCCCCAGAAAATGAATGAAAGAAGGAAAGAAAAAGAAAGACGGGGAGAGAAAGGCCAAAGAAAAAGAACTTGTTTTTGGAAGAATAAACAGAGAAGTGTTTTGGGGGGCAACAGAAAGACGAAGGAAGAAATAGAAAATATGAAAATAGTATAAAGAAAAGAAGAACAAATTAAAATACAGTTAATGAACAAAAAAGTATAAAGAATGAATAAAAATGTATATGAAAACGAAAGGAGAAAAAAATGAGACAAGAAGAAGGATGATAAAAGAGGGAATGATAACAGGAGACCGATATACAAAGACAGACCATTAAAACAACACAACACACTGTCAAGAGTTAAACTGGAAGGTTCTGGAAACACCGCGAGGAAGATAAAACCTACCTGGAACTAAACCTATTAAACCCTGTAATACTCTGGAAGATTCGAGAAACATTGCAGCGAGATTAAGAGATGTCGGGTACTACGCTTCTAGACTCCTGGACGTTTCTAAATGACTGGAAACATTTCAGGGGGCAAGAGATACCTGGAACTAAGGCAGTAAGGCTCTGGAAGTTTCTGGAAGACTCTGGAAACATTCCAGGGAGGTAGAGAGGCCTGGAACTAAAAGAGAGAAAGACGCTGGTGAGCCACTAAAGAGGATAGCTTGTGGGAGCTGCCATGAAAATATCAATAAGGCTGAGTCCGGCTTACTCACCTCAGCGTAAAAAGAGTTGTGCTGCAGCAGCCGACTCAGCCCGGCTGACGACAGCCGAGAGTAATTATCGAAGGTCAGGAAGCAAAGACGACCTACCGTAACAGATTCACGACCCCTAACGACCCAAGACGCTGGATCAGGGCGGCAGCGTCACGCACACCCCAAGAGTTACTTAACACTAATTGGATTCCTACAAGTTATAAAGGTTTGTTCCTCAGGTAGCATGGACCAGAGACTATGGTCACCACTAGGCCATCTCATGGTCCGACCTCAGCCGCCCATGAAACACTGCCGGAAAAATCTATCGAGGAGGAGGTGCTCCAGCTAAGCAGACAGCAGCAGACAGCCAGGATGTAAACAAGACGTAGTTAAGCAGAAACAGACAATAAGCAGAACACAGAGAGGCAGACTATGATATTACATAGGCAGACAATTGACATACACAAGCAGACACTTGACATACAAAAGCAGACAACGGCAGACAGATAATTCCTGTTAAAATAAAGAAATCTAAAAAAAATCCAGTAAACAAATAATTAGCAAATCCGTGAAATAAAAAAAATGGTTAACTTCCGGTAAAATAACGAGATAATTAAAAATCAGTCAAAAGCGAAAATTCCCGGTAAAATAGATACTTGTATTACCGGTACATGTAGTATGCTGTATTTATATTAAGAGTATTCAAAATTCCCGGTAAAATAACAATGTGTAGCAAACTTTCATTAAACTCGGGTAGTGTTGAGGAAATCCCCACTAAACCTATAGATAATGAAGAAAGGAAGGAAGGGGTGAAAAGAAAGAGGAGGAGGATAAGGGAAGAAGAAGGAAGAAGATGATAAGAAGAAAGGAAGGGGAAGAATGGAAAAAAAAGAAGGAAGAAGAAAGAAGCGGAGGGAAAGGGAAGAAAAGGTACAAAAGGGGAAGAAAGAATGAAGAAGAAAATAAGGGGAGGGAAGGGAAGAAAGGAGAAGGAAGGAGGAGAAAAAGAGAAGAGAAGAAAGTGGAGAAAGAGAAGAAAGAAAGAAGAAATGAGGAGAAAAAGAAGAAAGGAGGAGGAGAAAGGGTGAATAAATGCAAATAGGAAGACTGTGGTAAAAGACTGTGGTAACAAGTAGTGGGGTTAAAAAAGGTTTTAATCCTTAAGACAGTGGTTAAAAAGACTAGCGGATAAAGACTCCAGCAGAGAACGAGGGAACTGGCGGGAGTCTTACTAAGCGACACGCACACACACACGCTTAAGAGGAACTATATAGCACCGTAGAGACTGTCTCTTCCTCGCGATGGTGGTGTAAAGGAGATAGGAGACCCCCCCCCCCCCCTCTCCCTCTCCTCCACGGGCGAAGAAAGAAAGAAACACTCATATCACAATACTGAATACGTAAATCTCGCCTCAACTTAGTTTCAATTCTCATACACTTCATCAACCATTATTTTTGCCCCTACAGCATCTGTCAAGCCTTTAAGCCCACACCACTTAAGAAAATAACACAAAACGGCTGCAGTAGTGGATAAGGTGCATTACTAGAGCTCACATAATGAACACGTAGTAAAGAAGGGTGGTATTAACTTTGTTTTATGATGTGATGTAGACGAATTATGTGAAGATTAGACATCCCATTTAATTTCTCGTGGTGATTAGACCTACTAAGGCCAATTTAAACTAACGTCAAGCTAATCTAACCTACAGCTAAGCTAAACTAACCTAACGCCAGCCTAACCTAACCTTACCTAACGTCAACCTAACTAAACCAAACCAAATTAACCTACCGCTAACCTAACCTAATCTTGCCTAACGTCAACCAACCCAACCTAACTTAACCCCCTTACGTAGCCGGGATGCTTAATATTCAGGTAATCCAAACCAACCACTAACAACCACTTCTACTACACACTGTATATAGTACAGTATACGCATAAAGTATACATAAGACTTATCTCCTAATGCTAGAGAAAGAAAATCGTTCCCCCACGCAGGAGTAACTAAAGCAAAAACATAAAAAGTTATGGAAAAGCTACATTTATCTGCCGGGGAACACCATATATTTATATCTCTGTACAACCAGGGTGAGTAGACCACTAAAGTCTTTGTGGTGGGGGGAGAGGGAGGGAGGTGAGTGGGACAGAAAAGAGGTGGGAGGGAGGTGAGTGGGACAGAAAAGAGGTGGGAAGGAGAAAGAGCGGGGGTTGAAAGAGAGGAGGGTGGAAGAGAAAAGGGGGGTGAGAAAGGGATAAAGGAGAGAGAGAGAGAGAGAGAGAGAGAGAGAGAGAGAGAGAGAGAGAGAGAGAGAGAGAGAGGTCATGCATGAACGTAACTCAGGAACCAGGCAGCAAAGTTTAAACGGATGGCTTTGTTGGCTCTCATCGTGCCTATAGCCTCATTGCTTATCCAAAAGAATAACAACAACTTAAAACAACAATAACAACAACTTAAAACAAAAATAAGTTAAAACAATAATAACAAAACAAAAATAAGTTTAAACAATAATAACATAAAACAATAACATGAACAGTTAATAAAAGAAGAGCTTAACTACTACTACTACTACTATTAAAACAACAACAGAAACTAAAACAACAACTATTATTGCTATATATACTACAAGTAAAACAACAACAACTACCACCACCACCAAGCAACACCAACAACCAAAAACAGCAAAACAAAAACACAATAATGACAAACACAAGACAATTACGCCACCAATCTAAACCACAACAAAAAAAGGGTACACCAGTTTAGATTACAAAGACACAAACGGTATATCATCACCCAGACCTACAGCCCTTGTAGGTTTCAACATAAAAAAAATCCCGGTATATTTTCCCCACTCATATTTCTTTTCCCTTATTCCCTTTTGATAACATTTATTTCAGTTCACGTTTAGCACAAATGGAAAAATTCTGTTATTTTACCGGAATAGCTGGGTATCTCCCCCCACCCAACCATGTCTTTGTTAACGTATAAAATTTACATATGTAATATAAAGTTCTTGGGATTTTTTCATCAATGGATAGGGATTTTTTCTTATTTGGTGTAGCTGTCTATTTATTACAATAAATTTTGCCTTACCTAAATTCTGGAGATTTTTACGTCAAATGCTATGAATTTTTTCTCGCCTGGTCTCTGAATAAACTGCTCAAAAACGAAAAAAATCTATCTCAGGGTAATTTATATCTCCGAATAAACTAACTTAAATTTACTGATTAATTAAAACAAATGAATTCTATAATAAAAAGTAAATTGTTTAAATCTAGGGACAACGAAAATAAAGTGAATCAGTGTACTGTATTATCATATCCCGTGCATAAATAATAAAACAATGACCAACTGCAACATCGTATCAACAAAATTAGTAAAAAAACAAAACAATGAACGTTAAATATTACAGTTATATCAAATTATACAAAAAAAATAATAATAGTGAGTTATTGAATGGAACGGAAGCTTTTTAAATCCAGGTTATAGTTAGCAATTAATGTTATGAAGGGCTGCCGGGGACGACTGACCCTGTATATTATTATAACCTAACCTCACCTCACCTCCTATCCTTCTCGCATCCGACCTGAGGAATCGAACAAGCGACAGCATTGGTGAAAGGCATAAGGCGCCAACACTAATACCAACATTACCAGCAGACCCTCAGGTGGACAATAATTCAACTAAGCTTCCCCACTAAGCTTTGTGTCTGTCTGGTAAACTTTCTCTTAAATGCCCCCAGCCCCCCCCCCCCCCTTCACAAAAAGGACATGTTGAGTAATACCCCCCCCTTCGAGGACAGGCTCTAAAGGGAGGGGGATAAGATGTTGTATTAAAGGGGAAGGGGGAGAGAAAGGGAGATTATCGTACGCCCGCCAGTGATGATAGCCCCACTTGCACGCTGCCAGCTGACCCGTCCCAAACTGTCGTATATTATTTAGATGAGACGGGGATCTATGTTCATACTGACAAATAAATAGAAGTTTAGATAAATAGACGTTTAGATAATTAGATGCACTGATAAATAGACGTAAATAATAATTAAAATAAACGAATTGGTATATGAATAAATAAATAAATAAAAACAAAAATAAATGAAGTAAATCTGAATTACGAAAACAAGTGGCAAACATTTCTATTAATATCATGTACTGTAAGTGGGCAACTCAGTCCTGGGCAGTAAGTTTACCTGGGCATTCCCCTTAGCAGATTAATATGTAGAGTCTCTCTCTCTCTACGTCGGAAGACAAACCAAAAATGGTCTTCCGGTACAAGAGTAGGGCAGCTCATAAACGCCCCCCCCCCCCTCTGAGTGGCCATATAACCGAGGTATAGGGGAATGGGGGGAGAGTCAGGAGTGTGTTTTGAAGTTTTAGTGGTTGAGAGGGAAATAAGACGAAGGAGGTGCTGAAGAAGGAAGATCCTTTCAAGTCTTTCCCCTTCTGCTGGTCCTCGAAAGTTGACCATAAATCTCTCTCTCTCTCTCTCTCTCTCTCTCTCCCACCACAACTCAATCAAAAATAAAATGAAGACAGGGGGAAACAAAGAAGAAACAAGAAAAATACGAAGACTTGAAGGAGAATAAGAGAAATACCAGAGAAATGAAGAGACGGAGGAGGAAGAACTGACGGAAGAGGAAGAGAAAGAAAGAATGAGGGAATTAAGAGGATTGGGAAAGGGGAGAGGAAAATAGACTTGCAAATAGGAAGAGTATGGAAAGAATGAGAGAGAGAGAGAGAGAGAGAGAGAGAGAGAGAGAGAGAGAGAGAGAGAGAGAGAGAGAGAGAGAGTAGTGTCGTGTTATGGTGTGGCTGTGTTATGTTGTACACGCCTGAGGCTACGAGGAAGGAAGGAAGAGGGGAGAGGGAGGGAGGGGAGGAAGGAAGGAAGGAAGAGGGGAGAGGACGGAAGGAAGGAAGGAAGAGGGGAGAGGACGGAAGGAAGGAAGGAAGAGGGGAGAGGACGGAAGGAAGAATATTTGCAAAAAGTTTAACACGGGTGTGACAGCGAGGTGCGAGACCAAGCCAACATATTCATGGTGTGTGTGTGTGTAAATGTGTATATATGTGTGTATGTGTGTGTGTAAATGTGTGTATATGTGTGTGTGTGTGTAATAATAATAATAATAATAATAATAATTAACGGTTTATTGAAAGAGCTTGGCAGCCAGAAGGCTGAAAATATACAGTTACATATTTGGGGAATGGGTTACGAATTACAAATAATATACAAGTAACATAAGTGACACAAATAAGACATATAATAACTAGATGTGGAAAAGCTCAAACTACAGTGTGTGTGTGTGTGTGTGTGTAAATGTGTGTATATGTGTGTGTAAATGTGTGTGTGTGTAAATGTGTGTGTATATATGTGTGTGTGTGTGTGTGTGAGTGTGTGTGTAAATGCGTGTATATGTGTGTGTGTGTGTGTGTAAAATAAAAGTTTTATTTTTTACATTACTAAACCCAGAAAATTACGAGACGTTTTATTTACACACAAACACGGTATTTTCATCAACTACAAACAAAAAACGGTAAAAAAAATCGTTTGACTTTCCTGAATAATAAAACTACCTTGTATGAGACACGCATACATACAGACATGTACGCATATAGACCAGTACACATATATAGACACAAGACATACGTACACACATACACATGCAAAAATTCACACGTATATACACACACACAGAAACACCCCCCCCAGGAGAGGAGTATGTAGCCTGGTGGACCCTAGTAGTGAAGGTATAAACAAAGTCAGGTAAAACAAGTAGAAATATTCTCCCAGACTTTACCTGGCGGAAAAGTTAACGTCTGGCTATTGTTCGCCTACGCCGCCGCTCAGGTAAACACGACCTACTTTAATCTCTTTTTTTTTTCGGGAGTTAAATTTAAAACAGCTTTATTCCGAGACAACAGTAGATTATTGTTGGTTTATTGGTTTAAATTAAGATTAACCCCCTGGTTCATTTTACCTGAAGATTGCTAAATTAATTAAACTTAAATCTTATCAAACCAATTCTAACTAAACCAAACCTAACCTAAACTAATCTAACATAACCTAACCTAAACCTAACTTGACCTCTCTCTCTCTCTCTCTCTCTCCTACACCACAGGGAGTAACCAATATACCCGTTCTTATATAGGAGTTTACGAGCATGTGGATCCAAGGTTTTGAGACGGATTTAATACTCACGAACGCCATGTGTGTAAGGGAGACGAGAATCCAAGAAGCGTAAACAGAGACAGGGATAAGACGGATTGGAAGAGGAAGAGATGGAGGAGAGGAGGAAGGAGAAAAAAGAGGAGAAAAAGGAAGGAGGAAAAAATGGAGGAGGAGAAAAAAGAAGGAGAAAAAAGGAAGGAGAAGGAGAAAAAAGGAAGGAGAAGGAGAAAAAAGGAAGAAGGAGGAATATGAGAAGGAAGAGAAGGATAAGGAGAAGTGAAAGAAGAATCAAGATCATGGTTATGTAGAAAGAGGAAGAAAGACGAAAGAGGTGATTAGAGGAAGAGAGAGATAGAAATAAGAACAACAAACAATAAATAACGTATGAGGAAACTAAGTGACTTGATAATTTCAGATATGATTTACAACCTTTCAAATTATCCGAAAAACAATATATCTCACCTTAAAAAAAATAATGATAGAAGATAATTTGCTAAGCGATCTATCTCTCAAAGTCTCAAAAAAAAAGGTAATTTATCCCAGTCTCTCTCCCCCCCCCCCCCCCCAAAAAAAAATATATTGCCATGAAGTTAAGATGAGATAATTTGCCGTAATCTCTCTCTAAGTCTCACGGAAGTTAACAATTTATTTCAGTCTCAAAAACAACTGTTGGGAGAAATTGTTGAAAGGTCGGATCTCCAGGGTGAGGAAACTGGTAGAAGACGTCTCGCTGAACTAAATAGCACAGTTAAATTAAATAACAGCTAAATTAAATAACACAGCTAAATTACATAACACCGCTAAACTAAACAGCTAAATTAAATAAGACCGTTAGATTAAATAAGAGAGGTCAAAGGTGAACCTGTGACCCGAAGTAAGACCAACACGCCAGGTCATTGTGGTCACTGAGGCGCCATTAATCTCCGCCGGGGAGGACTTAACTGATCTTATTGTATTGGCTGCCAGGGAGAGGGGGGAGGGGAGGGAAGGGGAGGGAAGGGAGAGGGGGAGGGAAGGGAGAGGGGAGGGAAGGGAAGGGAGAGGGGAGGGGAGGGAAGGGAAGGGAGAGGGAAGGGAAGGGAGAGGGAAGGGAGAGGGGGAGGGAAGGGAGAGGGGGAGGGAAGGGAGAGGGGGAGGGAAGGGAGAGGGGGAGGGGGAGGGAAGGGAGAGGAGGTGGGTGTTGGGAGGGAGGTGGTGGTGGAATGGAGTGGAGGGAGAAGGGGAAGGTGAGGAGAAAGAGGTGTAGGGGGAAGAGGAGGAGGAAGAGGGGAGGTGAAGAGGAAGGGAAGAGAGAGGAGGACGAATGAATAGAGGAACAAGAAGAAACATAGGAGAAGGAAGAGAATAAAGAAGAAACAGGAAGAATCACAATTTTCTTCACCGTCGAATCTAATCATCCTCTCAATTACAATCAATCACGGACTCCAATCACGACCAATTAAACACGTGACCTTGTTACCTGAGCTTAACTTATTTATACCAGTCTGTCTGTCTCTGTTAATCTCTGTCTATTAATGTCTACTGCATCTACCCACAGGCGAGTCTGTCAGTCAGCATCTGTCTTGTCTATTTTGTCTTTCTCTCTGTGTTTGTCTGTCTGTCTGTATCTGTCTACCTGTCTGCATTTGTTGGCCTCTGTGTGTGTGTGTCTTCCCCTCCATAACATACAGGTATTTTTAGTGGGCCTGAGCCACTATGTTAAAAGCTTTCCTCTTTTATTCTGAAAACGTGAACATGTAAAAAAATTTTAAAACGTTACGATGCTAGTGGTAGGGAGAGTGGTGGTGGTGGTAGTAGGGGGGTGGTGGTAGTAGGGGGGTGGTGGTGGTAGGGGGGTGGTGGTGGTAGGGGGGTGGTGGTGGTAGGGGGGTGGTGGTGGTAGGGGTGGGGTGGTAGGGGGTGGTGGTGGTGGTGGTAGGGGGGGTGGTGGTGGTGGTAGGGGGGGTGGTGGTGGTGGTAGGGGGGTGGTGGTGGGTGGTAGAGGGGGTGGTGGTGGTGGTAGAGGGGGGTGGTGGTGGTGGTGGTAGGGGGGGTGGTGGTGGTGGTAGAGGGGGGTGGTGGTGGTGGTAGAGGGGGGGTGGTGGTGGTGGTAGAGGGGGGGTGGTGGTGGTGGTAGAGGGGGGTGGTGGTGGTGGTAGGGGGGGGTGGTGGTGGTAGGGGGGGGTGGTGGTGGTAGGGGGGGGGTGGTGGTGGTAGGGGGGGTGGTGGTGGTGGTAGGGGGGGTGGTGGTAGGGGGGGTGGTGGTGGTGGTGGTGGTAGGGGGGGTGGTGGTAGGGGGGTGGTGGTGGTGGTAGGGGGGGTGGTGGTAGGGGGGGTGGTGGTAGGGGGGTGGTGGTGGTGGTAGGGGGGTGGTGGTGGTAGGGGGGTGGTAATGTTGTAAGGATTCTCTCTCTCTCCCCGCTCTCTACCCCCTCTCCCTCCTCCCTCCCTCTCCAAATAACTCCTTCACTTGAGCGACACCTCCAATATGTCACCTGAATTCCCTTAAGCAGTTGTTTGTCGCTTTACGAGACAACGTCGTTCACGAAAGCGGGGTTTAATTCTGCCACCCCGGGCGAACTAACGCCAGGGTATTTTGAAGTGTAAGGAGAGAGGAAGAATAGGGAAGAGAGAGGGAAGAGAGAGGAGGAGGGAGAAGGAAGAGGTATATGGAGGGGGAGAGAGAGAAAGAGGAATAGGCGGATGGAAGGGGAGGGGGGGAGGAGGAGGAAGAGGCAGAAAAAGGAAGACAATTTTTTTTCAGATCACACACACACACCCCCCCACACACCCACAGGGCAACTGAGTGTCATGAGGTCACGACCCCTTAACACCCTTGACAACAATAAACCAAGATGGAGGAAAAAGTAGGAAGATAAAAACAGGAGGCCACTTGAGGAGAGCCCTTAAGGGTCTCACCTGTGGGGGGGGGGGGGGGGGGTCACGAGACGACAAAACTAAATAGATTTAACGCACGACTTCCAAGGTTGACCAAAGTAATTAATTTTTTTCTTTTTTTAAATCTTTCAGTCTAAAGTGAGTTATATTTTGCGTCAGGCTGCCTTCGATGGACTCGTAAATTGTCCAAAGTAGTTATAGTTTGTGTATTGGGTCTAGCAAAGATGGATGGAACTCTACTTTTGGTTTTAATTTCAGTCAAAAATATACTGTATATTACATTTGTTGGAGGTTTTTAAGGACAGAGAAATTGTTTTTATCCCTCCTTCACCCTCCAGCACCCTCCTCCATTCCTAATCCTCCCCCTCCAACACTTACTTCCTGCTTCACCCCCAACTCCCTCCAACATTCTTCTTCCTCTTCCACCTCCAGCACTACCTCCAACAACTTTCTCCCTCCTCCAGCTCCAACATCCTCCTTCACCTCCAACATCCTCCTTTACCTCCAACACCCTTCTTCCTTCACCTCCAACACCCTTCTTCCTTCCCCCCCATCATCCTCCGTCCCTCCCTCCAACACTCCCTCACCCTCGTCTCGCTTATAACAATAACTCACACAGGATCAACCGATGTACAATAACACAAACATGATGTATTGAGGTAATTTTTAAAAACCGACGGGTCTTCTCCAGCCTCGACTGATCTTCTCCAACCCCGACGGATCTACGACCATAAAGTTTTGTTGAAGTTAATCTAATCCTTCTTCCAATACCTGGGAAAGAGGATTCACTCTCTTATTCTGTTTATCCGAGTTGTGTGTCTTGATAGTTTGGCCCATTTATACTTTTGCTTGTGTGAGAGAGAGAGAGAGAGAGAGAGAGAGAGAGAGAGAGAGAGAGAGAGAGAGAGACATTCATCCTGTACCTACTGTTTTGTTATCGTCGTGTAATTAAAGAGTCATCAGCCCATCTAATCACGGATAATGTGAAGATTAACCACCCTGATAACCTACCCAGACATAACGTACCATACCTTAACCTAACATGGTCTATCTTACCCTATCCTAACCAGACCAAACATATCCTCTCTTAACCTAACAGTCTAGCGTATCCTATCTTATCCTAACCTAACTCAACCTAACCTACCTCCCAAAATAATTAGGGTGCCTAATCTGCAGGTGATCCCTAATTGCCATTGAATAACCATTAACTAATTCATTACGTGACGCCTAGTATTTACTGTCGTGAATAACGTAATTGTTTTAATCTTCTCACCTGACAACGTTAATTAGTTTTCAGGTAATTCATCATGTGAGGTATTTAGCTCAGTCCCTCGCTTAAGTGCTACAGGTTCCCCCTCTTCTCTCACTTAAGGCTAACAAACAACGTAGTCTCCCCACCCGACGTCACCAAACAACGTAGTCTCCCCACCCGACGTCACCAAACAGCGTAGTCTCCCCACCCGAAGTCACCAAACAGCGTAGTCTCCCCACCCGAAGTCACCAAACAGCGTAGTCTCCCCTCCCGACGTCAACAAACAGCGTAGTCTCCCCACCCGACGTCAACAAACAACGTAGTCTGCCCACCCGACGTCAACAAACAACGTAGTCTCCCCTCCTGACGTCACCATACAGCGTAGTCTCCCCACCCGACGTCAACAAACAACGTAGTCTGCCCACCCGACGTCAACAAACAACGTAGTCTCCCCACCCGACGTCACCAAACAGCGTAGTCTCCCCACCCGACGTCACCAAACAACGTAGTCTCCCCACCCGACGTCACCATACAGCGTAGTCTCCCCACCCGACGTCAACAAACAACGTAGTCTCCCCTCCTGACGTCAACAATTACAATAGTCTCCACTGACGTCATCATTAAAACTAAACTTCTACTGCAATCATGAACGTTGAATAAATTACTAATAAACATTCCTTCTTATAATAAACAATTTCCCATTTAATAAAAGTATTTAAAGAAAGAATAACAACATGTTTACTCGGTGGTGCAGCGAGAGCGTTGGAGAGGTTATTAAAAGCTATTATTACCACATGTTAAATCCCTCCCCCTCTCCCATTACGGTGTGTACACAGGCAGGAGGAACAACATGTTTACGTCATAGAGAACTGGCGGTGTGAGCCCTAGAGTCGCTCTGAAAAACATATCCAATTCCCTGACCTGTGTGAAGAGAGATATTGGTCCCCCTTTAAAATTATCTTCACAGAAAACGTAAAATATGACAAGATATACGTAATTGAAATAACTTGAATATTTGACAATTTATTTCCAATCTTTTATATGTAAATAAGAAGGTAATGTTCCTCCTAAATACATTAAATTTACATAATATTATATTAGCATTATACGAAAGTTTTAAAATAGTTTATTCTGTTATTAGCATTTCTCATTTTCTCTGATAGAATACGGAGGTAAATTCACTCGTATAGTAAACGCTGCAAAGACTCACCAACTGTAAACAAGGATTTCACGTTCTCTTTAACACTGTGTAAACATAGACTAATACTACACATGTTTCAGTACAACTTCATCACCATAAAACAAGTTCCATCACCTTAAACCTTAACCCATCACCTTAAACCCTGACCCATCACCTTAAACCCTGACCCATCACCTTAAACCCTATCCCAGCACCTTAAACACTTAACCATTTTTTCCATATTAGATTTTGAAAACCTGGAGAAACCAAATCATTCATATAGTTTTAAGTTGGTCGCACACTCAACGCATAGCAGAGTCAACGCACCGCACACTCAACGCACCTTAAATTTTCACCCCTGACTGGCGATATAAGAACACGCCTTCAGTGGTTCATTAAAGATATAACACACAAGAGACGAGGTAAAATTGCGTCACTATTACATCAAGACTAGACTGTAGCTTGTAGGAATCTCTTATGAGCAGTGGGAGATGAGAACACCGAGGCTGGTACATCATTCAAACCTCTTAATGTACCAATGATTCGTGTTCTGTTACCTTTTCTGGGGTATAATGGAAGGTCTTGTTGGGTTTCATTTGTTTTTTATTGGGAGGTTTGTGTAATGATGTATAGAGGGAAGGGAAGGGGGGGGGGGGGGGTTAGTGTATGGTTTTTGCGGGGGTGAGGGGTGGGAACGGGGTGGGGGTGCTGGTATCCACGTCTCTTTCATCATCCCCACATTGCCGGGTCCTAAATGGCGTCCCTAATTCTTAAACTTGTAGTAACGTTCCAAATTTATTTTGTTTTTTCTAGGTAATTATGCAACATTTTCTGCAGCGTCAACTCCCTGGGTGTATGCATGTATGCCATGGCGATCCACCGTGCCCCTCACAGATTGTCAGGAGAAACTTATGACCAAGTTACAAATGATGGCGAGAGGAAGTTCGTTCTTGTCCCTCTCCCGATAGGTGACACAGGAGGACAGAGAGTCGTTCCACTGATCAGGTTTATTTACACCTCACTGGGCATCAAAGACGACTTGTGGCCGGATAGATTTTTATGAAGAAGTCCAATAGTCGTATAACATCACCGGGCTGACGCTCAAAACTCGGTAAGATTCTCAGGGTGGTCCGGGTTTACCTTTTACTGATGGTCGCCAGGATATGACTGGGTATATTTAATTATTTTCACCTCACAAATTTTTATTGAATAACATTAACGTCATCAACACTGAAAGATCTGACTGACCTCTTGATCTTAACTGTTGTTCCTGCATCATAATTATAGGTCAGAGGTCAGGTATCATTATTGTAAACAAGACCACCCAAAAGCTAAAAATAAATACTCGTCTGTTTACACCTGAGTTAAACAATACTGATGAGGAATCTTTGACACGAGACCTCAATAAACGATGACACACAACCTTGTACACTGACGAGATATTCTGACAAACAACAATCGGAAAACTAAGTAAGAGAGACGTTTGACATCAGCCCCACAACGTCATCCATCTTTAAGGATTTTGATAAACCCCGAAAACCCGAACCCTCTGATGCAAACCCGCGAACAGAATTCTCCCGGGAAAGCAAATATTTCACCTATGAACCACCCACCACGAACCCCACCCGCCACGAACCCCACCCGCCACGAACCTGACAAATCCTCTGCGACACGTCCCCTCAACCACCTGACGCAGTGGGCAGCTCCTCGTCGTGACCTGACTGCTCAAGTGGTTGGGTTTTGTGGGACTACTTAGCTAAGTGGTGGCCAAGTGAGCCCCCTTACTGTGACCCAGGGCGAGTTAAGATGGTGGTGGAGGGGGGGGGGGGTGATAAGGGGTGGTGGTAGGGGGGGTGATAAGGGGTGGTGGAAGGTGGGTGGGTGGTGGTAGGGGGTGATAAAGGGTGGTGGTAGGGGGGTGGGTGGTGGTAGGGGGTGATAAAGGGTGGTGGGAGGGGGGTGATAAAGGGTGGTGGTAGGGGGGTGGGTGGTGGTAGGGGTGATAAAGGGTGGTGGTAGGGGGGTGATAAGAGGTGGTGGTAGTACGTTCTCATAATCCGGTACAGAATGATTTAACGAGGGAAAAGTTAAGGTACAGGAAAATTTATCACACACACCTCTCTCTCTCTCTCTCCCTCTCTCTCATCTCACACACATACAATCAACCTCACAACTTCGCCCCCTTCCCTCTCACTTTCCCTCTCCATTTCTCCCCTCTCACGCACAATCATCCCTCTCTCTCAAGTCAACTCCACCAGCTCCTAAAACAGTGACGAGTGAGAGAGGAAGGAACTTAAGGACACTTGTCTCTTCCACCACTGTCCTCCAAGGAGTCGCTGTGAGAATCCTTTACTCTCTCTCTCTCTCTCTCTCTTGAAGTCTTTGATTTTACCGTAATGTGACGCAGCTGCCGACATCACGAACACCAATAACATGCAACGCCACTAATAATTCTGTCACCACCACTACCACCATCACCATTAACTTACAAGGAAAACTACCATCACCTACCAACATTACCAACTACAACCACCAACAAACATTACCAACCACCACCCCCAACACCTCTATCCCCCACCACTTAGACCATTACCACCACCGGAACACTCAGAGCTAATATCTCAACCTTCCCCTTCCTCTCCTCCCCCTCCTTTCCCTTCCTTCCCTCCCCCTCCTTTCCCATCCCTCCTCTTCCTCTCCCTTCTACCTTCACATCCTTCCTTGTCTCGTAATTCCTCCTTCCAAAAAATGAAGAAAAACACCAAAAGGAAAATCAAACGAGATATAGAAGCAGCAGAAGGGAATAACAGGGGGGAGAAGAAAGGAATAATGGAGAAGAAACAAAGGATTTAACGTAGAGGAAACAAAGAATGAAGAAGAGGAAGGGGGTTAGTTGTCATATGTTAGTTGTGATTGTAGTGGAGTGACATTATGGGAAAGGGGACTGAAAATAGGGTTGTTTGGTAGCTGACAATGTGGAGGGTTGGTTGGGGCTGACACTGGCACTACAGGAAAGGGTAATTGGGGATGGCACTATAAGAGGGATTGGTTAGGTACTGGTACTATAAGAGGTGGTGGTTGGCACTATGGAGGGTGGTTAGGGATGGCACTATGAGGGGGGGGGGTCGTAAAAGGTACTTGGTGGCACTTGAGTTTATGTCGTGCTGTGTTGGCCAAGTGTTGTCGTTTCTTGCTGTTTTTCCTCTCTCTCTCTCTCTCTCCTCAACTAAGAGATAAGGTATTGCTTTCAGTCCTTCCTGTCTGTTCCCCTTAAATAACTCAAACTGGTAGACGGACTTGCAGTAAAATTGGTAAGATCGATTTTTGTTTTATCAATATATTGCTAATTAACATTTTCATTATCAATACCCGCTTATCATCATCATCACTATCTTCTTCACTATCACCATCATCATCATCACTATCATCACTATCATCATCACTACCATAAGCGCCTTGTGTAATACCTGCTCTCAACACCCTACCACCACCACCACCTTCCTCCCTGACGACTCTTTTCTCTCCTGCAGAGCTAAGATGGATTTATGAGGCAGACCACTTAAGAGTTCCCTAAGGATCCTATACCACCCTCCTCCTCCTCCTTCAGGAATCCCTACAAGAGGTCCTGAAGGATATAGTAGACAGCCTTTGGTCATTGTGTCGGGGGTTCACTTTCAACCAGCCTCGTAAAAGTGAACTCTAGAGAAGTTAAAGTGTAGGGATGATGTGTACGTACATACATACATACATACATACATACATACATACCATGCACTCTCTCTCCTCAGACATTTTCACTCAATTTCAATCTGCCTGTCTGTCAGTCTCTTTGTTTGTTCGTTTTTTATTTGTTCTGCCTTAGGGGGGAAGGGGTAGGGAAGGGGGAGGGAAGGAGAAGGGGAGAGGGTCTCGTATTGCATTCGAGTCCGTTTCTTTGAGTTTGTAGTTGTGTATCTATCTATCTATCCATCTATCTATCTTTGCGTGTGTCTATCTATCTATCTCTATCAACCAATCTATCCATCCTCCCCCCAACACTACCACCACAGATGCAGTCCACTTACCACCACTCACCCACCATTATCACCACGAGAATAATGGCTACACCCCCACAGGATCATACCCATTACACCCTAATTCACCCATTATCTTGCCCCCCCCCCCCCCGCCCCTCCCTTAAAGAGGTAAACACCTATAATGTGTTCAGCAAAATGCTCTATAATTTTATCTTCATTAACGCCTGAAGATTATAGGTTAGGTTGGATTGGGTTTTTATGTTTCTTAAGGCAGTTCTATAATTCCCTCTCAACTAGGGGCTATAACTCAATGTATATATATAAATTATTATATACAGTCGAGTCTTCGTGCAATTTAGACAACATTGGAAACAGGTGACGTAAGCGAGGTAGTTAGATACGGTCCCACAACCAATCAGGACAGACATTCAGATACGATCCTACCACCAATCAGAACAGAGATACAGAGTTACGACTCTCTGAGAACCTATTATGTATTACACGCGGTAGCTGAAGCGAGCCAATCAGATGCATCACATGTTGAGTAATGGTATAACGTTGTATTAATGCTTTATAATGAATGACTTTGTATAACGTGAATAGAAATGTTCCTTCATAGGCAGTCGTTATTATCTTTCTTTCTACCTGTCTACACGTCTCTTTCTGTCTACCTCTGTCTTTGTGTCTGTCTATCTCTCTCTGTCTCTCTGTTTACTTAAAGTATCCTGTTGCTTAAGCTTCGCCTATAACACTGTTTACACTTTCGTAATTATTTGTTTTATTATCTTAACTGTTTATCAGAGTGTTTAATATCATCGTAGACTTGTACGCTGTTATTTACGGATTTCTTCTTTTTTTTTCAGTATAATAAAATTTTAAACAAATAATTATACTACATGGTGATATTTTATTTTGACTCAATCCAAACTGAGGCCAAACACTGCAATATCGATGGTTTAGGACACCATTAACCCCCGGCAGTTAGGGGGAAAAATTGTAGGAGTTACGGGGAAAAATGTAGCAGTTAGGGAAAAAATGTAGCCTCCGAACATATGTAAATCTTGTGTTGTAGGAAAAATGAATCGGTTATACACAATACTACACATCACTAGTTATAGGAAATTTCTAACTTACGAATCTTTGAGAAACTGTCGTAATTTAAGGAAGATATTTTCTCATCACTTAAGGCGAAATTTTAACGTATTATTAAGAATCTACTATCGTAGCGTCTTAACGTAATCAAAGAATAAAAAATATCTTACGAGCCATTAAGAAAATCGTAACTCAAGTGAATCATACGCTTTTCCATCAACAGTTTAGGAGAAAATTTTAACTTACTCATTTTTCAGAATACATTTTCATGTCTTATAGCTAAAGACGGCCTACGGGCAGGAGTGAAGGGCGACCCCGTGTACACCCTGACTAGCTGACCCCGTGTACAGCCTGACCGGTCGACCCCGTGTACACCCTGACCGGTCGACCCCGTGTACACCCTGACCGGTCGACCCCGTGTACACCCTGACTGGTCGACCCCGTGTACACCCTGACTGGTCGACCCCGTGTACACCCTGACTGGTCGACCCCGTGTACACCCTGACTGGTCGACCCCGTGTTGGGAAAAAAACGAAGAGAAAATTAAGGTTGTGTTCTTTCCTCTTTCTGACTCGTTCCCCTCTGGTCTAATTTCTTTATTCTTCTTGAGAGAGAGAGAAAACCTAGCCTAACAAAACACACACAAAGCCCTTTACATTCTTAACTCACAAATCTAAATAGTTATTTTCTTGTAACAGCAAAATACCCAATAACTACCTGAACCTACGCATTTAGATACATACCAGGTAGTGCTGTAGTATATCCAGGTATCAGGTACAGGAGTTTAGCTCAAGTTACTGCATATACACACAATGGTATTGGCTTTAGTAGTCATGTCAAAGTGGTTTTCATAAGCCCAACGGTCCCCCCCCCCCTCTCCCTCCTTTCCGCGGTATACACAAGGTGACACCATGGCCGACACTGAATTCAACTGCCTTCATCCCCCCCCCCCCCCCCCAACTGTAAAGTCAGGTACCCATTCGCAGCTGGGTGAACTAGGGATGTCTCGGTCGTGAACCAATCCATTTAAGGGCGGGAGACGAGAATTGAATCCCCTCGGCCGCCTGTGTGTGTGTGTGTGTTTCTCTGTCTGTCTGCTTGTACTTGTTTCTCTTTGTGTGTGTCTACTTCACTACCACCACCGTCATGGGAGACAGCCAAACTATTGTCCCCAGCAGGCCGCGTCACCCTCCCCGGGGACATAACGGATTAATGAAGTTAAGGCTACGTGGCGCTACCCACAGTTACATAAAAATAAAACTTGAGACTTTAACAAAACTAAACAGCTGACTACTGGCCATAGAATGGTTCAGTGTGGTTGATTCTTGTGTGTGAATCCCTCCCTCCCTCCTATCGACCAATTACTCTCACTGTCATTAACGATAAGGTTAACGAAGTGATCCATCGTGACTACCTAGTTACTGGCTCTGTCTCATCAACAACCTGTACGACTAAACTAAACCATCAACGTAATTTGTTTAGATTTTCGAAAACCATTTGATAAAGTCCCTCACCACAGATCACTTGAAGACACCAACACACGGTACAGACGGCAGCAAGAGGCTAACTGGACGTCACCAAAGGGTCAATATCCTAATATATAAAGACGTGTAACTCAGGAGAAAATATTAGGACTCTTTGAAGCTGTGATGACGTCAGATGGCATTGTGTATTAAACGTTGTCTGGAGGAGGTGAGTTGGTGGCTGCTGGTGTTGAGGGCGGCGGTGTGCACCACCTGGCAGCTGTAGGTCGTCTGCCGGGTTTACACAACGTTGCTCGGAGTCTTACATAAATTCCTGTTCCCATTATTTAAATAACACCGAAATAACTCGCACTGGCTTTAACGACAGTTTAATAGGCGAAATATTTTTCAGCTTTTGAAAAATACGACCATGATATTCGTATTAGCGCGACAACTTCGTCCGTAATGACCTGAGTGGTGAGTCTAAGGCAGCCATTTGTAATTAGCTGTACAGCAATGACGTCAAGAGTGTTGTGATCACCTGTGGTTCACCTTAACACCTCAAAGCGGTCAGACATCTTGACATGAACAATATTTTTTTATACCGTCGGGTTAACAAATATAATGTTAATCTGATAGCACTATACTGGGGCGGGAAACACTAACACCGCTGGTCCCGTAGGCCTCAACACCAGTCAAGGACACAGCACCTGCTTTTCTTTATACACAAGGAGGCTGTTTATCGCCTTCATTTCCTCACCTGTATCGAGTTAAACCATTCACAGCACTGTCTCTTATTCAGCCGCTCAGCTTCAGTACCGATAAATACAACGTCCTGAACTTAGTAAACTTGTCTATACTTCTTGCACGCCTCAACCACTACCTTGAGGACATTTCACAATAGAATATAACATTTACTTTCTTAGCTCATGCAGGCCACCTAATATTTTCTTCAGAATTTTCACTTTAAATAAAATACCAACCTGAATTTACTTCAAAACTACAAACATGTCGAGAGCCTCTTGCCTTTGGCGGGGAAGCCACAGAAATAATAATGGAAGGTCTTAATGTTAGCAAGAGCACCGCGGCACTCAGCAAGTTTGTTTTTAATTTCCCGAATCTTTCACAAGAATTACCTACTTTTCTGATGTAAATATCTCTCCTCCGCCATCGTATTTATTATTGTACATTAAAATAAACGGTATTTACTTACTTTCACACCCGTCTCACGTTCGATATAAAACTTACCATATTTCGATAGTCCAGACAATCCTAATACACCTTTCTTCTATAACGATACCGTCACAAATTACCCCGCCTAGGAGTATATAGAACCACCGGGGGTCCGGGGGCGAAACCCCCGGCTAGGGAAGTTATGCAAGGTTTATCCGGTTAGTTTGGAAACCTATTATTGCATTTTCACTCGTATCCGTCCCCCCCCCCCCCCCCACAACCCCGAGTTCCCACGATAAACAAATGTCAAATTCGTTTCGTTAAGGAATAATTTGTGACGATATCGTTATGGAAGAAAAGTGTCTTAGAATTGTCTGGACTATCGAAATATGGTAAGTATTTTATCGAACGAGGGACGGGTGTGAAAGTAAATATTTACCATATAAACATTGATAACCCTCAAGGGAAAACACACCAACATTAAGGTGAGGTGAGGTTAGATGAGGTTAGGCGAGGTTAGACTAGGTGAGGTTCGGTTATGACCGACGCCAAAATACCCCTGGGGACCTCACCTCCACCTTACAGGAGAACAGGTGTTACAGTCGTCCAATCTCTTGACAAAAGTCATGGAAGGAAAAAACACAATACTGTATTTTAATTGGGTAGAAAGATGGGCGTTTGACCTTGTAGTATAATGTGTGTATGTGTGTGTGTGTATGTGTGTGTGTGTGTATGTATGTGTGTGTATGTATGTATGTGTGTGTATGTATGTATGGATGTGTGCGTGTGTGTGTGTGTGTGTATGTATGTATGTGTGTTGTATTTCCAATGAGCCTTACAGTAGAAGGTAATGTAGCCGCGAGAGAGATAATCTTTATACATTCTTCAGTGAGTCTGGAACAACTGTTTATGAGTCAAGATGAACAACTGGTCATCTCACTATACCGATCTTTCATTAAAGGAATCATAATATGTTTAAGTGATGGCGGCCATTTTGGATTTCTATTATAGTTTTTCTCCCAAAAGGTCACAAAATGGCATCTATATGGTTGTCTCTACGTGCAATATAATGAAGACGAACAGGCAATAAAATGCTTCATCAACCACAGTGCAATACATATTCTACCACACAAGTTACCGTTCAAACCAGACTGCCTACACCCAGCAGCTGCCTGTACAGTATACGACGATACACAGGGAGAAAGTACAGTACCACCACTTACCGGACTGTAACGGTGAAAGTAACTTGGTAATAACATCAGAAACCGATAAATTCAACAATTACTGAACAACGTCTGATAACAAGGCCAACAGTAGATAAAGTTCCCTCATAATTTTCTATCGTTGCTTAAGGACCTTCGTTGTTGCACCGCCTTATAACAGCAGAACTGATCACTGAACAAGGCGAACTTTACAGTGATGGCACAGTAATCTTGTCCTTTGAGTCGACACACTAGTACCAGTAGTGTAGATCATGCTGCTATTGGGGTTGATTACCTACACCGGCCCACAGGTGAACCCAGTCCAAGGCCCAGAGGCAGTACACCCACCTGGCTTCGGCAGTATACGCCTTCTGGTGTACTTCTTCCTCCTTCTGCGAATGTTCCTCTTCACCACCTCCTTCTTCACGTCATGCTCGACTTTCCTCTCCACCTTGACATCCCTGCGTAACCCCACGAAGCTGCTCGAAGTCGTTAAGCGACTTTGGTTAGACACACATGGCTCCGACTTCACCATACTGCACTTCGTTACACAACACACACGACTACGGTAACCTGGTGTAAAATATCTCTGACGCCGAGAAGTGAATAGAGAGACACGACACTTAAAGTATAACACGTGTATGTGAAATTTTCCATACACCGCCATTGAGGTAACTCAGCGCCATCTATTGGCCGTAATTCTAAACGTATATTTCTTTGGATAATATTTAGTACAGGGTGTATGTTAATTAGTTGTCATTTTACACAATTTAACTGTCATTCCTAAACTCTTTCACTGTTAGACTTAATGAACTTAAAATTTATTGTACCATTTGAAGTGAACATGTAAAAAAACAAAAACAAAATTTTTACGTTTGTCATGAAAGCGGTGTTTGTTTAGCGAAATAATTAACTCAAATAATTACTCGTGGCTTGAGAAAAAAAATCCCCGGCGGTGAAAATCACGCAATTAAATTCTTTCCTGAAAACACGTTAGGTTAGGTTAGGTTCTCCGGCAGTAGTGAGAGGGGAGACTGGGGTAAGGTTCTTCCAGGTTACCAGAATCTGATATCAACAAACTTTTGGTCATATATTGTAGTTGGGATAATTTTTGACGTGTGTGCGTGCGCGTGTGTGTGGAAATTTAGGCAGTGTTGTGGGATAGCTCTGGTGTGGTGTGATGTGGTATGGTGTGGTTGAGTGGTGTGGTGTGGTAGACAAGTCAACCCCCACAACTCAAACCTCAGAACACTACCGTCCTTTAGTGCCTCTCGGTGTGTTTGGCCAATAAGAAACAAGCAAGTTATGAGTGGAAGTTGTCATTGGCCAGCTGGGTGCCTGTGTACGAGTACCAGCGGGCGGCAGACAGGACCACTCCAGGGCGAAATATGCTGTAGAAAGTCATTTAAAGTTGGTCCTTCCTGTCATGTGTTATAAAGCCTTTTATAAAATGGCTTTTATTATGGCTTTTGTGGTAGTTGGTCTATCTATCTATCTATCTATCTATCTATCTATCTCAGAAAATAGGACGATACGCTTAGGAGAGAGAGAGAGAGAGAGAGAGAGAGAGGTGAAGGGTAGGTCCATAAGCTACTCTAAAAAGCTCGTCGTCTTTATCACGACTGGTGACCCCAAGAGTGGCTGGGGGGGGGGGGGGTGGGTAAACAGAGGAGGAAGAGGGAAGGACTTACATAAAGAGACGGAGGAAAAGAGGAAGGAGAGGGTAAGGAAGAGGAAGAAGAGTAGGAGGAACAAGAAGAGGAGGAGGACGAATAATGCCTGGTAGAACAAAATTGTAAGGAAAATTTATAATAATAATAATAATAATAATAATAATAATAAATAAAGTAGACTGTATCCTAAAGAAGGTAATGGTATAAGGCAATAAATGATAAGAACAAGACAGACAGACAGACAAACAGAGAGAGAGAGAGAGAGAGAGAGAGAGAGAGAGAGGAGTCTAAAAAAAATCTGGCTAGAAATATCAAAACTTTACAACTCAGATGTTTCAATATTGGTTCGGCCTCAAAAGCCTTCTGTTCGACTCAAGGCTTCAGGATACTCGACTCGAAACTCACACACAAACACAAGTACCCGAACCCCGAGTTTTGAGGATTCGAAATCAGTGCCGGGGTGCGTAGCATTGTAAAGGAGAAAAGAAACCCAACTCAGTGTGCGGTTTCAAAAAGGTTTCATTCAGGTCGTGTTCAAAGTTAGAGTCTGAGGGGAGGGGGGAGGGGGGGACGGGGGATGGGGAGGAGAGGGTAGGAGTGGGGGGGGACGGGGGATGGGGAGGAGAGGGTAGGAGTGGGGGGGGAGGGGTAGGAGTGGGGGGGGAGAGGGAGGAGGGGGTAGGAGTGGGGGGAGGGGGAGGAGGGGGTAGGAGTGGGGGGAGGAAGGAGGGGTTCAACATTGTATATATATATATTTTTTTTTTTTTTTTTTTTTTTTTTTGTCATAGTGGGTAAATTATGAGGTTCGGGATTATGACCTTTGCGATTTTGTCCAAGTAGGAATTTTGTCCAAACGAGAGTATTGTCCAAGGAAGAAAATTTTTTGTGCAAGTGGGAATTTTGTCCAAGCGGGAGTACTGTCCAAGGGAGAATTTTCTGTTCAAGCTCAAATTTTGCTCAGAAGAATTTTGCCGGATTGAATTTTGTCCCAGCGATAGAAATTTTGTCCAGAGGAATTTTGTCCAGCTGAAGGTAAGATAGAGCCGTTTATGCCGTGACCGTGTGAACGTTATGTCCTCCTTGTGGCCCTTAATGATGGCGCCGGTTTAGCGTTGAGCCTCTAATGGTGAACTGAGCCTGAGTCAAGTGTGTGTAGGAGAGAGAGAGAGAGAGAGAGAGAGAGAGAGAGAGAGAGAGAGAGAGAGAGAGAGAGAGAGAGCCGTTATAAGAATTAGAAACGAAAAAATAAAAATAGAGAGATAATGAGAGAGAATGAAAGAGAAAGCGTTACAATAAATAAGAACAATAAGAAAATAACTAGAGAGAGAGAGAGAGAGAGAGAGAGAGAGAGAGAGAGAGAGAGAGAGAGAGAGATAACGAAAGCAAGCGAGCGAGAGAGAGAGAGAAAAAAAAAAGCTTTCATTATGAGCAGGAAATTAAGTCTTTTGTGAGGATAGACTCTGAGATGGCGACCAGACCCCGGTAACAATAATGATATCACACCGAGATAGGAGATATTAACCCATAACCTTTAATATGGTTCGCCAGCACGAGCACTCATCAGCGACTGACGTTACTCCTTACCAGTTAGTAGTGTTTGATTCTGTTATGGAACGTAAGTTAGACGAACGTTTGCTTGTTCTTTGCCTGCACTGGCGATCTGTCACGGTTATGAACACTGTGAGGAACAAATTAGGAACAAGAACAATAAACAGAACAACAACAAATAATAATAATAACAAAAACAACAACTACAATAACAAATACAATAACCAAATGAGTAAATACCAAAAAACAGAAGAAGAAAAAGAAGAAGAATTAGAAGAAGACAATCACTTCGACAACGCAGAACAGGAGACCCACGATACGATAACAAGACGCAGCGAAGAATGATAACAGGGAGCAGGACTTGATAACAGAGATAACACACACACACACACACACACACACATGGCTGAGAGAAACAAGGACTAGTATTGGTAGGGTTTGTAGTGTGGTAGTGTGGTAGTCCTCGTAGGTTTGTAGTGTGGTAGTGTGGTAGTCCTCGTAGGTTTGTAGTGTGGTAGTGTGGTAGTCCTCGTAGGTTTGTAGTGTGGTAGTGTGGTAGTGTGGTAGTCCTCGTAGGTTTGTAGTGTGGTAGTCCTCGTAGGTTTGTAGTGTGGTAGTGTGGTAGTCCTCGTAGGTTGGTAGTGTGGTAGTGTGGTAGTCCTCGTAGGTTGGTAGTGTGGTAGTGTGGTAGTCCTCGTAGGATTGTAGTGTGGTAGTGTGGTAGTCCTCGTAGGTTGGTAGTGTGGTAGTGTGGTAGTCCTCGTAGGTTAGTAGTATGGTAGTGTGGTAGTCCTCGTAGGTTTGTAGTGTGGTAGTGTGGTAGTCCTCGTAGGTTTGTAGTGTGGTAGTGTGGTAGTCCTCGTAGGTTTGTAGTGTGGTAGTGTGGTAGTCCTCGCAGGTTTGTAATGTGGTAGTGTGGTAGTCCTCGTAGGTTTGTAGTGTGGTAGTGTGGTAGTCCTCGTAGGTTTGTAGTGTGGTAGTCCTCGTAGGTTTGCAGTGTGGTAGTGTGGTAGTCCTCGTAGGTTGGTAGTGTGGTAGTGTGGTAGTCCTCGTAGGTTGGTAGTGTGGTAGTGTGGTAGTCCTCGTAGGTTGGTAGTGTGGTAGTGTGGTAGTCCTCGTAGGTTGGTAGTGTAGTAGTGTGGTAGTCCTCGTAGGTTTGTAGTGTGGTAGTGTGGTAGTCCTCGTAGGTTTGTAGTGTGGTAGTGTGGTAGTCCTCGTAGGTTGGTAGTGTGGTAGTGTGGTAGTCCTCGTAGGTTGGTAGTGTGGTAGTGTGGTAGTCCTCGTAGGTTTGTAGTGTGGTAGTGTGGTAGTCCTCGTAGGTTTGTAGTGTGGTGGTGTGGTAGTCCTCGTAGGTTTGTAGTGTGGTAGTGTGGTAGTCCTCGTAGGTTGGTAGTGTGGTAGTGTGGTAGTCCTCGTAGGTTGGTAGTGTGGTAGTGTGGTAGTCCTCGTAGGTTTGTAGTGTGGTAGTGTGGTAGTCCTCGTAGGTTGGTAGTGTGGTAGTCCTCGTAGGTTTGTAGTGTGGTGGTGTGGTAGTCCTCGTAGGTTGGTAGTGTGGTAGTGTGGTAGTCCTCGTAGGTTGGTAGTGTGGTAGTGTGGTAGTCCTCGTAGGTTGGTAGTGTGGTAGTGTGGTAGTCCTCGTAGGTTGGTAGTGTGGTAGTGTGGTAGTCCTCGTAGGTTGGTAGTGTGGTAGTGTGGTAGTCCTCGTAGGTTGGTAGTGTGGTAGGGACGTGTGGCCATCTTCTCTATACACATTTCCTTGTGTTGCCTCACTCACCCGGAAACTCAATTCGTATTTTATGACAAGACCTGAGACCCAACCACCCTGGGGCGTCTCCCTACACGGCCCTTGAGAGAGAGAGAGAGAGAGAGAGAGAGAGAGAGAGAGAGAGAGAGAGAGAGAGAGATAGCTAGGACAAAACTCGACAGGACCCCCACCACCACCACCCCTCCAGACTCCACTATGCACCACTACCAAACGCCATTAACACCGTCGCTATAACTCGCCACTAAAAAAACAAAAAACAAAAAAACACACACCACCATTAACAAGAATTAGACACTAAAAAGCACCACTACGAGGCAGTCATTAAGAACACCATTACTGGACTACCGAAAACGCCATTATATATCACTGAAAACATAATTAAAAACCACTAATAGTTGCTGTTGAGACCACAAAGGGATTTTATAGTGACATAAACAACAAAAATAAATCAACTATTATTTTTTATTTATTATTATTATTATTATTATTATTATTATTATTATTATTATTATTATTATTATTATTTTATCCTCATGTGTGTGTGTGTGTGTGTGTGTGTGTGTGTGTGTGTGTGTGTGTGTCACCTCGCCATTCTATCTACAGTGAACGTGAAAGAGAATGCCGCCTCGGTCTCCTCACACCAAGAACGGCCCCTGTAAACGTTCACACACGCCCCCCACGCCCCCGTCACCCGCCCCCCCCCCCGTCACACCATCGCGGGGTCCAACACGAGGTAAAACACACAGAGTTTTTTAACGAAACTATAATCTTAATTGTCTCCTCTTCCTGTAGAGTGCTGCCGGGTGGAGAGAGGTGAGGGAGGGGTGGAGAGGGGTGAAGGAGGTGAAGGAGGGGCGAAGGAGGGGTGGAGAGGGGTGAAGGAGGTGAAGGAGGGGTGAAGGAGGGGTGGAGAGGAGTGGAGAGGGGTAAAGGAGGTGAGGAAGGGGTGGAGAGGGGTGAAGGAGGTGAAGGAGGGGTGAAGGAGGGGTGGAGAGGGGTGAAGGAGGTGAAGGAGGGGTGGAGTGGGGTGAAGGAGGTGAAGGAGGGGTGAAGGAGGGGTGGAGAGAGGTGAAGGAGGGGTGAAGGAGGGGTGGAGAGGAGTGGAGAGGGGTAAAGGAGGTGAGGAAGGGGTGGAGAGGGGTGAGGGAGGGGTGGAGAGGGGTGAGGGAGGGAGGGGGTAGTGATATTGATAGTGGGGAGGAGGGATGAGAGAGAGACAGACAAACAGACAGACAGATAGAGACAGACAGACAGACACACACACAGAGACAGACAAACAGACAGACAGACAGAGACAGACAAACAGACACACAGACAGAGACAGACACACAGACAGAGATAATAGAACAAAACATTATCAAACACAGTAATGCACACAGACAGACTAATGGCCGGAAAGTTCATTAAAAAACAAGAACAGAACACGTACGTAATCTATTATGGATCGAACGGGCGCCCGGGTGAGCGCTATAAAAATGAACGCACCTTTGCAATCATTATTCCCAGGTCTCATCAGCAGCGACTGAACCATTACATTACTGTTTGTTTAACGAAAATTCTAAGAGCTTTTTTAGTTTTTTTTTGTTGCCTTTTTTATGATTTTCTACGTTTTTGCGTTTTGCCTTTTTTGCTGTTTTTGTTTGTTTTTGCTGTTTTTTTCAGAATGCGTTTTTCCATAGGAGCATTTTTCTATTTTTGTGAGTGCGTTTTTCCCTAGATGCGTTTTTTATTGTATATATTTTTTTTGGCGTTTTTTCCCTAGATACTTATTTACTGTGTTTTCTGAGTTCGTTTTCCCCTGTACACAAAGACAACGTTGGAACCTCTACATCAATCCATCTACCATCATCTCCCATCACTAAGTTCCCTCACCATAGACGACGAAGGTGTTCTACTGAGGCAAGAGGCAACCACCACCTTCGTCAGGGCCTGAAGAAGGAAGGATGTAATGCTCTAAGATATGGTCTACAGACACACACAGAGGGGGAGAGATACGGGGGTCTTTGTTTATGTTTAGTGAGAGAGAGAGAGAGAGAGAGAGAGAGAGAGAGAGAGAGAGAGAGAGAGAGAGAGAGAGAGAGAGAGAGAGAGAGAGAGAGAGAATGAACTGACTTTAAGTAAACACACCGTAATCTAATTTATCTTAACCAACCCGTAATTTAACCTCACCCAAACTAACCTTAACCAAACATTAATTAACTAGATCTAAGGTATTTTACCCAGACCTAACCTAACCTAACCTAACCTAACCTAAAATAACCAACTTTACCTTAACTAGACATAACTTAACCTAACCTCACATAAACTAAACATATCCTAACTAAAAAAAAAATTACCTTAACGTAAACCTAACCTAACCTAACCTAACCTAACCTAACCTAACCTAACCTAACCTAACCTAAGCTAACCTAACCCACATCTCTCGGTAATTGACGAGTTAAAATAAAATGAAAACCCAGGAAATTAAACGAAATTCTTAGACTCGGGAAGAATGAAAGAGTTAAAATGGTCTTCAATATAACTTGTGAAATTAGTTAAGCTGGCGAGTTGGGGGAAACAATTTGAGGATGGAATGAGGAGTTGAGTTTCTGGGTGGGGGGAGGGGGAGGGGGAATGAGGGTGGGGTTGGGTGAGGGGGTGTGAGGGTGGGGGAAGGGGGAGGGGGAATGAGGGTGGGGGAAGGGGGAGGGGGAATGAGGGTGGGGGAAGGGGGAGGGGGAATGAGGGCGGGGGTGGGTGAGGGAGTGTGAGGGTGGGGTGTGGTGGGTGGGAGTGGGGGTAGAGAGTGAGGGTGTGTGGGTGGAGTCAAGTCATATTGTCATCCTTAACTCTCTGTGTTCTGTTGGAAACTAAAAAACTAACCTAACTAAAACCTAACCTAACCTAACCAAGATCTAACCATCACTAACCAAAACCACTCCCTTAATTTCTCTAAGATAACACCGAAATGTTTCATACTTGTTGTTAATGCCATATTTTTTCACACTGCTCAAACTCATGATACCTGCAAAGACTTTTTTTCACAAATTTAATTATAAACTTTTAAATTACCGACATGACGGCTTCCATCTCGTAAATGGCTGTGACCTCAGAGGGGGATGGGGATAGGGAGGAGGGGGTGAGGGGTGAGTGAGGGGGGGAGGTGGGTGAGTGAAGGAGGGGGGAGAGGAGGGAGGTATACTCAACGGGTCGGCTTAAAATTTATCACTAACCTAACCTAATCTAACCTAACCTAACCTAACCTAACCTAACCTAACCTAACCTAACCTACCTTCATTATAATCAAGCAGTCAAGATACACTCCTTAATTAGTGTATTTCTTTATTAATAACGAAACAAGTTAATAATTACAACGACTAATAGATAAACAATTCATTATATGTGTAGGGGATAAAAGCCTTCTGTGTATTGGTTTAATTATCATAGTAATTAGTGAGATACAGGTGAGTGGTGTTTAATTATCCTCATTATCTCTTTCTCTCTCTTTCTCTCTCTCTCTCATTTATGAATTTTTAGTCCATCTTACGTATGGTGCCAATCCCATTATCCCCATTGACTTTCATGCACCTCATTAACACCCCAATCTCTCCCCATTAACACCCCAATTTCTCCCCATTAACACCCCAATCCCTCCATTACCACCCCATTAACACCCCACTCCCCCATTACCACCCCACTCCCCCCATTACCACCCCACTCCCCCATTACCACCCCACTCCCCCCATTACCACCCCATTAACACCCCACTCCCCCCATTAACACCCCACTCCCCCCATTACCACCCCACTCCCCCCATTAACACCCCACTCCCCCCATTACCACCCCACTCCCCCCATTACCACCCCACTCCCACCATTACCACCCCAATATCTCCCCATTATTTTCTTGTACCCCAATACTCTCACCATCCCCTCCCCACCTAACACGCCCAGGTGATCCGCTGCCAAATTGACCCATCCACCTGCACCTCCCTAATTTGCAGGTGTCGGCAGGTGTCAGGTCAGCGCTGGTGGAGGTGCGGGAGAGAGGTCAGGCAATTACAGCAAGTCGGATCAAATTAGGTCAGCCATCAGTGAGTGTGTGTGTGTGTGTGAAGAGGAATTAACTCAACATGTATAATACGAGGTTTATGTTAGGTTAGGTTAGGTTAGGTTAGGTTAGGTTAGGTTCGGTTAGGTTAGGTTAGGTTAGGTTAGGTTATAAATATACATTATTGGTGTGTGTGTGTGTGTGTGTGTGTGTGACGCTCAATATCTTTAAGAAAAAAATTAAAAAACTAAAACCTCTTTCAAGAGTTAAAAACACCTAACCAAACCTAACCTAACCTAACCTAACCTAACCATACGCGACAGATATCTCAACTTTAACGACCAAATTCTTTAAGGGACAAAAATAGATGAAAAAAAACAAATACTCCAAGAACAATAAGAAAAAAAAAATGCTTCAGGGTCCAAAAAATAATTAATAATAAATAAATAAATAAATAAATAGACGACTGAAAAGGATCTCAGGCCAACAGACTCAAATCCAATAAAAAATACACCCTCCCATTCCCCCTTTCCACTCCCTTACTCCTTCCCCTTTCCTCCTTCTCTTCCCCTCCTCTACCCCACCAAACCATCCTCCCTCCCCCTTCCTCCTCCCTTCCTCTATCCTTGTTCTCCTCCCCTTCTCCCTCCCACTCCCCTTTTCCCTCCCCCTCGTCCTCTGTTCTCTCTAACCCATCCTCCCCCTCCATTCCTCATCTCCTCCCCCTACCTCTGCCCCCCACCCATATCCCAAAATATGAGGGGGAACTGAGGAAGACATCTCCGATAAAATCCATTTATTAATTCATAACTCGTGGCCACACAGTTCATAACACCCCTATCACCATCCACCTACCAGAACTACCAGTATCTACCTACCAGAGCTACCACTACCTACTACCATCCACCTACCAGCACTACCACCATCCACCTATCAGAGCTATCACTATCTACCATCATCCACCTACCAGAACTACCACTATCTACCTACCAGAGCTACCACTATCTACCTACCAGAGCTACCACTACCTACTACCATCCACCTACCAGCACTACCACCATCCACCTATCACAGCTACCACTATCTACCTACCAGAGCTACCACTATCTACCTACCAGAGCTTCCACTAACTACTACCATCCACCTACCAGCACTACCACCATCCACCTATCAGAGCTATCACTATCTACCATCATCCACCTACCAGCACTACCATTATCAACCTACCACCATCCAACCACCACCACTATTACCACCCACCACCACCACCACCTACCACCATCACTGTTTTATACCAACATGTAAATTCCACAATCTCCCTCCTCAAGGGGATTTTCCCGGCTCGCTGCCCCCCTGGAATCACAATTTTTTCCCCCCAGATGACCGAGAGAGTATGAGAAAAATTCTGAACTTCTCCTTGGGTAGGGAAATATCGGAATAAATGGAGTGTGCGTGTGTGTGTGCGTGTGTGTGGAGTGAGTGAGTGAGTGAAAGAAAAAATAAAGATAACCGAAATAAAGAGAACAAGAAAGAAAGAAAAAAGAAAGAGAGAGAGAGACACAGAGTTATGGTAATTGGAAACAGGTAGAAAAAAAAAACTATCCAGAGCATTATGGTAGGAAGGCCCAGCTAAACGAAGGATATAACATAGATATGGTAATAAAACAGAGAGAGAGAGAGAGAGAGAGAGAGAGAGAGAGAGAGAGAGAGAGAGAGAGAGAGAGAGAGAAAGGAGGGAGGAGATGGGAGATGTGATGATAAAGAAGGAGAAATAAAACACAGGAGGATTTATAGATATTGAAATGTAGAGTAAGGGAAATGTGGTTATAACGAGGTCTGTGTACGTATATGTGGTTATAACGAGGTCTGTGTACGTATATGTGGTTATAACGAGGTCTGTGTACGTATATGTGGTTATAACGAGGTTTATGTACGTATATGTGGTAATAACGAGGTTTGTACGCATAAGGAAGAAGGGGGAAAAGGGAAGTGATGATGATGATGATGAAGAAGAATAAGAGAAAAAAGCGGATAAGAAAGACAAAAAAGAAACTGATGTATATAAAAAAAATCAAGATAAACAAACTGCGCCAGCACGAGCACTCAACAGCGCCTGGCGAATATATCCCTTTCCAACACTGCAAACGACACACACACCCTTATGGTCTTTACGCTAGACTATCAAATTCGTTCACCTTCTGCCTTCACTCACAATAAAAATGTCGTGAAAAACTACGCCAGACGAGCGCTCGCCAGCCTTCTACATGTACTGAGGATTTTTTTTAAAGGTTACATACACAGTCCACAATAAAGATCTATTAAAACAACGTCAGACGAACGTTCGCCAGTCTTCAACAAACAGGCGAGATCAATGTCCTTCCTAGTGACTGACGTAAAGAGCTGCTTGTTTACAAACTTGGTCAACCTCTGTGATGAAGACCTGGTTTATCCCTCAGTAAATAACACGGAGGAATGTTTGGGCCCTCCACTCCCAGGTATTGACGGTGAGACAGTTTAGGAGACACTGAGACGAGTAGAGGGCCCTGAGGGAGAGACAGTGAGAAGGTGAGGGGGCCCTGAGGGAGAGGTGGAGACGAGGAGGGGGCCATGAGGGAGAGGTGGAGACGAGGATGGGGCCCTGAAGGAGAGACAGTGAGGAGGTGAGAGGGCCTTGAGGGAGAGACAGTGAGAAAGTGACGGGGCCCTGAGGAAGAGACGGTTAGGTGGAGATGGGGCCTTGGGAGAGAGAGTCTGAGACGGTAAGGCGATGACGGGGTATGAAAATGAGAGATGAGACAGTTTAATATAAGACAGAGCCAGAAGAAGAAGCTTAAAGACGGGTTTATTACGTTCCCATAGCCCGCGGTCAATGGGATCCAGATACCCCGGAGAATTACAACGATACGCCCTTCAGACTTCGATTCAGTGGGAGCCAGAGCCTGTTTGTTTACTTTCGACAGCTGACACAATATTTACGTTCGAACCGGGATCTTTAGCTTATGTGGACGTTGCGTAAACCACTTAACCATGAGATGAACCATGACTTGAGAGAGAGAGAGAGAGAGAGAGAGAGAGAGAGAGAGAGAGAGAGAGAGAGAGAGAGAGGGTTGTGAGTAAGCCAATAAGCACTAAGTACTAGGATTTCACCTTTCCCTCCCTCTCCTGAAAATAGATGTGTGTGTGTGTGTGTGTGTGTGTGTGACAATTGCAATTATCCTTTCTCAGACCTTGTGAAATTAACCTCACCTACACACACACACACACACACACACTTCAGAAAGGCGGCTACCGGTGACGTGGTTCCTCACATCATTACAGGTAAACAAACACTAATTAACAGGTGTAATTACGTCTCCTAAATACACAATATAATCAGTTCTGTGGGTGAACGCTGGCGAGAAAAGGTGAACTTAACCCAATTACCTGTGATGGAAAAAGTAATTAGGTTAGGTTAGGTTACCCAGGCCAACATAATCACTGAGTCGTGTCCTGTGGTAGTTTAGGCCCGATGACTCACACCTGAAGATTGTTAGGGGAGGGGGGAGAGGTGGGGGGGGGGGTGTTACTGGTTGATCATCATTATCACCATCATCATCATCATCATCATCATCATCATCATTAACATCATCATCATCATCATCATTAACATCATCATCATCACCAACTATCCTTATGGTCACTAAATTTAATACTGTAGTTAGGTTAGGTTAAGGGGCCCATTAGAACTAGCACCAATTACGACTAGAGGCCTGTCAGGTCTAAGGGGCTCAACTGACCTACAGCCATCATCACCACAAAATAAAAACACCTGTCAGCGTCTTATAATTATTTTCTCAGGAACAATGTCTCTCACGATCGTATTTTCTCAGCAACAACATTTACGCTTCGCCTCACTGCTCGAACATGTTGTGCTGTCGAGTTTATGGCCCCAGCAACCCCCCCCCCCCTCCAGCGAGACCCCACCCCCGTCCTCCTCTCCCCCCCCCTCTCCAGCGAGACCCCACCCCCGTCCTCCTCCCCCCCTCCAGCGAGACCCCACCCCCGTCCTCCCTCCCCCCTCCAGCGAGACCCCACCCCCGTCCTCCCTCCCCCCTCCAGCGAGACCCCACCCCCGTCCTCCTCCCTTTTCCTCCCAGTGATGAGACTTCACCCCTTTCCCTAGCACAACCCCTCCCCCCTGCCCCTCAACACCAGCCTGGGAGCAGTTCTGGTTCTCTTAGTAAGTTAGAAGTCTCTCGCTCGGAGCTGGAGACGAGTGAAGGCAGCCAGTTAAAGCAGAGTCTTAAGCATTAGCACCTACTTACTGGATGAGATGCAGTGCACTTCTCGACGCCATTCTAACAGCTGTTTCTTTTGTCTCAGCTGATGGTAGTCAGTTAGATGCGTTCTCACAGCCGTAATTAGAGAAGGGAGAGAGGGAGGGAGGGAGGGAGGGTGAAGGGATTTAGCTTATGGACCTAGGAGTTCAGGGCCGCCAAGATTCTTAAAGATTTCATTAACGGAGCATCAAGGAGAGGGTTTAGTTATCAAGCTCTTGTGTCCGCCTGGAGTACGACAGCCAAGTGTGTTCTCATAACCTTACAAGAGACACATCTTTACTGTTTGAATCTCCGAGAATCATGATCAGATTCTCAAAGATTCTATACACTGAACACGAGAAAACGTCATGTATACTCCTCACTGATAGGCCAGGGCTACTGAAGCTCGACCAATCATCTCCCTCGGTGACTACCAAAGATACAATGATTGGCTGGGAGCGCCACCTTGTTTGAACACGAGTACAATTCTCGCAGCCAATGATTGTATCTTTGGTAGTCACCGAGAGTGATGATTGGTGGAGCCTTAATGACCCCGAACTTACCCGGAAGAGCTACAATTACGACCAATTCTCGGTATATTTTCGACTCCATCGGTTCGTCTCTAGATGCGCTGTGGCGGAGTAGTTATAACACTCGCCTAATAACCTAATGGTCACCGGTTCGAGTAGGGGGACACCTCCAGCGGCCAAATGACCTCCATACGTGTTGTAAACCTGTGTTGTCGTGTGATGTGTGAGAGTGTCGATGGGGAGATGAAAAGGTTTAATAAAAACTAAACACCATTACTTTCAGACCTATGTAAACATTGTTAGAACGAGGAGGGAGGGGGAGGAGGAAGAAGAGAAGGAGGAGGTGGAAGAGGAGGAGGAGAAGGAGGAAGAGTGGAAGGAGAAAGAAGGACGTGGAAGGAAGAGGAGAAGAAGGAGGAGGAGGAGGATGAGAAGGAGGAGGAGGAGAAGGAGGAGGAAGAGTGGAAGAAGGAGGAAGGAAAAGGAGGAAGAAGAAGAGGAGGAGGAGGTCCACCTTGGCCAGTTACCAACAACATAAAAGTTAACAGTCCTTGAAGGTGCTCCTGCCAGCTGGGTAGAGAAAACCCACACATATGCGGGTATGACGTATGCTGATTGGTTCTTTGCCTACCGTTACGTCTCTCTCTCTCTCTCTCTCTCTCTCTCTCTCTCTCTCTCTCTCACTGCTATCTTACTGTAATGTATGACTTGCAAATCAACTTGATATGTACAAAGGCTGTGTGTGTGTGTGTGTGTGTGTGTGTGTGTGTGTGTGTGTGTGTGTGTGTGTGTGTGTGTGTGTGTGTGTGTGTGCATCGTTCTTCTTCTGTTCCTTTAATTTTATTCATTTAATTTTTCCTTTTGCATTATCCTCCTCTTCTTATTTGTCTCGTTCTCCCTACTCCCTAGACTCACGTAGACTCCCTTACACCTCTTACACTCCCTTACACTCCCTTACACTATAATGTTTTGAATACGAATTCGTCCTTCAATGGTCATAAAATACACCGTAGTAGTAGTAGTAGTAGTAGTAGTAGTAGTAGTAGTAGTAGTAGTAGTATTTCCGTCCAGGAGAAAGCAAACGGCGGTAGCGGAAGAGGGAGGAGCCGCTATATTGTGTTCACTCTGTTGACTCACGTCTCAGTTGTTTGTGTTTGACATATTGTTGTGTTCATTAGTCCGTAGTGTGTTTATATTACTTAAGGGTAAACAAGGAAAATGGGAAGAGTTTGTTTATATTTTATTTATTTATTTATTATTTTTTTAGGGGGGGGGGAGTTTTATTTGAAGACTTGAGGCGGAACACTGAACGACGTGGCAGATAGCAAACACTGAACGACGTGGCAGATAGCAAACACTGAACGACGTGGCAGATAGCAAACACTGAACGACGTGGAAGATAGCAAACACTGAACGACGTGGCAGATAGCAAACACTGAACGACGTGGCAAACGACGTGGCAACACTGGAAACATGTAAACAAACCCTGGTGAGGCACTAAATACATGTGAGTGAGCCATAAACTCTCTCACGAGTTATTGCTGAGCTAAAAATGATTATTTACAGGGAAGCTTCCGAAGCGCACCACACCACAGCGCCACCAAGAATGTTAAACAGCAAAAACCTACGCCTTTGAGGGTATACCGTGTTATGATTGGTTCTTCCCACTGAGATGTTGTTTTACGTGTTATGATTGGTTCTTGCCCACTGTGATGTTGTTTTACGTGTTATGATTGGTCCTTGCCTGTTGAGGTGTTGTTTTACGTGACCTGGTGATAATATAAGTTAAATTTAGTTTAGATCAGGATTCGGTTTAAGCTAAGTTTAGGTTAGGTTAAGTTTACATTACGTTTTACTTTGGTTTAGTTATTTTATGTTTAAGTTGATTTTAAGTTAACATAAGTTAGTTAAGGTTTGAGTTAACCTAGGTGTATGGCAGGTTTAGATCAGGTTTATATTAACCATCACCGTACCACCATCATTTCACCTCCACCAACAACACCACACCACTACCACCACACCCTCACCACACCACCACCACCACACCCTCACCACACCACCACATCACCATCAGAGGCGAGACTAAATTTAGGAAGGGTCCGTACAGGTGTGAAGAAGTTGTTCGCCTCATTTGCATACTCGAGTGATTTCCCGAGTTGGACGACGATGCTGTGTATGCGTTAAGTCCTGGAACTCTGAGCCCCTGGGATGAGCTACATGAATAATCGTAAAGTAAAGGTGGGCTGTGAATATCTTAATTAGTGCTTCATCTTACCTGGTGTCGATGGATTTGAGATGTGTATGATGTGGGTTTTGGGATTTTTCTTGTAGTTACCCCCAAGAATGTGTAGAAGAAAATGGTCAAGGGGGGGTAGATAGAGGGGGGGATAGATAGAGGGGGGGATAGATAGAGGGGGGGATAGATAGAGGGGGGGAGGGTAGTGAGGTATGGATAGAGTCTTGTCTCAGAGTAAAATTATGTCAACAGAAATTGGCCTCAGAAGGTAAATTATCTCAAAAATAAAAGCCTGGAAAATATACAAAAATTAAATAAATAAATAAATTAATTTCAAAAAGTAATAGTTTCAGGGGAGATGAGACAAGAGTTAAAAAGAAAATCGAAAGAATCGGTACAAGAAAAAAATGAAAGAAAATTATCTCAGAAGCAAACAGAATAAAAAACGGCTTCAGGTGAAGGGCAGACTTACCTAACCTAATTCTTCTTTGGTATTATAAAAAGATCGTGACCAACTCTACGACCTAAGCCCCACCACAACTCGGTCCTGGAAGCCAATAGCCTGTAGGTGGTGGTGGTGGTGGTGGTGAGACTGCGTGTGTGTGGTCTCTCTCTCTCTCTCTCTCTCTCTCTCTCTCTCTCATCTTTTCCCTCTTTTTTTATTATTTTCTGTCTCTCCTGTGTCCTCTTTCTTTCCTCGTCGTTACTTATTGGTTCCCATGGCCAGTGTATGTGTGCGTGTGTGGGGAGAGAAGAGGAAGGGAGAAGTGCAAGAACCAATTTCATATTCTCTTTCTTTTTTCATGGCGTCTTTCTGTGTGTGTGTGTGTGTGTGTAAGGGGAAGAGGACACACACACACACATTCCCACCCAACTACGACTTACAGCAGTTTCAATATGTCTTGTTTTATCTATCGTTTACAAGTCTCTCAGCCCCGTGCGTGTGAGGGACCAATTCTCTCCCTTGAGGCATCGTTCCATTTCATACACAATCAAGCATAAACTTCCGAGCCAATTCCATACGAGCGATCAAAAGAGCGCCAGGCGTTCACGTTATACTCCTACAGTGACAAGTTTATGAGGGTGAGCCACGCGTGACGTACGTTTGCCTGCTGTCTGCCTGGCGTAGCGCTTTTATTTACGGTAAGTTCATCATGCAAGTTTGTAAGCCATTCTGAATCAACGCGTGCTTACTCTCTCTCAGTGGTCCCCGGGGGGAGGTGGGTGAGGCTCAGTGGTCCCCGGGGGGAGGTGGGTGAGGCTCAGTGGTCCCCGGGGGGAGGTGGGTGAGGCTCAGTGGTCCCCGGGGGGAGGTGGGTGAGGCTCAGTGGTCCCCGGGGGAGGTGGGTGAGGCTCAGTGGTCCCCGAGGGGGAGGTGGATGAGGCTCAGTGGTCCCCGGGGAGAGGTGGGTGAGGCTCAGTGGTCCCCTGAGGGAGGTGGGTGAGGCGCCGCTGCTGAATCTTTAACAGCGTCACGTGAGGAGGCCGGCGGTAAACTTAGTGTTATAAGCGACCTTCACTGGCTGTTGGTAATACAAATATATCTTTTTTCCCAGCCCCGAGGGAGACTTTTTTCCATTTTGTATACTTTCTTTAAATCTGTTTTTCCCTCACACACACACACACACATATAAATGAAGGTGTAAAACTTTTTTCCATAAATATTTTACTGATACAGAATATTTTGAGTGTCGCAAATGTGTGTGTGTGTGTGTGTGTGTGTGTGTGTGTGTGTGTGTGTGTGTGTGTGTGTGTGTGTGTGTGTGTGTGTAATAATAATAATAATAATAATAATAAACGGTTTATTAATAGAGTTGCAGCCGGTGGCTGAAAATATACAGACTTACATTTGATTTAGACATAATGATATAATATGCATTGAATACATTTACAGGGCTGTACAGTACATAAATCAGGAGTTGTTTATTATTTTAACAATAGATGGGATGGTGCTGTTCTTATATCTATCGGTGCTGGCTCTGGTGGGCTGTATTTTGTTGTAGTGGCGGACTGCGCGAGTTGGGTGGGGAGCTGCAGGTGGCAGGAGGTGGCGATGGCGAGGGTGGTGCAGTAGTCCACTGCCAAACCTTTCCAGTGCTTGGTGGTGGAGTGTGTGTGTGTGTGTGTGTGTGTGTGTGTGTGTGTGTGTGTGTGTGTGTGTGTGTGTGTGTGTGTGTGTGTGTGTGTGTGTGGCGCGTGACTAGACTTCAGAACACAAGAATGGGAAAGTTTATTCACACACTGCAATACAAAATACAGGTTTATGGAAGGTGTACATTACTTCCCGCGTATGGGTTCAGGACGACTATCTACTGTGGCGCCTCGGTAGATAGATTCACAGAGTTTTTACAGCATCGTCAGTAAGAGTTTATGGGGACAGAAGAGACGCTTTAGCCCCTATGTAGTGCCGGCAGCATAAGGTAGGTGGACCGTTAGACTTAACGGACCATCTAACACAATCGGGATACAACACAGTAACCCCATGGCACTGCACTCGACCTCCTTCATTTCCTCAACTGTAACGTGGTGGGGGGAGGTGACCTGGGAGTGAACCAACAACCCATAAGACAGGAGATGAGAGATGTATCCACTTTACCACGGCACACTATCTAGTATCAATAACAGAGACTCAGGTAATAGTGTACAGGTAGAGTAATTTCCGTGTTATTAGATAATTATGACACAGGTGTACGTAAACTCTCCTGTGCCTGGTCTTGTACACACATTAATGGTATAAAGTCGATAATAAGCTGAGTTAAGTACACCTGGATGACATAGGGGAGTGTAGAGGTGTAGTGTGGTCTGGTGTGGTGTGGTGTGGTGTGTTGGTGTAGTGTGGTGTGTTGTGGTGTGGTGTGTTGGTGTAGTGTGGTGTGGTGTGGTGTGGTGTGGTGTGGTGTGGTGTGGTGTGTTGGTGTGGTGTGGTGTGGTGTGGTGTGGTGTGGTGTGATGTGGCGTGGTGTGGTGTGTTGGTGTAGTGTGCCAGACCCAGACAGCCACCCACCACTCACTTTCCCTCTCATAACCTCACCTCTCACCCACCCACTCACCTTCTCTCCCTTTCAGTCTTCACCTCCCTCCCACTCACCCCCACCCACTCACCCTCTCATACCTCACCCCCCCTCACCTCACCCTCCCCCCCCCACCCAAGCTTGTAAAATCCTGGAGGTAAATCCCCCATAATCCTCGGCATCAGAGAGGCAGGCCGGATTACATGGATTAGTTTTACACTGATGCGAATGTTGCATTAAGTTGGAGAGGAGCAGCCCAGTGTATTGTTGCGATGTAGTGTTGTATTTTGTGATGTATCCTGATGTATTTACAGTGGCGAGAGTACAGCATGATAGACTACAGTATGAAGGAGGTCTTGTATTTAATGTATTCTGGAGTGTGTGTGTGTGTGTGTGTGTGTGTGTGTGTGTGTGTGTGTGTGTGTGTGTGTGTGTGTGTGTGTGTGTGTGTGTGTGTGGTAGACTCAGATGTTATCACAGAACACGGCCCGCTATCACCGTCTCTCAGGGGGGACTACGGTAAGAGCTCGCTTTATGGTGGTTCCTTGTTGGGTGTCGTGAGCTTACTGTATCACGGCTGACGAGGAGGAGGAGGAGGAGGAAGGAGAGGAGGAAGGAGAGGAGGAAGGAGAGGAGGAGGAGATGGAGGATGCGAGGTGGAAAGGAGGAAGAGGGGAGGAAGAGAAGGGGGAAGGAAGGAGGAATGGGAGGTGGAAAGGAGAGCGAGAGAGAGAGAGAGACCCTCACCCTACACATCATACCAATCATAATAATTAACCTGACACAAACATCTCTCTCTCTCTCTCTCTCTCTCACATAACAAAATAACAACAACACAGGAGACAGATGTCACTTGGGAGAACAATATCCCTCCCCTACTCTCTCCCCCTCTCTAGTCCTCTCCCCCTCTCTAGTCCTCTCCCCTCCTCTCTCTCTATTATCCTTTCCCCTACTCTTCCTCACACACCCCCTACTCTCCCACACGAGATGGAAGGGGAAAAAGGAGAAACCTGGGAGAGGAGAGAAAGGGAAGAGGGGTAGGAGGGGAGAAAGAGGGGAACTAAGGGGAGGGAAGATAAAAAGACTAGTTTATCGTTCAGGAGAAATAATGTTATGTAGATGTCCCCTCCTTCCTACTATACCCGGAAGGAAGGAAGGAAGGAAGGAAGGAAGGAAGGAAGGAAGGGGACACAGATCTATCCATTTTATTGCCCCGTAAAAAAAAAAATCATAATTAATTGTGAGGAAAAATTTATACCGTGAAATATAGTTTGGTTTTATTCTATTTTTTGTTTAAAGTTGAGGAGAAAAAAAATATATATTGTATATTTTTGTCTTCCTCTTTTTGACGGGGAAAAATGTTGAAAAATTTGTTTTGTGTTTGTAATGGAATCTTGATCTTATGCTGTATTTGTTTGTTTTTTTGTTTCTTTTTGTGTTTTCTTTGGTAACTTGTTTTGATTGTGTTTATTTGTTTTGTTTATGTTTTGATTGTGTAGGTGTGTGTGTGTGTGTGTTTGCTTTGTTATGTTGCGAGTCGTATTTACATTTTTCAAAGACACATTATAAGCTAATTTTGTTCGCTAGTTTAACATAATTTTACTCTTTTTACAAAATTTTCTTTCAATTTTAATGTGTAATTTCCATCTCTTGACGAAATTATTTATAGCAATTATATAAAAACTTTTGATATTTTTATAATTTTTCTCATTTATAAGTTATATTTTATTTCTATATTTAGTTTCTATTTATTATTATTATTATTATTATTATTATTATTATTATTATTATTATTATTAGTAGTAGTAGTAGTAGTAGTAGTAGTAGTAGTGGTAGTAGTAGTCGTAGTAGTAGTAGTGGTAGTAGTAGCAGTAGTAGTAGTAGTAGTAGTAGGGACACTATCACATAAGACTTCACCTTTCATGACCTCACACTATCCAACACCACTCTCAGTTTCCTCCAGTATACACCGACCTCCTTCAATAGTTAAGGCCGGAGGAGTGATGCCTTCTGACCTGTGCATCCCAGGGGCAAGTCAGCACGCGTTTGACCCCCCACCACACACTCACACACACACACACACACACACACACACACACACACACACACACACACACACGCAGGAATGAGGCTGGCTTTTACCTAAGACTTCAGTAACTTGTGAGGAAGAAGTAGGAGGAGGAGGAGGAGGAAAGAGGGGAAGTGGGAGAAGATAGTAGTAGTAGAGAGAGAGAGAGAGAGAGAGAGAGAGAGAGAGAGAGAGAGAGAGAGAGAGAGAGAGAGAGAGAGAGAGAGAGAGAGAGAGAGAGAGAGAGAGAGAGAGAGGCATAATAAATAATAACATACACTACACACAATAACATAAATCACATATGTACAGACTAAACAAAAAAAAGATAAATAATAAGAGTGGAAATTACTGAGGAAAGTGAGACTAAAATATTAAATGAAATATAAAATAGAATTAAGGTTAGGTTAGGTTAGGCTAGGTTAGGTTAGGTTAGGTTAGGGTAGCCAGGAGGTTATAGTTAACATTCATTATATAAATATATTAACTGAGCATGAAGGTCTGTATTCATTATAATTTAGCTCAGGGTTTTAGAGTTCTTTATATGCAACGATTCAATTAGTCTTAAGTTAAATGAATTATTAATATGAAAGTGGTTCCTGTAGGCATGACCCCGACCCCTCCTTATACTTTTACCTCCTTTCCTCCCCTCCATCCCTACCTCCTTTCCTCCCCTCCATCCCTACCTCCTTTCCTCCCCTCCATCCCTACCCCTCCCCTCCTCTCCATCCCTACCCCTCCCCTCCCCTCCACCCCTACCACTCCCCTCCCCTCCATCCCTACCTCCTTTCCTCCCCTCCATCCCTACCTCCCCTCCCCTCCATCCCTACCTCCTCTCCCCTCCATCCCTACCCCCCCTCCCCTCCATCCCTACCCCACCTCAAGCACCCCCCCCCCCTCACGATGGTAGGTACACGCACCGGGTGAAATGAGGTAATAATGGTTGATAATTACAGGTAAATGAAGGTACAATTAACACCAGGTGACCCCAGAATGAAGGTAATTTGTCTTCTGGAAGGAAAAAAATATATATAATTGTTTTTATTTCCCGTTTTTTTCTCAGTTTTAGAGTAAATTTATGCTAAGAGGAAAATAAATAAATGTAGAAGTTGTTATTGTTTTTTTTTCAGCTATTATTATTCATTTAGCTTTTATTTATTGATTTTCTTCTTCTCCTTATTACTATTCTTATTCTTATTATTATTATTATTATTCTAATTATTATTATTATTATCATTACTATTATTACTATCATCATTATTTTTACACACCTCTAGAAATACATTAAAGAAACATAATCCTTTTACCTGACTCATTAACTTACCTGTGTGACGAGACTTTAACTTAGGGGATAATGGCACAATCTCGTGACAAAGGCTGGCAGGAAAAAATGACATAATTCGTAGTTAAAGAGACAAAAAGAAGAAAAGGAGGAGATAAAAGAGAAGAAAGAGGATAAGAATGAAGTGGGGAAGGGGGATGAAGTAGTGGTGGAGGTAGGAGGGGTTGATGGTGGGGGTAGGTGGGGGGGTGAGGTAGTGGTGGAGGTGGGAGGGGTTGATGGTGGGGGGGTGGGGGTAGGTGGGGGGGGTGTGTGTCCTTTCGTGTAGGTAAAATAGTCAGTGAAGTATTAGCGGGATTCATTATATTTAATTACCTGCCTCCCACCTGTGCTCCACCTCGTTACTGAACACGAAATGGTTTTATGATGAAAATGTGTGTGTGTGTGTGTGTGTGTGTGTGTGTGTGTGTGTGTGTGTGTGTGTGTGTGTGTGTGTGTGTGTGTGTGTGTGTATTCCTATTGTTGTTGTTTTTGTCATTTTATTCGACGTTAATCAACAAGAAGAAAAAACAAAAACAAAAACAAAAACAATGTGCCTACCTGTTCCACCCTCTTACCCCCTCTCCAATCACACCTCCTCCCACTCATCCCTCCCCCATCCCTCCCACTCACCCCTACCATTCCCTCTCCCCTAACTAGCCTTCAGGATCAAAATAAATAAGGCGAACTTTCATCAAGTCTGAACCGCTGCAGCAAATTGGTGAAGAATAAAATAATATATATAATTTGCATGTGACCTGTATTTTATTTTTTATATTTTATTTTTTATTTTATTTATTTATTTGATTTTTTTTTAGTTATTTATTTATTTGATTTATTTTTTTTTAAGTAATAATATAACACGATGCCATTTAAGAGTAGAGGACAGGTTGCAGGTGAGGGAAGGGGTGAGAGAAGTGAGGGAGGGGTGAGGGAAGTGAGGGAGGTTGGAGGTGGGTCAGGGGTGAGGATATAACAAAGAAGAGGTTAGGTTAGGTTTGGTTAGGTTAGGTTAGGTTAGGTTAGGTTAGGTTAGGTTATATCAGCTACAAAAGTTTATTATTTTTTTCTATTCTGGTTATTTCATTCACCTATGCATTTATTTAAATTTATTTCCCATTTACTCTTTATTAAATTCTACAGTTGATTTATATAAGTGTTTTGTTATAAGCACCTGAAGAAAAAAAATTGATTTATTCGTAACATCAAGTTAATATTAAACTCACTGAATAAATTAATAAAAAATAAATTCCATATTATTTAATACTCGTGGAGAATAAATTTACATAAAAAAATATATAAAATAATTTTAATTTCCAATACCAACGTGATGGAATAAATCCCACAGAATAAATTAACAAAACTGGTCTATACATTATACATTATGTAGAGTACTGTAAATACACGTGTACTGTATACATAGGCTAACTCATCTTAAACTCAACTAAGTCATTTTTATTTCTGTCATCAACTTCAGAGATTAATTTCCAAAAGATTGTAAAATTCATAATATGTTTTGAGATAAAATTTAGTCATATATTTTGGGAATGGTTTAATTTATTCTTTAAAGTCTAATATCAAGAAGAGAGACTTTTTATATGTAGGAGGAGTATGAGAGAGAGAGAGAGAGAGAGAGAGAGAGAGAGAGAGAGAGAGAGAGAGAGAGAGAGAGAGAGAGAGAGTTGTGGGGGAAGTGGGGTGGAGGTAAGCCTTTTAACCAAGCGTGTATACCTTCATTCACTCCCTCATCCCCCCACTCTCTCTCCCTCTCTCCCCCCCACACTCTCCCTCCCTCCCTCCCTCCCTCTCCCTCCCTCCCTCTCTCCCTCCCTATCGACAACTCCACCTAACAGAAGTAAATAATAACTTTCTTTATAACCCAACAGGTCAGTTCTATACGGACACTACATCGGCCAATATCATATAACACTAATTACAAGAGTCTACCTGACCTTTACGCCCCAATACACCTGAACACACCTGGAGTTACACCTGTATTGTACTAACTATCCTGACACGCGGGGGGGAAACTATAGTGTATATGTGTAGTGTGTGTGTGTGTGTGTGTGTGTGTGTGTGTGTGTGTGTGTGTGTGTGTGTGTGTGTGTGTGGTTAGGTTAGGTTGAAAATTAATAACGACGCAACCAGAGGACTTAATTTTGTTTACGGAGCTCCCCCCCCCCCCCCACACACCCCCTTAGTCTAGTGCCTCCCCCTCCCCCCTCCCTCTCCCCCCCTTTGGCCAAGTGCCTCCTTTTCCCCCTTCCTTAATTAGAAGATTCACAACCATTGAGTGCCTTGAGTGTTACTGAAGGACGCACTTACAATCCATACAGCTTGAGGCCCTTACCTCTCCCTTACCTCTCCCTTACCTCTCCCTTACCTCTCCCTTACCTCTCCCTTACCTCTCCCTTACTCTACCTCTCCTCACCTCCCTTACTCTCCTACCTCTCACTCTCCTACCTCTCACCTCTACCTCTCCC